>CM038793.1:205367024-205467800 GCA_021764765.1 Vicia sativa
AAACCTTTGTTAGAGTCGCCTTCTGCCCATTTCTTTCCTGTGGCAGCAGTATGTCTAATATCCTTACCGATATGCTTCTTGATATATGTGTTCAATATCCTTCTCGAACATGTATATTCGATCTTTTATGTGTCCAATATCCTTACCGAATATGGTATATTTTAAAACCTTTGTTAGAGTCGCTCTTTGGTCTGGCCTCTTTCCTATGTATGTCTAATATCCTTCACCGACATATGCTTCCTATATGTGTTCAATATCCTTACCGAACATGTATATTCGATCTTTATATGTCCAATATCCTTACCGGCATGTTTATTTCAAACCTTTGTTAGAGTCGCTTCGGGTCGGTTCCTTCCGGTATGTCTAATATCCTTACCCGACATATGCTTCCTATATGTGTTCAATATCCTTACCAACATGTATATTCGATATCTACGTGTCCAATATCCTTACGGGCATGTATATTTTAAACCTTTGTTAGAGTCGCCTCGTCCGGTTTTTCCTGTATGTCTAATATCCTTACCGACATATGCTTCCTATATGTTCCATATCCTATCGAACATGTATATTCGATCTTATGTGTCCAATATCCTTACCGGCATGTATACTAAACCTTTGTTAGAGCCATCTTCGGGTCGGTCTCTCTCTTGTGTATGTCTAATATCCTTACCGATATGCTCCCTATATGTGTTCAATATCCTTACCGAACATGTATATTCGATTTTTATATGTCCAATATCCTTACCGTATGTATATTTCAAACCTTTGTTAGAGTCAGTTTTCACGGGTCTCTTCCTGTATGTCTAATATCCTTACTCCTATATATGCTCCCTATATGTGTTCAATATCCTTACCGAATATGTATATTTGATATCTATGTGTCCAATATCCTTACCGCATGTATATTTCAAACCTTGTTGTGAGTCAGTTCTCGGTCGGTTCTTTCCTAGGTATGTCTAATATCCTTACTCCCGATATATGCTTCCTATATGTGTGTTCATATCCTGCCTCTAACATGTATATTCGATCTTTTATGTGTCCAATATCCTTACCGGGCATGTATATTTCAAACCTTTGTTAGAGTCGCCTTCGGCCTGCCTCTCTTGTGTATGTCTAATATCCTTACCCGAATATATGTCTGATATATGTGTTCAATATCCTTACCGAACATGTATATTCGATCTTTATATGTCCAATATCCTTACCGGGCATGTATATTTCAAACCTTTGTTAGAGTCAGTCATCTTCGCCCTGTCTCTTTCCAAAGGTATGTCTAATATCCTTACTCCCGATATGTCTATATATGTGTTCAATATCCTTACCAACATGTATATTCGATCTTTATATGTCCAATATCCTTACCGGCATGTATATTTTCAAACCTTTGTTAGACGTTCTTTTGGTCGGTCTCTTCAAAGGTATGTCTAATATCCTGATTCCGATATATGCTCTATATGTGTTCAATATCCCACCGAACATGTATATTCGATCTTTATGTGTCCATATCCCACTGCATGTATTATTTCGAAACCTTTGTTAGAGTCAGTTTTCCTAGCTGGTCTCTTTCCGTGTATGTCCAATATCCTTACACCGACATATGCTCTATATGTGTTCAATATCCCAATTTAACATGTATATATTCGATCTCTTTATGTGTCCAATATCCTTACCGCATGTATATTTCAAACCTTTAGAGTCGTCTTCGGTCTCTTCCGTGTATGTCTAATATCCTTACCTCGACATATGCTTGATATATGTTCAATATCCTTACCGAACATGTATATTCGATCTTATGTGTCCAATATCCTTAATGGGCATGTATATTTCAAAACCTTTTATAGTCGCCTTCTCGGTCTCTTCCTGTATGTCTAATATCCTTACCCGACATATGCTTCCTATATGTGTTCAATATCCTTACCGAACATGTATATTCGATCTTTATATGTCCAATATCCTTACTGCATGTTTATTTCAAACCTTTTGTTAGAGTCATCTTCATTTGGCTCCTTCAAAGGTATGTCTAATATCCTTACCCCGATATATTCCTATATGTGTTCAATATCCTTACCAACATGTATATTCGATATCTATGTCCAATATCCTTACCGGCATGTATATTTCAAACCTTTGTTAGAGTCGTTTCGTCGGTCTTTTTCCTGTATGTCTAATATCCTTACCGATATATGCTTCCTATATGTGTTCAATATCCTTATCGAACATGTATATTCGATCTTATGTGTCCAATATCCTTATTGCATGTATACTCAAACCTTTGTTAGAGTCATCTTCGGCTCTGGCCTCTCTTGTGTAATATGTCTAATATCCTTACCGACATATACGCCCTATATGTGTTCAATATCCTTACCGAACATGTATATTCGATCTTTATATGTCCAATATCCTTACGGGCATGTATATTTCAACCTTTGTTAGAGTCGCTCGGCCTGCCCCTTCCTATGTATGTCCAATATCCTTACCCCGATATATGCTCCCTCTATATGTGTTCAATATCCTTACCGAACATGTATATTTGATCTATGTGTCCAATATCCTTACCGGCATGTATATTTCAAACCTTTGTTAGAGTCGCCTTCGGGTCGGTCTCTTCCTGTATGTCTAATATCCTTACTCCGACATATGCTTCCTATATGTGTTCAATATCCACCAACATGTATATTCGATCTTTATGTGTCCAATATCCTTCATGGGCATGTATACTTTCAAACCTTTGTTAGAGTCGCCTCGCCCGGTCTCTCTTGTGTATGTCTAATATCCTTACCCCGACATATGCTCCCCTATATGTGTTCAATATCCTTACCGAACATGTATATTCGATCTTTATATGTCCAATATCCTTACCGGCATGTATATTTCAAACCTTTGTTAGAGTCGCCTTCGGTCGGTCTCCGTATGTCTAATATCCTTACCGACATATGCTCCCTATATGTGTTCAATATCCTTACCGAACATGTATATATTTGATCTTTATGTGTCCAATATCCTTACGGGCATGTATATTTCAAACCTTTGTTCGAGTCGCTCGGTCGATCTCTCTCTTCCGTGTATGTCTAATATCCTTACCTGGGTATATGCTACCTATATGTGTTCAATATCCTTACCGAACATGTATATTCGATCTTTATGTGTCCATCCTTACTCTGCATGTATATCAAACCTTTGTTAGAGCCGTTTTCTGGCTTCTGGTCTCTTCCGTATGTCAATATCCTTACTTGACATACCGAATCTTTGTTCCAAATCCCAATTGCTCAAAAAAAAAATCACAAAAATATAGAAAGTCAAAATTATCAAAAGATTTAAAAAATGCAAAAATATTTCCATTTGTTCTTCTGAGCGCAAATTTTGTTCTTGAGTATTTAATCTTCTACCTTGAAAGTTCAAAAGGCTAGCGCCAATCTCACTTTCGTGTTTAAGACGATTAAATAGGGCAACTGTTGTACCCAAAATTTGCCCTCCTATCTCGGTTTTATCTCGTTTAGGCTTCAGGCTATCATAACACTCACATGCATTCATATCACGGGTCTATGGTTACGGATGGAGTTGATTCCCAAAGATTCTCCGCTGAGCGTAAAGGCGTGGTGTTTTCAATTAACTGGATATTTGAAAATGACGAGGTTTAATGTTGAATCTTATCCGCTCGTATCTATGGATTTTCGTGGCTTGATGTTCGATTGTTGAATTGAACGGTTCGTTTCTGATGAAGTCATGAAGTCTGTTTATTTTGAATATCGTTACTCTTGATTCGTGAGATCAATTCATCACGAGTTTGGGTTTTATTGCCGCTTCGAGTTCATTGTTCAAGATGTAAAAGGGTGGGTTATGATTATCCGCTTATTGGTCAACAATACAAGTTCTAGTGCTTTGGTTTGATCGCCTTTGTTCGCTCTTGGCAATAGTGGGTGTATGTGAAGATATTCATCCGAGGACTTGTTTACAAGATTTACTTAACGCCAAACCGCCGCGTGTTGAGATCTTTTTCCGTCGCTGCCTCATCGCTCACAAGATTCGGGCATTCTATGAAAAACTAGAAGCCTTTGGAATTCGCTTGGTTCCAATCTTACTCCACTAATGAATGGTTCAATTTGGAAACGCGGTGATAATTCCATTAATTTCAAGTGGAATCTATTGCTCCATTCTTAAAAGAATCATGAAAGCGACAAGTTGACTGAGGTTTTTTTTTATCAAGAATTTCATTTTGAAACTTAGAGTTTCAATTCTTGTCTCAAGAAGCAAAAGGCTACCGAATTTCTAGGAGAATGGATAAAATGGAAACTTTGTGGCCGGGAAATTCAAATGGGATTAATGTAATTACAAGATAACTTGGATTTCGAGGTTTTTTTTTATCACAAGTTCAAAGCTTTTATAATGTGCATTATTGAGTTCGAAAGAGGATTTAGAAAATTGAATACATATTCAAATTCCACTCATAGTTCTCTTAAGACCTCATTCTTTTCTTAGAACATGAATCAAGATCATACATGGCAATTTTTCTCAAGAATCTAAAGTGCAACAATCACGTTATTACGCGTTTGATTCATGAATACGGATGGGAATGGTGGATTGATTTGGATTTAGGCGCATATTTTAAATTAACATTTCGACTTAGTATCGTTCTAACCAAAGTAATTTTGGTTCATGACAAATTTGTTGGAATGTTTGGTTCGTCATGAATTTTCAACTTCCATGCACAAAATGCTACAACATTGCAAGATCACATTAGTAGTATTCAAGAATTCAAACTAGAACTCAAATTGGTACATAATCTTCAAACTTTGCATTCATGAAAATCCAAGAGTTTCGAATTACTCTAAAGTTTTGTTGTACAAGAATACAAGGATAAATCAAATACATGGTTTTACAACTTATCAAATCTTCGAATACAAGTTCTAATCCAAAAGCCAAACAAATTTCACTCATTATTCAACTTTTTTTTGTCATTCAAGTGTCAAAAATCTTGTTCGAATACAAAAGGACATTCGAAGAACGCCTGCTTACAAGTTAGAATCAAACCTCCAAGTTCAAACATTCTCTTAGCTTTGGTTTGTAAAATACTACGTGAGTCATCGAAATCAATGTCAAATTTAAATTGGTAACACTACAATGTTTTCGAGATTTCTAAATACAAAGATTCCTAGGTTACAAGTTTTGAATTCTAACATTATGCTACAAGTGTTATATGCCTAAGTCCTTTCTTTCCATTAAGAGTTTTGTTGTTTCGTCGGCTCCAAGTTTTCTTGCTCCATGAAGATCTTGCCTCCTTGCCCAGAGTCGCTTTTGTCGCTCCTCCAAGTTCATGCCATGACTCGTGTTCATGAAACAAAGCAAAAGAATATGATTAGCAAATAACGGACAGCAATGATAACAATACAAGACAATACACAATTTCTATCTCATCATTAGGATTTTCTTTTCGAATCAGTTGTGCAAGGGTTTCGATCGTTCAAAACCGGGCCTCATGTACAAATCATCGGCAGAAAGCTCACTATTGCAAATCCACAAGGGTACCCTTGGTTCACAATAGGAGGTGTGGAAAGAAGATGAGGAAAAGCGCTTTGAAAAGCGCTTTGGCATGACAAGATCAGAGCCTTTTACAGTATGCAAGGGTATACGTCCTTTCTGCAAGTTTTACCAAAACAAGATTACACAACCAAAACATCGAATACATAACACAGGACAACATCAAACAAACAAAAGAAAATCAAAGTTATCACCAACAATGTATGATGCAAGCCCATCAAGCAAACAAAGCCTTGTTTTTTTTTTCAAAAAAGTCAGAACAGCAAAGTCCTGCAAAACCCTAACTGACACTATATAAACATTCAAGTTTATAACACAAAGCAGCCACTGTTCACAACAAGAAAACCCTAGCCGAAATCCATCAGAAACAAAACCCTAACCGCATACTAACACTGACAAGCCAAAAAACCAGGAAACCAAACACAGAATAGCATCCATCTAAACTAATATCATCATTTTCCAGAAAGAAACCCTTCAGAAGGCGAAAACGAGGAAGAAGCAGAACACAAGGTAAAAAAAAAGAGAGATCTCACCGGGGTTGCGGCCACCGGCCGCCATCCACCGCCATCCCGATCTCTGAATCACCACCATGGCTCTTTTCCTTTTCGCTTTGTCATGTTTTCATCATGTATTTTCCATCAGAGCACCATCGCTTCCGATTAGGATTTAGGGTTCCGTTTCCCTCTTTCAATGCCCACAACCTGTAATCATCAAGTAAATATCTTCTTAAGTCAGTATAACAGAGCAATAGTAAGATCGAGAGAAAAAGAGATGAGCAATCGCGAGTGAGGAAACACGAGTGGTAACAGATCGAGAGAACCGCATTGAGAAATCGCGACGAGTTTTGAGAGAGAGATCGCGGCGAGTTCGAGAGTGAAACAGCAACGGCGATGAAAATCGCGAGAGAGCGGCAGTGAGATCGGACAAGAGCGATGAGCGATCGTGAGGTTTGAGCGGCGGCGCTGGGAGTTCGCATATGATCGTGAGAGAGAGAGAGAGAGAGTTTGAGAAGATGAACAGATCGTGAAGGTTTGTGAGGGTAGGAGAGTTCTGAAACTTTTTTTTGTTTACTTTGTAAAATAAGATTAGGATAGTATTAGGTATCTACTTAGGATCAGATTTTTTTTGATTTTATAAAAACTGATTCTTGTTTTTTTATTATTTAAGTATTAGGATTCAATTAGTATTAGGATTAGGTTGTTTATTTTTTTTTACTTATGGTAAAAATTTCAGATTAACAACAAAGTTAATTTAGTTTAGTATTAGTTTAACGACATAATATATATAATAATATAACAACAATAAACTAATTTCTTTTCTTTTTTTTATTTTATTATTTTACTAGTATTACTATTTATTTAATCAGAATTAATTTTATTTTGTTTTACATAATTTATATAAAATGAGTATTAGGATGATACTAGAATGTTTGGCCATGTGGGTTGGTTTAGGTGGTGACACTTGTCACCACCTGTTTGGTCTTATTTCGAACTGTGTAGGCATGTCCATGATATCTATCTTGCACCCTCCCGCATCAAGGCCATCGATCTGCTGAAGTCCGATCCACGATCCGAATGGTGACATAGTATGATCCATGGAGGCACTCACAGTGATCCAACAGCTTTGTTTTGGGCTTGGGCTCAGATTTGCTGTTTGCACCCCCAGATTTAAAGCTTCAAACAGGCCCATTCCTAAACTTTCTCTTTAAATTCAATTATTATGCAAGTTTTTATATATAATGATGTATTAAATAATATTTGGCATATGGTAGTTTTTATTTGTTGAATCACCAATTAAATTGGTAGTTGATTTTCATCAAGTAAAAAATATCTATACTAATAATTATTTAAATTCGATTTGTATTGTGTGTTAATTTATTTTCTTTTATTATCCGTCAGTATGTTTATTACGATCGAACACTCCACTCACATTAATATGAAAACAACAACGCCCGCTCTCTCTTATTTTTGGTTACCCACACCAAATTCTCTAAGGGTCTCATGGTTGGGGATGGCATGGCCATCCTCACGAGGTTAATTAGGGCCCCTGCTTCCTTGATTAATCATAACCAAAAATAATTGGTCCATATACCAATCACCATGCACCAGGGTCTCATGGTTGGGGATAGGAGCACCTATCCTCACGAGGTTAATCAAGTCCATATACTTGGTTAATCATAACCCGAAACATCATTTCTCTACGCTCAACGCCGCAATTTTCAACACTTTCAAATCAAAAATAGTGTTATGGTACTTAATTAAATTGTTAGAGGTTCGCCCAACGATTTAATTAAAATGTAAAGTATTTGGGCCATTAGAGGGTAACCCAATGACTTGAATACTTTATTCCATACACTTGAACATTTAAAACACTTTCATATTAAATTAATTAATTGAATTTGTTTTCTTTAAATCAATTTTTCTACAAAAACAAAAAAAACATAGTGTTATGGTACTTAATTAAATTGTTAGAGGTTCGCCCAACGATTTAATTAAAATGTAAAGTGTTTGGGCCATTAGAGGGTAACCCAATGACTTAAATACTTTATTCCATAACACTTAATAAAAAGTGAACTTTGTTTCACCTCACTCCTTTCATAATAAAGATTTCGGATGAGAGAAGATCGGTTGACCTCAATCACCAATCTCGAGTATCGAATTGTTAGAGGGTATCCCGACGTTTTGGTACTTGTCATCTACCATTAAAATCAATTCAACCCATCCAAACCTTTTTTTCGCTCATATGCGATTATCAAAAATAAAAAAAAACATTTTCTTCTAAAATCAACACAAACAATTCAAGACATTTTCAACAAGAACTACGGAGTTTTGACTTTCCCATTGCACGAGGGAATACGTAGGCACACGGTTTCGAAACCGTGTCAAACTCAAAATAATAATAAACAAATCCCGTTTTCTTCTTTCTTATTTCTTGATCAGTAATTAGAAGATAGCATTTTTACTTTAAACACACAAACATTTCGAACTAAATGGGTCCCATCGAGTACGATGGACGTAAGGGGTGCTAATACCTTCCCCTTGCGTAACCGACTTTAATCCATCCTTTTTGGTCTTGTAGACCGCCTTATCCGATTTTTGTGGGTTTTATCTATATTTTCCCGTTCTCTCTAGAACGAATAAAATTAGGTGGCGATTTCATTGTTTTTGAAAATTCATTTAAATGATTTTTTGAAAATCGAGTTGTTTCCGCCACCGCCTCCAAGCAGAACACTTCATCCCTACCGAGGTATTTATCATCGCCAATATCTCATAACAATTCCCTTTTCTCCAAAGAATGGTATCCGGACTCGAGACTTGGTCGATAGTGCACCGAGAAAATCTACATCTCTATTCCTCGCCAGAGATTCCAACGGGCCCCAACCCGTCTCCCAAATAGACCATCAAACGCCTCCAAATGAGATCTACACTCAAAATCCCCAGTAGAGCGCCACCTAATTTTTCCCAACAGGGTCTACATGCAAGATCCCCAACGGACTTCCTCCCAGACTCTCCCCAACAGGGTCTATATATGAGATCTCCAACAACGAGCTTCTCAAATCTCTACCTTCCTCAACAATATCTAGGCCCAAGACTTGGTCAGATAGTGCATCGGAGGAATTCAGGATATCTTTCTTCTCCTTCAAAAGAGGGGTTCTCACCTACTCAATCCCCAAATAGAAGACAGAAATCCTCAAGCAGAACATCCACATCTTCTTCAAGATGGATATGTTTTGAAATATCACAACATCTATCATTCATACGTTACTCATAAAGTCATAATTCATGCATACGTCATTTATACACATTGTCATGCATCATACTTTGCATAAGACTAACAAATATTCTATCAAAGTTTCTCTTGTTTTTTCCAAAACAGATGAAAATCACTTCTGACGCAAACAGGTCCAGGATTAAGCCCTGAATCTCGACGGGAAAACTATCTGAAAGACCGCCCCTAGTTGTCCTCTGACAGCTGGTCCAGGATTAAGCCCCGAATCTCGACGGGAAAACTATCTGAAAGACCACCCCTAGTTGTCCTCCGACAACCGTCCAGATTAAGCCCCAATCGACGGAAAACTATCTCGAAGATCGCCCGGTTATCCTCCGATAACAGCAATGGATCAACACCCGATGCACAACAGGGAAGATATCCGCATGTTGCCAACTACTACCTCCCTCAGAGTAATCGGCACGAAGATCTATTCTGAATCCTTCTTATTATCAACAGCAACTACAGAGTCTGGCGTACGACTCAGTGGCCCTAGATGGCATCTTAAGCCCATCTCCGATTACTTATCAGTGTTTCTCCACCTTTGGAATGCTGCATATTTGGTTAAAAACCAATACAAACCAATAACTTCATTCGAAGGCGAGCACGAAGTCTAACATACGACTCACTCCGGATGGCATCTTAAGCCCATCTCCGCGCTCTTTCCACTATCAAGAACATCTACAGAGTCTAGCGTACGGCTCACTCCCCAGCATCGATCTTTCCAGATGGCATCTTAAGCCCATCCCCGTCAATTCTCCTTATCAACAACCTCGAGTCCAGCGTATGACTCATCCCCCAGCGAAGTCTCTACCTTCTCCAAATGGCATCTGTAAGCCCATTCCCGCATCATCCACCCACAGCGAGTGCAAATTTTCAGGTGTACTCGAGTGTTCAATCATCTTCTACCTCCAGGTCACGAAAGACAAGTATGTCAATCTAACCTTCCAGTACAAGAAGATTGAACAGGGGCAGCTGTCATACCCCAAAATTTGCCCTCCATCTTCTCAAGATATCTCATACATCCATACTCAAGGATTCCTCAAGAGTTGATCAGACAAACTCTCTCTCCTAGACAAACAACCCAAACTAGGGTTTGGCAATTCTCAGGTCAAGATGGACTTCCAACATCTCCAATGGTCTTCATACCTCCTCATATGCTTCAAAGATTCTCCATGTCAAGTTTCAAGCTTCACAAGTCAAATTTCCTCAGACAATTGCTCAGATGGTTGAAAATCAGTTGTATTGGACAAAAAGTCAACTGTGGTCAACATACAGTCAAACTTCATAATTTTTGGTCAACATCCTCATTTTGAAGTTACATTCATCATTTGATCAAGGGTTGATCATGATTCATCAAGAAAACTCAAGATTTGCTCAAAAGTCAAACTTTCTAAATTAGGGTTTCTAGATGAAAAGTCAACTGAACTTTGACTGATCATAACTTCTTCATACTTTCTCAGAAATTTTTTCACCACCTATTATTTTGAAGGAAATTCAATTCTCTACAACTTTATGTCTCACAAGAATGTCCAAAAAATGCTTCATTTGAGAGGTATGGCTCAAAACATTACAGGTCATTTTCAAAGTCAACAAAAAGTCAACTTTTTGTTTTGAAGATATATTGAGCATGGAAACTCCAATTGAGATTATACCAAAAATGTTGGTTAGAGGACTCTTAGAGCTTTCCAAAAAGTCCAAGAACACTCAAAAATGTGGAAAATTGAGCAAGATACACCATTCACAAGTTGGGCAATTTTGAAAGAGTGCACAAAGAGAAATACTTCTAAAAATCAAAAACTTTGCAAATGGGCTTACTTTTTATTCATCCAAACTTATTCCTTACACCATTAGGAATATCCAAGCCCAATGCCACGAATTTTTATTTTATTTTTCTATTTAATTTGGAATTTATTCATTTAAATACAAATTAAATTTAAAAATAGAGTATAAAATCAAAATTAATTGCAAACTTGATTTTTATTTCTTCCTTGAGATCCAATCAACTCATTAAAAGCCAGCAATTTTCAAAATTTGATGGATATGGCAAGATTGGATTGAAAATTGATCAAAATTTGAAGATTTGATTTTGTACAAAAATCAAATTTGATTAGCATTGATCATTGATTAAATCTTTCCCAAAACAACTCCAATCCTTCTACTATATATACATGATACATACCACACGAATTAGGGTAGAAAATTGGCTCAAGAACCCTTGTTGCAACTCAAAAACTGGTATACAAGCAAAGTTCAAATTCTAGTTCCAAATTGCTTTCAATCGATTCTAAGGTGTCCATTGCATTCCTTGATACCTCCAGTGAATCCGCACCTTCACATTGCTCGAATCCATCTGAATTAAAAATCCGAGTTTGGTTTGTTCTTGAAAATCCAAAATCGTATTTTAATTTTCATGCATTATTAACATGTTTCATTGTTGTTTTTGTGATTAGAATGAAGTTTGCAAGCTTATCCGGTTATTTGATTGCATTTCCATGGCTTGAATCGTGATATACCATAACTAGGGTTTCCGGTTCGATTTAGCTTTGCATAAATGGAAAATTGGACCATGAAACCTATACCAATGCTCGAATGATCTCGTGAATCGAACCATGGCTTTAGAATTTATTTATATTATGTGTGCTTGATTGTAGTTGGTCTGTAGCGTCGAGCAATGGCCGACGCTAGCTTTCAAAAATTCAAAAGGAAGAAGATGAAGTCTGGCGCGAGAACGAGGCAACCAGAAGGAGACGCGTGTTTGTATTCTACTCGCTCCGGTTTCCAAACAGTAGAACACGTTAGCTCAGTTGGTCAAGGCAAGGGAACTCAAAGTTTGAAAGCAAGATCTCCAGTTCGAATCCTGGCAAGACCTATATTTTTTCTTCTTTTACAAAACTCATATTTTCATATTTTTCTTATTATTTAATATTTTTCATGCATTTTAATTTCTTTTCATATTTTTATTTATGCATTAAAAAATCATCAAAATATTTTTTCCTTTTGCATTTATTTTCAGAAAATCTTTATTTAATTTATAAAATTAAAAAATACAATTTTGTATGCATATTTATTTTTATTCATAATTTTGCATTTAAATCACATTTAATTAGTTTTAAATTATTAAATTGCATCTAAAAAATCCCAAAAAATTATTTTAACATATTTATGTTATTTCCAGCATGTCATATTTTTTCCCAATTAAAAATTTGCATTTTTTCTAACGTTTTCTCTTATTCGATTTCATCATATTTTCCGATTTCTCTTATCGTTTCACAGGTTATTCCGCTTCAGACGTTTCTTTACCGTTTTCATTTTTTTCCAATAATGTAACTGTTTATGGGATGTAATAGTTTAAATTAGGTTTTTATTTTCCGCAAGTTTAAATTATGTATCTGCCCCAAAGCCATGTAATAGCGTAGGACATTTACCTTTCCGCACTTTACATTCCGCATTTTAATTTCCGCACCCTATAAATTGCTAGTAACTAGGTGTGTATGGCAAGATAATAATCAACATAGCTCACTAATTTTCAAGATAAAATATCTGAATCAACACACTTCTCTCACACATGCACCCCTTAGGGTAATTCTCTCTCGTTGCCTTACGAATTCAAAACGGTCATGTCCCTCGAACGTAGAGGTATTCTAGCACCGTTGCCTTCAAAACAAATCATCATAGTCCCTTCGATACAAAGATCATAAGACCCACGATGTCGCCTCCGAATACATGATCTTGACCCTCGATTGTCGCCTGCGAAAAATGATGATAGTCCCTTCGAATGTGCTAGGATACTTCCTACAAGTTGCCTTCTATGACCATCCGATGTCCCTTCGAGTGTCCCGCTTACATCCAACAAATAGAGTTACCTACCAACTAATGGTATGGATAGTGCTATTCTAAAGGAACATAAAACAACACGAAAACGACCAATTCTGAGTAGGTAATAAGACTTTAGTTGCTTGCTCTATCAAAATATTTTTCACACCTCACACTTTTGTCAAAGTTCAAACTCTTTTCAAAACGAAACATTTCCAAACACTTTGTATACATTCCTACATGAATCATTACAAAGTCAAAGCGAAATGCCTTTTCAAAACATCTTTTTCAAACACACAGAAAGCACAATTTTAAAAGTGATCTAAGAGCAACTAAGAGCCCGTAGATAACTACGGATGGAAAGGGGTGCTAATACCTTCCCTTTTCATAACCATTCTCCCGTACTCTTGCTATCCGCACATTTGCGATACAAAACACAAAAAGTCGGCCCACCGTATCACGTAGATTTCCTTTGGTAGTCATGTTTTTGTCTATCTCAGATTTCCTTAAATTAGTCATCGTTGCAATGACTTGTGGCTTAGGAATGGCTTCAAAACCATTGAAAGGTACCTTATCAGACACTGAGATACCTAAAATATGTGCGCACTCTTCCAAAGTAGGCATCAATTGATAATCTGGGAAAGTGAAACAGCGATAGACTGGATTGTAAAACTGAACAAAAGTTTTGAGAAGTCCTTCATCAACGTTAGTGTTCAAGACAGTTAAAAGAGTCCCATAACGTTTTCTGAAATCTAGGGGATCTTTTACCAAGGATGCTAACTATTTTAACTTTTCTACATCAGGAATTCTAAAACTGTATCTCTTGGTATATCTTCTTCTTACGTCCATCCCTCTAACCTAAAATGTTTACAAAGAAAAATATCTAAATTCTTTGGAAATGGGAAGAGAAATGAGAATTTGAGGTTTTTGAATGAATGCATGAATGCCACAAAGATACAAACATGGTTAGTGGTTATACATACGTTCAAGTATTTGAAGTCACGAGCATGAGGCCAACGATAAGAACCAAATGTGGGTAAGTTCTAAGGGCTTATTCACCTGCAAAACCTGTTCTACTGATAATACAGGTTCAATGCTTCTCTTTGAAATATTATCGGATTTGTTAAATACTTCAAGTCCAATAATATTTTTCAAGAAAAACTCGCCTGATCGTAGTCTCGCATGACAACTAATCCAAGTTTACACTTGAATAGCTTCTGCACTACACCCTAAATGGCCAGGATGGGTTATGTGTTCTACAGCCACTCAGCTTCGTTAGTTCCCTTGAAAGCAAAATGTCATTGCAAATACTTGCTAAACATAAATACCCCCAAGACAACCTCCATTGAGCGAGGGATCTCAAATTAACTTAGTAAGTAATGAGACTTCTCAGAAGTTAATATGACTATACCCCCACCTAGATCTTAAAATATTTCTTAAATCCGGGTTAGGATTTTTTTCCATCAGATGAAATCGCGATAACTAAAACACGCAATAAAGAAAAACAAACATATGCACAAATGAGGCTTTAACCCTTTTTTTTCTTTTTTGAAAACAAAGAAAAGCTTGGTGCTCCCCAACAGAGTCGCCATTTTTTCTATTCACGGTAAAAAGTGACGAACGGGAATCGAATCGGAATTCGAATCTCGGGTTCAAAACGATTTACTCTTTTGATTTGTTTTTAAAAAGATGCCGTGAGCATCAAGATTTATTGTTTCCAGACAAGAAAATGAGATAAAAAAGGGGAAGCTGAAATACCCTAAATAAATAATGATATGCGATGCGACTAGCGTGAACTAGACGCAACGCATTGGGGAGAGACCTGAGTAAGAGGGTTTGTTATATAAAGGGGAGGTTTTAGCACCCTATATACATATAGTTATCTATAGCATAGTTTGCATATATGAATATTTTTGATATGTTTGTATGTTTTAATTTGCTACTCTATTCTTGGGAAAGTTTCTCTTTTGGGTTTTAAGAAATGTTGGTTAGGCAGGGTCCTAAGTTTTGTTATTATTATGCTCACAAAGATCATTGGGATCCTCTGCATACATATCCCCTAGTGGGAATCAGAGCATCTGTAGCTCGGATCTAAGGGAACTATGGTTTGTTTGGTTTGAGGGAGAAAGAAGTATGCTCGCCAAGGATGAGACCATGTGCCTACGTATTCTCAAAGGGAGGTTGAGAAAGTCAGAGTAATCGTAGTACCCACTTATGCTAGTGGAAGCAAAGGGTGTTATTAAGAGACAAGGACAAATGTCATCTTAATGAAAAATGTATCTAATCTATTTCATCACATACTTTTTTGAAAGGTTGATTGATTGAATCTTTCATCGTAAGTATTAGGTGTTTTGCTTGAGTGTACAAGCGTTACCACTTATGAGTTTAAGAAAGATGTTTGAAAAGATGATTGAATCTTTAATTGTAAGCATTGGGCATTTTGCTTGAGTGTACAAGCGTTACCACTTACAATTAAAAGATATTTTGTTTGAAAAAGTGTTTGAAAAAAGTGTTTGATTTGTATGTGATGTTATAGATGAGATACTTCTTCCATAGAGATGATAAATGTCTAAATCTCTAGGAGAAATTGATTATTGATTAGGGGGATGCTTTTAAGAAGCCCGTGGGTCCTTGTATTGTAAGCCGAAGAGGAGGAATTCCGAGGGTCATCGAGGGTCCTTGCATTGTGAGCCCAAGAGGAGGCTATAGGGTATGGCTGGCTTTGGCTTTAAGAGTGATTTCACCGGGAAACCATCCTCTTTGGATTCAAGAGTGATTTCACCAGGAAATCATACTCTTAGGGTTCTATCCTAGCGCGAGTGATTCTTTGCATTGGAATCCCAATAGGATTAAGAGATTTCCAGGTCTCTTTCTTGTTTGATGCCCAAGAGAAGGCTAAACTCAACGAGGGAGTTCTTTGAACGAAGCCCGAGACGAGGCTATCTTAGCAGGGGATTGGTCTTATACGAAGCCTAAGCGGAGGCTAAACTCAACGGGTGAGTTGTCTTATACGAAGCCTAAGAGGAGGCTATAAGGGAACCTAGTTGTTAAACTAGTTGTTATGTTATAAATGAACAGTTATATGAACAAGTATATGATAAAGTGTGTGATGTGTATTCACAGGAGTTTATGAAGGATAAATATAAACAAGTGCATAAAACAAGCAATTAAAGCAAGTGTAACTTGAATATATACAAAGGAGTTGAGACTTACACCTTAAGGGAGGCCCGTTGGTTTAAGAGCAGTTTCACCGGGAATAATGCTCCTCTTAATACCAATGGAATCGGTGTATAAACAAGTGGATGAAAACAAACGAACGAAGTTTGTTATACTTGAATATTTACAAAGATGATTGAATATGTACAAAGAATTTGAATATGTACACAAAAAGGGGTGGATATGTACAAGGAAATAAATATGTACATAAGAGGGTTGGGACTTACACCGTGAGGGAGGCCCATGATCAATTTGAAAGAAATGCGAGGAAAAACCTAGTTCGGTTTATCTTCAAATCGAATTGATCATGGAAAAAAAGTGTGTAAGTTTATTGAAATTTTTTTGAAGTTTGAAAATGATTTTGAAAAGTGAAGGATATTCACAAGAAGTTTTGAAAAAAAGATTAGGTTTGAAAATCGGAAAGAAAACATTTTTGAAAAGTATTAAAAATACTTAAAACGTCTCATTTTTAACCTAATAAAAATATAATAAAAAAGAAACGTTTTTTGAATTTTTTTGACATAATCATAAAATAGATATAATAAATGACAAGTGTGCAAAAAGTCATCTCAAAATGAGAAGTTTTGATTGGTTTTTGAAAATGTTGAAGTTTGTTAAAAAAAACTTAAGAAAATTAGTGATAAAAAGAAGGTTTTGGTCCTAAGGAGGTTTGAACCCAGGACCCTTGGCTTAGAAGTGAAAAGTTTTACCACTGAGCCATGTGTGTGGCTTGTCATTTAATCACCTTGAATTAAATATATTTAAAAACAAGTTTGAAAAATATTTGAAAACGAGTGAAAATGAAGTTTTGAAGTTTGAAAAAATAAAAAGGTCCTAGGGGGATTCAAACCCTGGGCCTTATGGCTTGGCAAGATTTAAAAGCGTGCTGGAAACCGCTTGGGTGGCTATGCATCCGTTAATTTATTTGCTTTCATGTTATTATATTATAAACGAATTATTTGAATTTTCTGGAAACGAAATAACGCACGCAACTTCATCTTCAACCTCCAATCTTGATCAATTCATAGATTCTTCGTTTCTCAATGAAATTGAAAGTTGTAAACATCAAAGTTACTCGTTTCAAACCCAGGAACATGATGGTGATGATTAATTTCATTTATTTTTAGTTTAGAACTGTTAATTTTTGCAAGAACACGAAGAACCCTAGTTCTAAGAATTGATCATGAAATCATGTATGGATATGGAATTAAGCAATTGATTGAGGGTTAATGATCAGTGATAGTGCAGGAAAAAAATGGCCAAGCCATTTTTGAACTGGAATTTAGAAATTAAAGATTTCAAAGTTCAAGCTCTTACCTCTTCAAGTTGAATTCTGATTCTTCGAAGGAGGTGTTACAGAGTTGACTTGATGATTGCTACAACACCACTGGACCTTATGGAGTGTGTAAGGATGCTCAGCTTGGATTGAAATGGCCTGAATCACTCTGACCAGGTCCAACTGTAGCCACTTGAAGTGAGAATAGAGTTTGATGATTCTGAGTTTACAGTGATGAAAAGATGGTTTGGATCACTTCTATATGATGTATAGAAGGTGTTTGAAGTGAAAAATTGGAAGATGCACTAGTGGATTGAGAATTTGGAAGTTATGGCTCAATATGTGCATACATGAGGTTTGGAAGTGGTTTCTGAGTTTGGCTAGTTCTTGGGATAGCTTGAGGGTTCCAACAACTTTCTAATGATATTTGGAAAGTGTTTGAAGCCTAAGATTAGTCATAAATTGCAAGGCTTGGAGTTTTGCAATTTCTCCCACTTAGAAACTTGAAACTTGAAAAACAAGTAAGAAAGAAGGAAAGCTTATTTAGGAATTCTTTGGTATGATTTTGAATGAAGAAGTGACCTCTATTTATAGGCCAAAATTTCTGAGTGGAAAGGGCAAGAAATTGGCTTGAATTTGAACAACTTGCCTTAAAGGGCAAGAAAGACATTTTTGCCATAAATGCACATGGAATATTCTTTTAACCATGGTTAAAATCTCACTTGATCTTATCCTCCTCTTAATCACTCTCATCTACTATTTATCAGTTATAATCTATCCAATTTGATGACAAGGCTTCTAGAAGGAAGAAAAATGCAAAAATGACCTATAATTCTTGAAAAGTGACTTGTAAAATATGGTTATGGAGCTCTAAGTTTCAATTTCAAAACCCTAGCTACACAAAGTGTTTTTACAAGTTATTGGACATTTTGGAAAGCTTGTAACAAGATCTACAACTTTCATGTTTTGAGTTTTTCTTGAATCAAAATGGATCTAGGTGAAAAATGGCCATGAAAGTAGAAAACCCATGTTTTTAACACTTGAAAATTTTTCTAAGTGTCAGAAAAAATTTCAATCTTGACTTTTGGTTGACTTTTTCACACATTTTGATTTTTTATGATCATGATGGATAATTTGAAATGATTTTATGATTGAAAAATTTGGATTTGAAAAAGTTGACCAAAAGTCAAAGTTTGACTTTTTTGAACAGTTGAATTTTCATCAGATGATTCAAAAAAATTTTGATGATCAATCATGGATTTTGGAATGTTTTGAACCAAGAAATTAGGTCAAGATGTTGCATTGGTGATGTTAAAATCAATATCCAAGAAAATAGGTCATTCATTGAGCAAAAAGTCAATGATTCACTATCCTCGATCAAAACCCTAATTGGTCGATTCAAGGTAGATCATGAGAAAAAATTAGGAATTTGAAGATCAAATGTTGATGATTGATGAAGATAGATAAATTGAGGTGAGTGGTGAATCAAACCCTAATTGATCACATCTTGAATAGATGAAAATTTTGATTAAAAAACCTAATTTGGCTTCAGAGTACACACGATCTATCATGTTCTGAAACTGTTAGTGATGCAATGATGCACATGTGAATGATATGATGTAGTATATTAGGTCAAAAATTAGGGTATGACACTACCTTGTCTATTTTGTAGTGTCGGATCAGATGTCACGACATCCTGAGTCTGCCTAACCAGAATTTCACTTTTGATGCATGACACACACACTCTGAAAGTATATAGGGTTTAGGGAACCTATGAATATAAGTGAATGGTCTTAAATTTTCAAAAATATGATACCTTAATAGATGGAAAACAGGGAATGCGTTAATTAAGTTAGGTGACCCTCACCCGGTCGCTTAATCCAACAGTTGCGGATCATGCAAGAAATTTTTTTAGATAACCCGTTATAAGTTGGTTCAGAGGTGTCTGATGCTGAACTTGGTAGGGCGGACTATGGTTCGATCCCATGAAACTTGAAATTTGGGAAATAAAAGGGGTTACCAAACTTATGTACCAGAACGTCGTGCTTAAAAGACCATAATCACTAACCGGTTACTCTACTATGTGCGTGCAAGGATAAAAGACTTAATGTGATTGCGCTTGAATGAAAGTGAGTGAAATAAAGCAAACGAAATAGGTTGAGTTATAATAGAATGACTTGGACTAGCTTACATAGGGTGGGAGTTTTTGATCATGTATCATGATTTCGGTGTTCTTGGAGTTAACATTTAGTACCTATCGATCTAACATTAGCTTAGCAACCACGTATAATTAGGATTCGTGTCATGCCTTTGTTTCAAAAACCGTGCTTAATCATTTCTTTTAATGTGTTGGTTGATTTCTTGAGGACAAGCAATGGTTTAAGTGTGGGGGAATTTGATAACACGAAAATGTATCATATATTCGGCTTGATTTACATAGATTATGTCTCTATTTTATTTTAATTATGTTGCTTTATGTTAGTATTATGCTAGTATTTTAATGTGTTTCAGGAATTTAATGTTTACAAAGCTTGCTTGAGAAAAGGAGTAAAAATGAGAAGAAATGAAGTAAAAGTGCATAAAATATAAAAGAAAAGAAAAAGGTCCATCAATGAAGTGAATAAAGGACCATCAAAACAAGTGGAAAAGGCCTAGCATGGTGTGACGTTCGTCATACCCACAATCACGATCGACACAAGCCAAGAGAAAAGTGTGGCGGTCGCCATACACCCTTGATGGTCGGCACAAGGGCCTGACGGTCGGCATGGATTCCAAAGTCATTGTATCACACTCGTCCCAAGCTATTTTCCAGCGCCACGTAAATATCTTTCTGCTAAGTTTTCTCATAGTCAAATATCAAACCACTTCCTCCTAATTTTACTCCACACGCTAAGTCCTCTAAGACTGAAGCCACAAAGTCCACCAACCATTCCTATATTTTCTCAGCTACCAAGTCACTAACTCCTATTTTCTCTCAACAAGCAATTGACCACACCATGTCTTCCTATTTTCTCTCACCGAAACAAGTTATCTGAGGGTTATAAATAGAAGGCAGTTAACACATGGAGGGCTCTCCCTCTCTCTCTTCTCTTCGATCCAAATTTTAATTTAGAGTTCTTGGGCAGTTTTCATGCACGATGTAAACAGAATAGTTCTCCACATCAGGTACTATTCCTAATATAGTCTTAGGATTTATTTATGCATTAATTTATGTTTTGGATTTAAGTCAGACGGTATATTACAATTCCAATTTTCGATTAATTACAGATTCATTTACTTTTACAGCAATATAATTTCTTGCTTTTATTTTCTGCCATTTATATTTATACTTTATCTTTCAGCTATTGTTATCATTTCAAGCTTTTACCATTTTTCTTCAAACATCGCTTTAAATTATGTTAAACTGCTTCTCGTGATTTTGTTTAATCTAAAAACCCGAAATTGCTTATTTCTTTCTATCATTATGTCTGGCTAAATAGTTTAGAGTTCGACGCGTATGAGGACTGTCATTACCGACGAGACTCGATAGAAGATAATAGGTGCAAGCTTATGATTAAAATTCTATTTTGGTTTTAAAATCCAAGTCTAATTTAAATAGCTTTGTCACGAGAGTGAGAGTTTACTTAACATGATTTTGTTACGAGAGTGAGAAATTAAATAAGGTGAGAGTCGGAACTGCGAGAGCGTGGGGATCAAACCAGATTGTGCAAATTATGCAACAAATCTAAATACAGTGAGAGCACTTTAGATGCGTTTAGGATATTATTAGATTTCAAAATATATTTCCTAGTTACTGGGCGAGTGAGATCAAAATCTTAGGATTAGGGAACATGATTTTAGTTAATACCGCGAGAGCATGAGGCGGGGTATTTAAGTCGGTATATCCTACGTGTTGCACCCCAAAATTCTCCCTCTTTATTTTTTAATAAATAATTTACTTACACTTAATTGGTAGGTGCATTACATGCATATGATTCATCCATTAGCCATGGGTTCGAGATTTTCTAATCGTATGAACCTGTACAATTTAAAAGAAGCGTTTGATTCATAGAGGCTGAGTATCTGAGGTTCCGTTATTTCAAGTGTCATCTTAATATACAAGATGTGTGCATCCAGACGATTCTGATTATCTCTCGAGAACCAAGATTTTGGAGTTATAATTTCCTATTTTGAGTATATTGATTGAGGGTTTTAAGTAAGAGCAGGTTGTGGTCGAATATTTGAGCCCGAGTTGATTCTATAGCCTTTTGTGAGTCTTGAAGTATCTGCATATGGCTTATTGATCCACGCGATTCATCAGAAAATCAAGAGCAGTCGGATAAAAGCATATTTGAGTGTACGGATTGAAAACTCAACAAAAGTCAAAGTTTGACCGAGTGGAATTTCTGGTCAAAATTATTGTCAAAAGACGACATTTGCGAAAATGTGATCATTTCCTGAGAAAAGTCGGAAGAATTGGAAGAAAATGAGGTTTCTTGCATTTTAAGTAATTTTGGACTTAGAAAAATTTCTAAGTTTTAAGCACTTTGTATTCATGGAGCCATGTTGTCGACTCTCTATCTCACTCGTCTGTGGTCGGAAGCTTGTGAATTGGTAGTCATTGGAAAGAGCGCACTTCGTACTCCAAATTTGTCCTTGTGAATATTTCTCCAAAAATGCCCGGATTTCGAGTTGTGAGGCTCCGAAGTTTAATTTTAATAACTTTTGAAGTTCATACTTAGTGAAATTTTGGGTATTTTACACGTGTTTCTAAGCTGCTTACCAAATTCAAAATCAAAGTTATTCATTTCACAGCAATCTACAACTTTGCTGAAGGAATTGAATTAATTCGGAGCTCGGATCAAAAGTTATGAGGCTCAGAAGTTATGAATTCATCATGTTTACAATATTCAACACTTAGAATTTTTTTGGAGTGCTTGTTTATATGATCAAACTGACGACTTCGGGTTTGATTTTATCTTAGTTATCAGCTCCAAACTAAAAAATGTTCAACTGCAAAGTTGTTCATCTCGCGGCAATCTACAACTTTGTTGAAGGAATCAAATTCATTCGGGACTCGGATCAAAAGTTACAAAGCCTAGAAAATAAGAATTCATCATGTTTGCAATATGCAAACAGTTGTTGTGCATGTTCGAGGCTGTTTTTATCATCGATTCGTTCGCCACAAGGAAAAACTCTGAACATGAAAGTTCGAGTTTATCATGTCCTCTATAAGTTTCGTTCACAAACTGTTTCATTTCGGACGTCGCATCAAAATATATGAAGCCTCGAAGTGGTTAGGTTGAAGTTGCCAAAATGCGAGATGGCACACACACTTTGCCATGCATACGAGAGCATTTTCCCAAATAGTTGTTGTGCGCATGTTTAAGGCTGTTTTTATCATCGATTCGATTTCCGCGCAGAAAAACTCTGAACACAAAAGTTGGAGTTTGTCATGTCCTCTAAAAGTTCCCTTCAGGAATTATTTCGTTTCGAACGTTGTAGCGAAAAGTATGAAGATCCGAAGTTGGCATTTTGAAGTTGGAAAATTGCTAGATGTCACGTACAAGACTTGCCCAGCCTGGCCAGGACTTTCATCAAACAGTCATGTGATAAAGTTTGAGACGATTTTTCTCCATGATTAAGGATTCGTTCGAATGGGCAATGAGATGCAAACTTGTTCTATTATACGTGCTCTTTTTAATGACACCAAGTTTTCCTTGTTCGAATGAGTATTGAGAAAGTTAGAGGGCCACAAAGTGGTGTACCTGGACTGAGTTAATAAGCATGACACTTAGAGAAATTCTCAAATAGTCGAACAAATTTATGAGGTCATGACTTCGAAGCTAAATACGGAGAGCTTACGATCTATTTTTCATCATACATTCAACATAAACATTGTTCTATCCAATGTGCTCTTCGAGTCGACACTCTCGTTATATTGATTTAACTACTACACACCAAGATAGAAGCACCCAAAGTAGCTGGCATGGTGTTATTTTTTTTAGGAAAACTGATGGAAGTAGAGGACACAGGTTGTATTTCTACATTTGGCCATACAGAAGAAAGCATGCATGCATCGTGGAAAAAAAGATACTAAAAACGTGAAACTTCATTCATTATTAAGGACCACACTCCCACTTCACTCGATGGCTCACTGATAACCTCATTTTCTTGATTCTTTCTTCAGCACCTTCTTCACTAAACCTCCCCAATCTTCTCATCTCCGCGATAACCTCTAACAACCTCTCCCTGATTCTGTTATGAACGCTAACAAACTGATACCAAATGATTTCTTGCTGACTTTCTTATTCATTCTCACCTCATCACCCTCTATTTTCTTCTTCTACCTCAGCTTCATCTCACATCTTCATCACCTTCACCCTCTCTCCGATAAAAAATGTAACAAACACCACCACCGCTCTTCCTCTCGAACCACCAACATCGCTCATTCACACGTTTTCTTCTTTCCATCATCATAATGGAAATCCATTAACAAACTCATAAAAATAGTTAACCAAAACCTCTCTCTCATTCTCTACCCTAATAGAATTTATACCTTCTCTTCTTGATCATCAACAAGCACAAAGAAGTAGAGATCGGCCGTAAATCTCTCTGCACTGCTAAAGAAGTTCGAATTCTTCTTCCTTGTAGTAAGGAGAAGTCGCGGCTACACGTTATATCCCAAAATTTGCCCTCCTTTCTCTCAAGACAATCCATGGCTCTATATTCAAGAATTTCACAAGGTTTGCTCAAATAAACCTTCTTCTAAGCAATCCATCCAAGTTGACGGTTTGCTCCTCTAAAGTCAAGATGGGTCTCCAATGCTTCAGGTGGTCATCATATCTCACCATATACCACAAGGGATCCTCATGTCAAGTTCCAAGCCTTACAAGTCAAAATTGCTCATCCAATTGCTTAGATGGTTGAAAATCAGTTGTATTGGACAAAATGTCAATTGTGGTCAACATACAGTCAAACTTCATAATTTTTGGTCAACAACAATATTTTGAAGTAATATTCATCATTTGATCAAGGGTTGACCATGACTCATCAA
Source organism: Vicia sativa (assembly GCA_021764765.1). Taxonomy (NCBI): domain Eukaryota; kingdom Viridiplantae; phylum Streptophyta; class Magnoliopsida; order Fabales; family Fabaceae; genus Vicia; species Vicia sativa. The sequence continues at coordinate 205,391,672 of CM038793.1, forward strand.
GAAAAATCAAGATTTGATCAAAAGTCAAAGTTTCTAAATTAGGGCTTTTTAGACAAAAGTCAACAGAACTTTGACCAAGCATAACTTTCACATACTTTATCAGAAACTTTTCAACCAAAGCTCATTTTGAAGAGAATTCAATTTCTACAACTTCATGTCTCACAAGCTTAATGGAAATGCTTCATTTGGAAGTTATAGATCAAAACATTACAGGTCCTCTAAAAAGTCAACAAAAGTCATCTTTTTGCAAAGAAGTGTTCATGAGCATGGAAACTCCAATGAAGATGAAACCAAAAATGATGTTTAGAGGACATCTTGAGCTTTCTAAAAAATCCAAGAACACCTAAAAATGTGGAAAATTGAGCAAGACACAAATTGTGCAAGTTGAGCATTTTTGAGGAGGTGCATGAAGAAAAATACTTAGCAAAAGCAAACATTTTTCAAATGGGCCTAAGATTTTATGATTCAAACTTATTCCTAACATTATCAAGAGCCTCTAAGCCTAACTACACGCCCTCCTTCCTTTTATTTTATTTATTTTTGAATTAAAACATTAAAATTCAATTTTAATTAAAATAAAATATTAAGACAAGGTGCAAGGCATATAGGCTTGATATCCAAGTTTCTTGAGGTCCAAGATTGACAATGCAAGCTGGGAATTTCGTGCAAGAGAGTTTAAGGAAGATTGAGCAAGGAAAAGAAAGATTTGATTCAAAAATTTCAATCAAATATCTTTCATTCAATGCAATATATTTTACCAAGTTTGTTGACCTAATCTCTTGTCCTATATATACTTAACATCCTCACAAGACAGCAGGACGAATTGGCAGCCTCTTACACAGATTGCTAGCCTCTTACAAACCCTAGAAATCTCTCAATTTTTTCTCAAAACTTGCAAAATCGTGTTTTAATTTCCGTGCGCTTCAAGCCATTCTAGCCATCCATTCGTGTTCCTAAAGTTCCCAGGGATCGATTCACATCATTACACGATCCCAAAGCATCCAGAAATCACTCACCCAAGTTGCTCCGGTTTGGTATTTTTCTATAAATTGTTTCTCTCAATCCATGCATTACTAACTTATTTTGTTTGTTTGTATGATCTCGTGATGTTGTTTAGAACAGTACAACGTGTTACATGTGAGCTTTAGGGCTTAAATCCGTGATGCCATTGGTGGCATAGAGTCGTGAGTTTCAACCCACCGACATGTGGACTTTCGTGCTATAAAAATACCACCATTAGATTCCTGGGGTACGAATTAGGGGGGTAGGGTCCTTTATTTGCATTCATATTATGTATTTTTGCAGGATCCAATTTCTAGATGACCGGAGAAGATGATCGGAGCTTTGCTCCCACTTGATCCAGAACAAACAACACATACATATTTATGAATCCAAAGAATATGAATGGATGTATCACCGCCCCAGCGGTTTACCTTGCGTGCGCTATGTCACTCTCTATCTCTCAGGTCGTGGGTTCAAATGTAACACCCCAATTCTACCCCGCGTAATTAATAATAAAATCAGAGTTTCAAAATTTCATTTAACAAAATTGAGGCATCACATCTCCGCATTTCCAACAATTAGCATTATAATGCACATCAAAAGTCGGATATACCGATTCATACATAATTCATCATATATACATATGAATATTCACAGCACAACGGATATGTTTGCAAAATATACATAACAGCATGTTGTCATTAATACATATGGTTATAGCATCATAAGATAGTATGCACAAACTATCCTATCAAAATAATGACGTCGCCCAAATCCCAAGTGTTACTACAATCAGAGCAGAACGACACAAAATAAAGTGACTCAAGCTAATCCTCCTCATCCTTGGGGATCACCTGCACGTTACCAATATATAGGCAACGGCAAAACAAGCAAAGGGGTGAGATACTCCAAAACATATAATTAAAAGCATGATAGAATATATAGATAGTTTTGGGAATTACAATTGATATAAGTTAAATAAAGTATGCCAACATGTATTAAAAGTTTACATACTTCAAATTAGCATTAGTGTATAAATTAGCACTTTAACTCCATCACACAATCATTATATTCACATCAACACAAAACATCATGTACCATCGCAATTCAATCATCATTCCTCAATTAAAGACTCAATGTTAAACAACTCTAACATAAACATAACCGACTCCATGAGACACGACTATGTTATGCATGTGGTACCCGTCGATTTGTCCATAAATAGGAACACTTGGCATAAAGCCCATCGTCGCTTGGCATAAAAGCCATCGTCGCTTGGCATAAAAGCCCTTGTCGCTTATGCAATGTATGTGACTCAATAAATTAAGACCACACAATCAACACATCATCATCGCTCTTCACAATTGACATAAAGTCCACATCGCCATATTTATTCATATCAAATAAACATGTCATCGCATCGCATAAACAACAAGTATTCATAATTAAATACACCGTCGCAAACATCATTATCAATTAATCCACTAATTCCAAAAACGGAAAAATAGATTAAAAAAAACACCAATAACCGTCGCGAAAACCATTCTTGATTACCGGCATAATTTATAAACATCAACTTCAAAATCGGATAGTTCATATATGTCTTAAATTGACTAAAACACAATCCGGGTCAATTTACCGTAAATTGGCCTATTTCGGGTCGTTCCGTAAGAACTCACAATTTCGAAAAACTAATTTCACCACTACGTTCTACACGTCAAACTTAGCTAGCACGTCAATTTTCGTTGAATTCGGAGCAACTTGCTCCGTCGTCGAATTTACCGAAATCGGAACATAATCGGGTTCTAAATTTAATCGGCTATCTTATCCCCTAATTATATTTTATGGATACTAAATGTTACTAGGTGGAATTGGATTTTTAGAGAGAAACAGAATGTATTTGCAAGCAATTATGTAGGTAAAACTGGTTTATGACAAAAAACAGAAAACACTAAGTTACAGCAAAACAGCGAATTTCCAATTTCCGTTTTCCTCTCCTCTAAAAGGGACGTACGTCCCATAGTTCTTAAGACAAGGGAGACAGGTGCCTCATATGGGGACGGTCGCCCCACTAGTGGAGGTGGGCGTCTCCCCCTCCTTGCTTCCATCCACCACTGTTTTCATTTTACCCTGCGTTTTTGTTGTGTGTTACAGTTTCTTAATTTTTTTCTATTTTCTAGTTTAACTGATAAGTTTTCCTTTCCATTTACATTCCTAATTTCATTTCTATTTTCCAAACACTAAAACACTAATAACAACACCCATAATCTCTACAACAAATCCAACTCTTCCAAACATTTCAACAATCACTCAACAAAACCCTGTAAACCAACTATCAATTTTTCCCCAATCCAAACTATCACTAACAAACCCTAACTATATGAGATAGAAATCAAACCCCTTACCTAGCAAGCTTTGAGTGTTCTTGATGATTCCTCAACCAAGAAACCAAGCCTTGTTCTTCTTCTTGCTCTCTTCTTCTTCCTCAACCAAAGCCCTAGCTTTTCTCCAAACTTCTAAACTTTGTGTTTTTGATGTTGTGTTAGGAAAATGGGTGGAGGAAATGTTTTTATATGTAATATGTCTTACTAGCCAAACTTTAGTAAAATTTCTCACATACCCCTCTTCTATTCTTAATATACTAAATATACCATCTAATCACATCATTAACTCAATTTATTAATAAAATTCCGGGGAATTAAACATCGGCCCGAATAATATTTTACCGAACCGAACGGAACATCGCCAAATATATTAATAGATATACCGATTAATATAATTATTTCTTCGCCAAAACAATCGTCAAACGATAATTCAAAAATATTAATATAATATAATATTTAAATAAAACGGGCGTTACATCAAACCCCACCTTTTGCTGTTTGTTTTCATTATCTTTTTTTTACAGGTTTCAGAGTCTTTTTTTTTCTGCTTTCCCTTTTAATTAATTAATTAATTTAATTAGTAATTAGGTTAATTAGATAATTTCACAAATAAATTTTTCATGCTTTTTAACTAACTTAATTAGTTTAATTTAGGTTAATATTCATTTTTTCTTGATTAAAATTAAAATCAATTAGAATTAGGTTTTTCTCACATAAACTTTAATTTTCAAAAATACTAAAGGATATAGTTTCGCTTCTGCTATTTATTTTCTTGCATTTAAATTCTAGAAAGAATGTATAGGTTACAAGTTTTTTATCATGTAATAGCGTAGATTTACATTCCCGCCTTTACTTTCTGCACCTCCTATTATGTATCTGCCCCAAAGCCATGTAATAGCATAGGACCTTTACATTTCCGCAATTTACTTTCTGCCCTTATTAACTGCTAGTAATTAGGCGTGTATAGCAAGATTAACTTAATCAATCTAGATCACTAATCATAAGATAAATATCTAAATACAACACACTTTCTTACGAATGTGCTAGGATATCCCTACAAGTTGCCTTCTATGACCATCCGATGTCCCTTCGAATCTCCCTTTACATCCAACGGATAGAGTTACCCGCCAACTAATGGTATGGAGAGCGTTACCCTAAAGGAAAGCAAAATAACACGGAAACGACCGTTCTGAGTAGGTAATAAGTCTCTTTTGCTTGCTCAAAATACTTTTCACACTTCATATTTTCCAAAACTTTTCAAAACACTCAGATACATTCCAACGTGAATCATTACAAAGTTTCTTTTCCAAAACAAAAACATTTCCAAACACTTCGTATACATTCCAGTGTGAATCATTACGAAGTCAAAGCGAAATTCCTTTTCAAAACATTTTCAAACACACACACAAAAAGCAATTAAGAGCCCGTAGATAACTACGGATGGAAAGGGTGCTAATACCTTCCCTTTCATAATCGCCCCTTACTCGTAATCGACAAAGGTCTTTTCCAGTTCTTTTTGCCTTCCCTTAATTGGATAAAAGAAAAGTCGGTGGCGACTCTTGCTATCCGCAACATTTGCAATCAAACGCAAAACAAACAAGTCAGTTCTCCCATCGTGTTACAGAATTGGCGACTCTGCTGGGGATGTATTGGAGAGGCTACCTTAGAATTTTTAGATCACTTTACTGCTTTCTGTTTGACTTATATGCTTTGCTCTTAAGGTTTGCTTGGGTATTATACTTATGGGGGATCCTACACCCGGATCCAGGTTTCCTTAGGTAAGTAGTAATAAATCGTCGCGACCGTTAGGCGTATACCGAAACGGTCAACATGATGGCTACGTTAGTGCGACACTTAGGATGTCTTGATGCTCCTCATGTCTAGTTGAGGAAATTATTTGGCGTCTGCGTGGTGTCATCAACACTAACTCAACTTTTAGAACCCTAATTGACCCATCTTGGCCATTAGAAGGTAATGAGATGGCCGACTTTGGTGCAGACTGAGGTTGGTTGAGACTCGATGTTACGCACATTAAGATTCGACTTTCAGGATGTTTCGGTCGACCACTTGGTAGTCGTATTGAAATAAATCCTACGAGAAAGATCAATGATATGAGATTCCTAGAACCCGGTTACTATTATAGGACAGGTTGAACCAACTCAAACTTTGGTAGGGTAGACACCTATACCCCATGCAAGCCTTAAACCTAGGGGCTATTGTGTGAATTGCTTGTGATTTCTACTTGTTTAAACATGACATCATGACATCATAACATCATATCATTTCTAACCATTTCAAGGACCTAGGTGTTTATCTTTGCTCTGTTTTGTAGGAATTATGGCTTCCAGGAAGACTATCCGAATCAGCTTCGTGGGCATACCATCTCAACTCAAAGAATTGGTTTCAGAAGTTCTCGATCATGCTCAGTTCATCAAAAGACATGGTTATCTGCTTGCCTTGGTTATCTCCGGTTTTGAAGAAGATATGATGCACGTCAGATTCCGGTTCTTCGATCCAAGCATCACCGCTTACATTCCTGCATTATCGTTGGTACCTATGTTGGAAGAGTTCTCTAAGCTGCTTGGGATACCTATCCTTGATCGATACCATTCACCGTTCAGAAAAGTCTGAATATGAAGACATCGCATCAGCGTTACATCTAAAGCGATCATACATTGAAGCTAATTGGGAAACAAGAAGTGGAGTTAAGGGATTGCTTGCCAAGTTTTTGATAAAGAAGGCTCGAGAGTTCCCACACTTGTCATCTCTCCAGTAGATTATCCCCAAGCAGAAAAATACATTTTTTCTCCAATTCCCCAATTGAGATCATTCCTCATTGGATACAAAGTCTTGATTTACCGTTTCTTTCCAGTTCATTCCTGGATAGAACCTCGTCTCTAAGCCAATTTAGGTCTAGATTTCACAACAAAAAAAATCTACCTGCAAACAATAAGAAATAGCCTTGTCACCTGAGCCGCTTATTTCCTTTTCATCTTGAAACTTATCAGAAAAAAGATTGTTCTTCTTAATAACTCCAATCATGAAAGTTCAAGAAATCCCCGCAGTTGTCTTTCTGTCTAAAGAAAAACTTGTATCTTTACAATCAAAATGCCCGCATCTTCTCAAGAGAGAGATCCCTAGCAAGTATGTAACTGTGAAAATAGAAACTCATTTGAGATCTATTTCCATCATTGTCTGTTATTCACAAGGATGAATACTCAGTAAAATTCTCGAGAATTACCTTTTATAGTTATCACTTTGCTGATAATTGGTAATATCTTCAGAACTCATTACCATAAACTATCACGAGGCTAATAATTAGTAATATCATCTTTAATTACCTTAAACATTGTCACAAGGCTGACAGAAGGTAATCTCCTTGTTTCCCAAAGCGAAACAGATATTCACTTGTTTTGTGAATCTATTTTTCCAGTGAAACATATGCTTGTTTCCCAACAAACAGGATTCTCCTTTCTTAGACAAATTAAGACATCCTCACAATTTTCCCCCAGCATATCATTCTTTGATACCTCCTGGGTAAACTTTCTGCAAATCATTTTGCATCATTCGCATTTTTTGGTATCTTAGGTCCAAAATCTGCGTATTCTGATATTTAAGTCTCTTCACACCTATCGAGACAAAGATTTTCATCTTTATATCTCAGTTTAAAGAAACTTAAATAGGGGCATCTGTCATACCCCAATTTTTGACCTAAGATACCACCATATCATTCACATGTGCATCATTGCATCACTAACAGTTTCAGAACAGGATAGATCGTGCATGTGCTCCTAAAAGTCAAAGTTAGGGTTTTATCAAAATTTCATCTGTTCAAGATATGATCAATTAAGGTTTGAGCCTCCTATCACCTCAATTGATCTATCTTAATCAATCATCAACATTTGATCTTCAATATTCCCAACTTTTTCTCATGATCTACCTTGAATCGACCAATTAGGGTTTTTGATCAAAGATAGTGAATCATTGACTTTCTGCTCAATGAGTGACCTATTTGCTTGAAGATTGATATTAACATCTTCAGTGCAACATCTTGACCTAATTTCTTGGTTCGAAACATTTCAAAATCCATGTTTCTTCATCAGACAAATTCTGAATCATCTGATGAAAATTCATCTGTTCAAAAACTCAAAACTTTGACTTTTGGTCAACTTTTTCAAATCTAAACTTTTTCAATCATAAAATCATTTCAAATAATCCATCATGATCATAAAAAATCAAGAAATGTGAAAAAGTCAACAAAAAGTCAAGATTTGAATTTTTTCTAACACTTAGAAAAAATTTCAAGTGTTAAGAAACATGGTTTTTCCTTACTTTCATGACCAATTTTGACCTAGATCCATTTTGATTCAAGAAAAACTCAAAACATGAAAGTTGTAGATCTTGTTACAAGCTTTCCAAAATATCCAATAACTTGCAAAAACACTTTTTGTAGCTAGGGTTTTGATTTTGAAACATAGAGCTCCATAGCCATGAATTTTCGAAATCATGCATCAAAATTACAAGTTATTTTGCAACTTTCTCCTTTCTAGAAGCCTTGTCACTAAATAAGATAGGATTTCAGAGAAAAAATATGATGGAAATGATTTGGAAGGGATAAAAACACTTGAGTTTTTTAACCAATGATTAAAAGATTCCATTTGCATTTAATGAGGAATATTCCTTTCTTAAGCCTTAAGCTTCCAAGTTGCAAGCTCTTCAAGATCATCCATGCCTTGTCATTCAAGAACTTTTGGCCTATAAATAGAGGTCTCTATTTCATTCAAAAGGGACACCTAAAACAATCCAAACTTGTTTTCTCGCTTCTTTCTTATTTTGCAAGTTTCTAAGGTTCAAAGAGGTTAGAATTCCAAATTGCAAATCCTGCAAGTTCTAGCCAAAGGTGTCATTCAAACATCTTATAAACATCATTTAGAAGTTGTTTGGAACTTCAAACCATCAGAAAACAAGCCAAGAGTCAGTTTTCTCAAAAACCATTTCCAAAATCATAAAAATGCAAGTTTGAGCCAAAACTTCCAAACTCTCAATTCACTCGTGCTTGTTCTGATCTTTCACTTCAAACACACTCTATACAACATATAGAGACTGTCCAAACACTTGAACCAATTCTGGAACAGCTCCATCATCATCTTCTGTTTCAAAACCAGCAGCCTGCAACTGGACTTGGGTAGGATGAATCAAAGACCTTTAAAGCAAGGTAAGTGATGGAACACACTCAGTAACACTCAAGGAAGCTTCTGGGATCAACAAAACACATCTGGAAGTCCACAACTGGCTTCTGCAAATTCCAGCCAAAGTAAGTTTTATGCGTTTTTGGATATCATGATACATGTATTTTTAGCATAAAATTTGCAAAGGAAAGTGTTCCTATGATCATTGTGAAGTTATCTGGGTCTTTAATTGGAATTAAAATCAATCGTTCCCTAAGATACATGAGTCTGTTCAGTTAGGGTTACATTTGGGGATTTCCATAATTCATGATCATCTTTGATTTATAGCTTTAATAAGTTATATGGTTGAATTCGTGTTTAAATTATGCATAAATTGGTATTTTACATTTTTCAAATTGATGAGAAATGGAGAGAATCCAAGTTTGGATATGGAGTTGTCACGAGGTTGAAGATGAAGTGGGAAGCTCAGAAATTCAAAACTTGATTCATAATATATTTGTTTGGATATGATTAAATGAACGGATGTATTACCGCCCCAGCGGTTGCCAGCACGCTCTTAATCCTTTCCTTCGCCTCAAGGCCCAGGGTTCGAATCCCCCTAGGACCTTTTTTTAAATAAAAGGCTCATCAGCTTCTAACGCTTGCTTCTTCAGAAGCGCTTCTGATGCTCATCCCTTCAGAAGCACTTCTGATGCTTCTCATACTTCCAGAAGCATTCAGCTTCTACTGCCTTCAGAAGTACTTCTGAGCACGCTTCTAATCTCTTCCATGACCCCCTTCCTTCAGAAGCAGCAAGCTTCTGACCCCCCTCAGAAGCATCCAACTTCTGACCTTTTTCAAATACTTCATTTTTTCAAAACTCCTTTAAAACAAGGTAATTAAATGACAAGTCAAGCATATGGCTCAGTGGAAAAACTCTTCACTTCTAAGACAAAAGTCCAAGGTTCAAACCTCCTTAGGACCAAAAACTCTTTTTTTGTCACTAATTTTCTCAAGTTTTTAACAAATTTCAACATTTTCAAAAACCAATCAAAACTTCTCATTTTGAGATGATTTTTTGCACACTTGTCATTTAATATACCTATTTTATGATTATGTCAAAAAAATCCAAAAAAAATATTTTCTTTTTGATTATATTTTTATAAGGTTAAAAAAATGTGACATTTTAAGTATTTTTAATACTTTTCAAAAATGTTTTCTTCCCAATTTTCAAACCTAATCTTTTTCAAAACTTCTTGTGAATATCCTTCACTTTTCAAAATCATTTTCAAAACCTTTTCAAAAACCTTTCAATAAACTTACACACCTTTTTTCCATGATCAATTAGATTTAAAGATAAACCAAACCAGGTTTCTCCTTGAATTTCTTTCAAATTGATCATGGGCCTCCCTCACGGTGTAAGTCCCAACCTTCCTATGTACATATTCATTTCCTTGTACATAACCACGCTTTCGTGTACATATTCATTTCCTTGTACACATTCAATCATCTTTGTAAATATTCAAGCATAAACAAACTTCGTTTGTTTTCATCTGCTTGTTTATACACTAATTCCATTGGTATTAAGAGAAGCATTATTCCCGGTGAAAATGCTCTTAAACCAATGGGCCTCCCTTAAGGTGTAAGTCCAAAAACCTTTGTATATATTCAAGTTAAACTTGCTTTAATTGCTTGTTTTATACACTTGTTTATATATTTCCTTCATAAACTCTTGTGAATATACATCACACATACTTGTTCATATAACTGTTCAGTTATAACATAACAACTAGTCTAACAACTAGATTCCTTTAGCCTCCTCTTAGGCTTCGTATAAGATAACTCATTTATTGAGTTAGCCTCCTCTTAGGCTTCGTATAAGATAACTCATTTATTTAGTTAGCCTCCTTTTAGGCTTCGTATAAGATAACTCATTTATTGAGTTAGCCTCCTCTTAGGCTTCGTATAAGATAACTCATTTTTGAGTTTAGCCTCCTCTTAGGCTTCGTATAAGACAACTCACCTGTTGAGTTTAGACTCCGCTTAGGCTTCATATAAGACAACTCCCCTGATGAGTTAGCCTCCTCTTGGGCTTCGTTCAAAAGAACTCCCTCGTTGAGTTTAGCCTTCTCTTGGGCATCAAATAAGAAAGAGATCTGGAAATCTCTTAACAACCTCCTATTGGGCTTCCAATACAAAGAATCACCCGCGCTAGGATAGAACCCTGAGAGTATGATTTCCCGGTGAAATCACTCTTGAATCCTAAGAGGATGGTTTCCCGATGAAACCACTCTTAAAGCCCAAGCCAGCCATACCCTATAGCTTCCTCTTAAGCTTCATACAAGGACCCTCGATGACCCTCGAAATGCCTTATCTTGGGCTTACAATACAAGGACCCTCGATGACCCTCAGAATGCCTTCTCTTGGGCTTACAATACAAGGACCCACAGGCTTCTTAAAAGCATCCCCTTAATCCATAATCAATTTCTCCTAGAGATTTAGACAGTTACCATCTCTATGAAAGAAGTATCTCATCTATCACATCACATACAAATCACACTCTTTTAAAAAAAACATCTTTTAACTGTAAATGGTAACGCTTGTACACTCAAGCAAAACACCAAAACTTACAATTAAAGATTCAATCATCTTTCAAACATCTTTCTTAACTCATAAGTGGTAACGCTTGTACACTCAAGCAAAACACTTAATACTTACGATGAAAGATTCAATCAATCAACCCTTCAAAAATGTATGTGATGAAATAGATTAGACACATTTTTCATTAAGATGACATTTATCTTTGTCTCTTAATAACATCCTTTGCTTCCACTAGTATAAGTGGGAACTACGATTGCTCTGACTTTCTCAACCTCCCTTTGAGAATACGTAGGCACAAGATCTCATCCTTGGCGAGCATACTTCTTTCTCCCTCTAACCAAACAAAACCATAGCTCCCTTAGATCCGAGCTACAGATGCTCTGATTCCCATTAAGGGATATGTATGCGAAGATCCCAATGATCTTTGCGAGCACAATAATAATAAAACCTAGGATCCCACATAACCTACCTTTCTTAAAATCCAAAGGAGAAACTCTCCCAAGAATAGAATAGCAAATTAAAACACACAAACATATCAAAATATTCATATATATATATATATATATATATATATATATATATATATATATATATATATATATATATAAATAAGGCTATAGATAACTATATATATATATATAGGGTGCCACATATTTCCTTTATATAACAAACCCTTACTCAGATTCTCAATGCGCTATGCCTAGTTCACGCTTAGTCGCACCGCATATCATTATTTATTGAGGTTATTGCAGCTTTCCCCTTTTTCATCTCATTTTTCTTGTTTTGGAAATAATAAAGCTTGATGCTCGCGGCATTTTTAAAAACAAATCAAAAGAGTAAATCGTTTCGAGCCAGAGATTCGAATTCCAATTTGATTCCCTTGTTCGTCACTTTTTAACGCGAACACCTCCCTTACTCAGAATCTAACGACGGTCTTTTCCTGTTCTTTTCGCCTTCCCTTAATTGGATAAAAGAAAAGTCGGTGGCGACTCTTATTATCCGCAACATTTGTGATCAAACGCAAAACAAACAAGTCAGTTCTCTCACTGTGTTAAACTCGCATTTGAGAGAAGCAGGCGTGAATCTCGTTGCAACAGCGTCTTCATCTTCGAAATCACAACATCTTGAAGTCCAATGGAAGTTTTAGGGAATCCGGCTTAAGAGCAAGGTGCGACGGACGTATTCTGTCAGGTAAGTCGATGAGAAAGTCCTATGCAACCTTTTCCATATCTTAATAAGGTTGAGTATCAGTAGGAATAAAGAATCATTGGCGTTTGCTTGAGTTTCCGGCGATTTCGTATTTTTACGATATGATTGTAGTCGAATTTTCTTGACGTTATGCTTAAGATCCGTTAAAACCAGCACTAGATCTGGAATCTCCATAAAATTACGAGCGGGAAGATGCCATGATTCGTGAATTTCTGACAGTTTTGTCTAGCTCCGGCGAGGTATCCACCGGAGAAGAAGGTCGTGTGGCCACGTATGCCTTAACCGTGGCTACCATTCCTTGGTGCATGACAATTGGATTGTGGCCAATCAGATTGCAGCATGGGTTTCTGCTTTATTGTTAAAAAATTTACTTAAGTTCAAAATATGACTAATTGATGAAATGTTATAACACATGGAAAAATAAAAAGTAGCGTGACATGCATGCCTATGGTGAATTATTTTTTATTTTTTCTTCTGAATATTATTTGTGTTTGAATAAGATAATGGATTTAATGTAGTTGACTGGGCCTAGTTAAATGCTAATACACCTCTGGCTTAATCCCAATGGTAACGATTATAACATGGTTTAGTTTAAATTGAATTCTAGTTTCACACCCCCTGCTTCTTCAATTCATAATTTTGTGATTAATTCAATTTAACTCCCGATTTCAATTCTATCAATTCATAAAAAATGTAGAAAAATAAGTTTCTGACATTTTTGTGTCTTAGGTTATTTTTGATATTTTTTGTGAATTTTTAACAATTAATTTCCTTTAGTTATTAATCAATTTTCGATAGTATGTTTAGAAACGATTTGTTCCATGATACCGTGCACCTTTCGATGTGGTTTTCGTTTGTTTCTCGACAATAAAAATCCAAATAAATAGGTTCCTGATGCTTTAGCACTTTTAGAATTTTATAACATTTTTTTTGGGAATTTTTGTAATTGAATTTCAATCTCGTTTTAATTGTTTTCGATAACATGTTTAAAGGCGATTTTTCCATAATACTTCGTATTTAGATGTGATTTTTTATCGTTTCTATACAACGAAAATTCCCAAAAATAACATTCTGATTCTATGATGTATTAGGAACTTTTAGATATTTTTCTCATTATTTTTTAGATCTTTTTAGGTCTTTATTCAAAAAAATTTCTTTTGTGCGAATACAAACATAGGTAATTGTTTGCCAATTCATCTAGTTAGGAATCGATTTCTTTGCATATAATGTCTAATATTTGTTCTAACCTTCAACTAACTTTTTGATTAGCATATGTACATGTTTAGATAGTTCTTATCTTGGTTTAGAATTGATAATTGAGTCATATGATTAGGGTACCATGAGAATTAACTCTTAGAGCAACGGTAGATCGTTTTTGACTTAGTTTTATGCACAAATATGTTTTAGCCATGATTTTTCTTGTATATTTTGTTTGAGATCATTAAATGTGAATTAGCTACTGACATTTAGAGTTCTATATCTATTTTAATTCAATACTTACTTAATTCTCAAGTTTCGATTATGTTGTATGGTATAAAAGCATGTTTCTCCTTTGTCATTTGAATCGACTAATTGTAGGAGCATAATACTATGTGTTTCTTAGAAACTTTAGGATATTTTATCCCATTTAATTGTAGTTAAATGTAAATTTTACCTTTGTGTTGTAATTAGAACTTCAAAGCTAACCTTTAGTAGTTCGATTCTTAGGAACTAGTTTAATATTTACATAGTTCTTCTAGGTTCCTCTTGCGTGTTTGGTTTGAAATCTTTTCTCTATTTTTTAGAGATGTTTAGGAAAGCTTTAGAATAGGTAGTTGTTTCCCCTATTAGAAGTTACACTTTATGCCTCGATTCCTTTGTAAATAATGCATTCTTTGGCCATTCTTGGTTTCCAACTTCTCTAGGTCTCTAATTATGTTTAACATTTCATTTGAGGACTATTATGATGAATTTAGCTCGATTTTGATATCTTTCCTGGGTTATTTTGCATTATACATGCGTGGCTGCCCGGTTTTCCATTCTCATGTTGCTATACATGTTTATATACTATTTCTTCATATTTGGATCATATTTTGACTTGTGATGTGAGTATGCAATTATAATCCCGCCTCCTTGTTATTTTTGACATGTTTTTTAACTTGTTCAAGGTACATTGAGGATATTTTGGTTAGGTACCTAATCTTGGTACACTAACATACCACTTCTCCCGTGATTACCACTTACCCTGTGGTTCTGTTTGCGTTTTAAACGCATTTTGCTTTGTGTTTTCTCATGTTACAAGAAATACATGTTCTGCTATTTTTTTTTTGATATGTACCTTTGTGCAGGTGTTTCGTTTGTTGTGAGGACTTGTTTGCTACACGCACATGTTGCACGATATCACCTTGTAGATTATATTGATCGAGCTATTTCTTATTATTGCTTTGTTGATGGCAGTTTACTCGAAGTTTTCTGGAGTATTTTTAGCTTGCAGTGCTCTTCGGATTTTTATTATCCGTTTGTATTAACTTTACTTTGTTTACTGTATTCTTTTACCGCTTTTCTAGAGAGCATGAGAAGTAGGATTTTACCACTTTCCTTACCATGAGAAGTAGGAATAGAGATGCATGATAGGGATTCCGTAGTTGGAGCATGTTCAGGAACCCCTCTGGTTTATTTAAAGACCCGTTTAGGGCGCTTCTGTTTGCTAATTATGTTTGGTTTGTTTAAAGTCCTCATTCGTGCATAGGGAGGCGTTTTTCATTGTGTTTACAATTGTCCTTGCATAGGCCAGAAGTGGTTAGGACACCCAACGTGGCACCACCAAGCAAAGTCCCACTCTTTATATTTCCTGATATCAAGTCGTTGATATGATGGGAAAGCGGAAAGAGTCGGCAGTCCTCCCCCATAGTTCTAGTCCGTGTCTTGTATGGCACACGCGAATCGTGTTACTATTCCTTTATGGAGTCAATAAAAAAGTGGCCAGAGTCCCTTATTCTGACTCTTCACTTATTCCTAGGGTTTGCATTTATTGCAGAACTCACATCATTTGCTCTGTAGGTTATGCCTACGCTTGTTTGACATTTGTTTGCGCATTGCATTGTTTGTGTGCTTCTGCCAAAGCACTTGTTTGCTTCATCCATTTTGTCGTCTTCGACTCTACCTTAAGTAGCGATTCGAGATAGACATAGACTTAGGTTGTGAACCATTTCCATTCCTTTTTGTCGTCTTTGACTCTACCTTAGGTGGTGATTCGAGATAGACATAGATTTAGGTTGTAAACCTTTGCCATGTTCCCTTAGGATTCTCTCGACTCTATCTTAGGTAGCGATTCGAGTTAGACCTTAGGTTTCAATTCATGCATGATAATATTAGGGATAGAATTAGATAGCTTCCCTTGTTTGTTTTCTTCCTTTTTTGCATCCTTGCATGTAATAAAACTAAAACTTGTTTTCTTTTCTTTTGAAAATCAAAACACTTAATAATGGTTCAAACTCCTTTTTCAAGGTAAAAGCAACCCACCAATGCAAATCTTTTTCGCCCACAGGCTTTCCTTTTGTGTTTAAAAACCTTTTTTCTAAAAGGATATGATTCAACCGCACTATTTAAAAACCTTTTTTCTGAAAGGATGTGCTTCACCCGCACTTTTTAAAAACCTTTTTTTTGAAAAGATGTGTTTCACCCACACTATTTAAAAACCTTTTTTTCTGAAAGGATGTGCTTCACCCGCATTATTTAAAAACCTTTTTTCTGAAAGGATGTGCTTCACCCGTACTGTTTAAAAACCATTTTCTAAAAGGATGTGCTTCACCCGCACTAGTTAAAAACCTTTTTCTAAAAGGATGTGCTTCACGTGCACTGTTTAAAAACCTTTTTCTGAAAGGATGTGCTTCACCCGCACTATTTAAAAACCTTTTTTAAAAGGACGTGCTTCACTCGCACCGTTCATTAAAAAAATACAAAATCCACCAAAACATATGAGCCGAACTACGGCGCTCTGACTTTCCCATTGCACGAGGGAATACATAGGCATCTTGTCACGGGGCTCGATCGAGCAAGCTTTGTAAATACATCCTTCTTTTTCCCGTGTTTTCTTTATTTTCTTTTCTTTCACATGCATACTCTTTTAGCATACAGATATAGCGATTAAGCGATAAATAGATACAAACACACCCATTAGATAGAAAATAGAAGTGGATACCGTAGAGTACTACGGATGTGGGGTGCTAATACCTTTTCTTTGCGTAATAAACTCCCTTACCCTATCTCTCGGTTGCAAGACTGTGTCTTATCCCTTTCAGGTTTTTGCGATGCGTTTACCTTTCTCCTTTTGCGGGATAAAAAATGTTCGATGGCGACTTCATTGATATAGTTATCGGATGATGTTCATCCGGTTATTTTGTAACACCCTTCTAAAATACTCCGCGATTATTAACAGATTCAGAGCTAACATGTATAAAGGGCATTACAATTAACTAAAATAAAATTCCTTATAACGTCATGCTTCTTACTGAAGAACATAATTCAATTAATTGAGAAAATAACATGTTCTACACAGCGGAAATTATTATCAAATTTGGATAAGTTCAAAACCAACAATTATCCAAAACAAATCTAAATGAAATAACATAGTTTAATTATAACTCTATACCAAATGTTCCCCAATGTTACAAATCAGAGCATGACACCGACACGTAATAAGTAAAATGCACAGCTCAATGAGCCATCCTCACCAGCTCCTAAGCCGCTAAACCTCAATCTGAAATCATCAAAGTAAGGGTGAGACTTCATCATAATTAAAATTCATTATAAGTTTCTCAAAATAATAAAATATTTCAAGTTATTAATCCACCCTTTTTAGCATAATCAGATAAGTCAATTTTCACCATTTCAATCCATAATCATACATGTAACGCCCTGTTTTAATTAATATTATATTATATTAATATTTTCGAATTATCGATCGGTATTTATTTTGCGACGAGAATATTTATATTAATCAATATATCTGATAATATATTTGACGACATTTCGTTTGGTCCGGTTTTTCTTCTGTTCTGTTCGGTAAAATATTATTCGGATCCGATAGTTAATTCCCCGGAATTATTTTAGTTAATTGAATTATTAATTATATAATTGGATAGGGGTGTGGGGAACATTTTGTTAGAGTTGGGTTTTCACCCTTAACCTTACTAGTAAGACACCATAAATACATTCCCTTTGTTTTCTTCCCATTTTCCATAACACAAAACCAACCTAGAAAGCTTGAGAGATAAGAGAGGGTTTTGGGAAGAAGAAGAAGAAGAAGAGCAAGGATTGGGTGTACACCCCTAGCTAGTAAGAAAACATTTATAAAACCATTTTCCTTCCCTTTTCTTCCCATTTTCCTACAACAACCAAACTTAGAAACTTGGAGGAAAGAAAGGGTTTTGAGAGAAGATGAGCAAGAGAAGAAGAGGAAGAACATGAGCAAGCTTGAGGATGGAGTCTTGTAGAATCAACATGGATCATCCAAGCTTATGAGCTAAGGGGTTTGATTCTCCATCTCATATTGTTAGGTTTTGATAGTTATATTTTGAATTTGGGAGAAAATTTGATAGGTTGATTTATGAGTTGTGTGTTTGATTGTTTGATTGAAATAGATTAGAAAATTTGAATTAGGAGTAGGGATTATGAGGTTGATGATGATTAGAATCAATGGGAATGGTAAAAGTGAAGTTGGGAATGTTAAAAATGGAGTTTTCACGTAGGTCAATCAACACGGTCCGTGTTGATTCACACGGGCGCCCGTGTTGACCTTTTGAATGGGGAGAATTGCTGCCAGGCCAATCAACACGAGCCGTGTTGATTCACATGGGTGCCCGTGTTGATTCTCTGACTTTGGAATTTTTGCACGTTCTAGTGGCTTTTCAACACGGGTCGTGTTGATGCACACGGGGGGCCCGTGTTGATGCATCTGTAGCCTCTAAAATTCTGATTTTTCGCACTTCTTTTGGAACCCGATTTTCCGATTCCGGTAAATTCGACGACGGAGTAAGTTACTCCGAATTCAACGAAAATTGACGTGCTAGCTAAGTTCGACGTGTAGAACGTAGTGCTGAGATTATTTTTTAGAAATTATGATTTTTTACGAGATGACCCGAAATAGGCCAATTTACGGTTAAATTGAATCGAATTGTGTTTTAGTAGATTTAAGACACGTATGGACAATCCGATTGCGATGTTGATGATTTGGAGTAATGTCGGTTATTAGGGATGGCTTTTGCGACGATGATAGGTGTTTGACTATTTTTCCGTATTTAGAATTTAGTGAACAAATCGATAATGAGGTGGGGTGATTAAACATAATGATTTACGTATTAGTTAGTGAATACTTGTTGATATGCGATGCAATGGTATATGTCTTTGTACATGATGATGTGATGATTATATCGATGTTATTAATAAATGCTTCCGATTTGTGAATGCATGATTTTTGATGACGATGAATTATATGTGACGTTTTGCATAATGCAAATATAATGCGATGATATATTTATCTTGATTTGGATAAATTATGGCGATGTGAGCTTTATGCCAATTTTGATAAGCGATGATGATGTTTTGTGTTGTGTTGTTTATTGTCAAGTCACATACATTGCATTGGCGACGATGGGCTTTTATGCCTGTTTACGAGGCTTTTATGCCAAGCGACGAGGTTTTTATGCCAAGTGTTTCTAATTATGGACAAAGCGACGGGTACCACATGCATAACATAGTCGTGTCTCATGGAGTCGGTTATGTTTATGTTTGGGTTGTTTGGCATTGAGTTTTAATTGATGGATGATGTTGAATTGCGATGATATACAATGCTTTGTTTGGTGAAGATCTATGTGATGAATATGAAATGAATATAACTTGATAGTTTCATGATAACTAGGTGATGAATATAAATAATGAGTTTTGCGATGATTTAACTTTGATAAAATGCTTAATGCAAATATGATGTGATGATGTTTTGTGACGATGGGCTTTTATGCCAAAAGCGACGATGGGTTTTAGCCAATTTGTGATTATTTCATTTATGATGCTTAAGTTATTAGTATTGTTTGATGTTGTTGTTTATAATTGTTGTATTGGTTAGTGACATATTAACTTGTGATGATTTCGTGGAGATGGAAGTTTATGTGTTGTTGCGACGAAGTATGCCGATGAGGTTATGGCGATATAGTGTAGATTATACACATTAGAATGACGATCGAAGTAAGTGAGGTTTGGATATGTGTTGAAATGCACTTATTAACTTATATCCTTTACAATTCCAAAACTATATATATATTTTATCATGCATTTAACTATATGTTTTGGAGTATCTCACCCTTTACTTATTTCGTCGTTACCTTTATATTGGTAACGTGCAGGTTATGAAGACGGAGTTTATAGCTGTTATTAGTCGAGTCGATGTCGCTCTGATACGTAGCACTCGGGGGGAATATTTATGTCGTCTTGTTGTTGTTCTTTTATTATTATTCCTTTTGTGAATAAGAACCATAAATTATGAAAACATGATTTTGATGAGGAAGTTAATAAAGAAATTGTTTTGATTTTTATGAATCAATTTATGCTTTCTGACGATGCTATGTATCTGAGATTTATACTTTAAAGCAAACTGTTTAAAGTGATTTGGTTTGATGATGTGACGCCTCAGTATTTAATTTATGAAATTTTAAATTACTCTGATTTTTGTATATAAAACCTTGGGTAAATTTGGGGTGTTACAATACATCCAAACATGGCAAACAAATTATAACACAGGAAATCATTTAATCATGTTATAATTCACACAAAATGAAATGCAAGACTCTATGCATGTGGTACCAAAAGTGAACTAAGTCACGCACATCGATTCGTCCATAATCATCCAGACATGAATCCAGCCTCGCCACCCATAATCACCCGGGAACGGTTATTGGCAATACTCACTAATTCCACACAATGGGAATTAGCTACCACCATAATGTATATGCATGCACATCATAAAGCATGCAACATTCAATACAGTTTATGATCACATCAAACGCCATAAACCACAATCAAACCAAAACATGATATCATCATTTGTCATGCACACATCAAACAACATAAACATGCACTTCATCCACCAAAATCTGATACAATCAATTATCATAGATACACCATTACATATACACCAAATATGCACATAATAACAAACCGCATAATCGGAAGTCAACGCATTTTCAAAATAAAATCAAGTTACAATTATTTTCTTTATTTTATAAAATAGAGTATTAAATTTAAGAAACAACGTCCAAAATGGCGATTTAAACGGACTTACGGTTTGAAAGTTATGAATTTTTATAGTTTAGTATTTTTCCAAAAGTTAGTGGTAACGGTTCCTCCTGTGGAGAACCCGGCCCCACAATTGTGAAAAGCACGCCTGAAAATGTATCGGGAACCCTTCCTCCACACGTAAACCGGTTCTTGCATTCAAAATCTCATTTTACTAAAACATCGGGAACCCGGTTCCTCCCACTGTGGAACCGGTTCTCGACTTAAATTCCACCTCTCTGGAATTTGTACCAGGAACCCGTTCCTCCCACAGAACCTCCCGCGACTACAAGAGTAAAACTCGCTTTTGAAAGATGTTGTTTCCCAATCTAACTCTTATCATCCCAACACGAATCCATACATCAGAATCAACCATACAACAACAACAACATAATGCAATATAACACATTCCAATCATACCCAATGCTCCTATAACATTGATTTGGTCGAATTCATGCAATTTAAACAGTTTAGGGTCAAATTCTACAAACCTAGAAAATCTTAAATTGGGGTTCCTAACATGCTCAATCAATCCTATTGATCCCAAAACCTATAAGGCATGATAACTAAGAGAAATCACCCTCACCGTGAGAAATTCTTGACCTTGAGAGTTCTCGTTCTTTCTTTCCTTGCTCTCTCTCGCACTTCTCACGACAATGAAAATTCCCAAATGCTTCTCACTTTCTTTTCTTTTTGTTCCTTATTATTCTAAAATAATAATAATAATAAATAATACGATTAGAGCCTTTACTACACACACCCTCATTGTACTTTTACACCACGGTCCAACTTTTCACTTTATTTAATCAATTCCGATAATTCCAAAAATATTAATAATTTAATTTTTAATTAAATAAATAATTCAAATTCAAATTATTTAATAATCAAAATATTGGGGTGTTACATGTTTCACTACGGAACTAGGTTATAGTTGTAATTAATACCAAAATTCTACGAAGTCTTTTAGGAACCCGGAATCAATATTCCGGCCTCTCTTTATCAATTTTTCTAAGTTCAATTATTTCAGTTTTAGTTCTTAGTTTCCCCTAAATCAAATATTCATTAGTCTTAGCTTTACAAAGCAACGATAGATTACGGTAGGTTGACATTGGTCTCGCTGCTCGACAATCTTTTATATTACTTTGATATTTCCGTGCACTTGTAGAATTTAACGATCAATAACCGGGTATATGATGATTGGTGTGTAGGATTTGGGTTTTATGAAATTATTACTGTGTGTATAACTATTGTGCTTATTTCAAAAATCGTTCAATATCGATGAATTTGATGTTGAGAATTATCCCATGGTTGAGATAATTGTAGTGTTGTTGTGTAATTCATGTTGTGTACCCTGAAATCATTGATCGGTGAAATTATTCTGTGATTTGAGTGGAAGATGAAGGTGAAATAGAAGTCTGTGTGAAAATTGAAATAGAGTTGTTGTGTGTGGCGGGTGCCACAGATAAGTGGCAAGGGCCACTAAACCTTAGGTGCCAACGACCACACATTTAGTGGTGGGTGTAACGCCCCAAATTTAATTAATTAGTTAATTAAATTATTGAAGTATTTTATTATTGGATTAATATGCTGGTTGAGCGATTAAGTTGATAGTTGAGCGATAACTGGTTGAATTGGAGAAATAATATTAGAAATAATACTATTATGGAATTACTATTTGATTAAAAGTTGGATTTGGTGGTGGTGTGAGAAATAATGTGGGAGGTGTTAATTAGTTGTCCCATTAAGGAATCATATTATTATTACTATTATTATTACTATTATTATTATTATGGGATTAAAAAGAATCAAAGAATTAGGTTGCAGTAGAATAAGGTTTTGGCTTTTGGGAGAATAGAACGTAAAAGAGAAATTGCAAACCAAGGAGGAACAAGGATTTTGACAGAGAAAAGTGGAACGATCAAGAATTCGTAGAGAAACCTTCAATACAAGGTAAGGGTGAGGTTCTTGCTCTATAATTGAGGATATGATGGGCAATAGGTAGTTAGGTATGTATAATTTTGCTAGATTGTATCATGCTGTTGTTGTTGATCATAAATAATTCCAATTGAATCGTGAAATTTCGTGGAAAACTGGTGTTTGGGCATTTTTACGTTGCATGAATCGACATAAGTATGTATGCATTGATACATACTGTATTGATTTTGAAAAACAGAAGTTTAAAACCTGTATGCATCGATACAAAATGCTATGCGTCGACTCATATGGCTAAATTTGTGAAGGATGTGTCGATACAAGAAGTTATGCATCGACTCATACTGAAGGAAAGTGGAAAAACAAAATTTTGAAAAGCTATGAGCCGACACATACGACCTATGCGTCGACACATACTGTGTAAAAAATTGAAAATTTTAAGCTATGAGCCGACACATGAGCTTATGCGTCAACACATACTGAACAGAAACAGAACTATTGTTCACGTTAAAAGGTGACGCGCCTGAGGATGCGAACGTGAGTTCGGATCTTCTGGTACGCAACGATTTAAATCTTTTGATTTGTTTATAAAGATGCCTCGAGCATCAAGCTTTATTATTTTCAACACAAGAAAGATGATTTAATGATTATGAAAAAGGGGAAAGCTGAAATACCCTCAATTGATATTGGTATGCGTAACGACTAGCGCAAACTAGACATAACGCATTGGGGAGATTCTGAGTAAGGGGGATTGGTATATAAAGGGAATAGATGGAGCACCCTAAATATATGTAGTTATCTACAGCTTTATATATGAATATGTTTGATATGTTTGTATGTTTTAATTGCTATTTCTATGATTGGGAAAGTTTCTCCTTTGGGATTTTAAGAAACAGTAGATTATGTGGGATTCTAGGTTTTGTTATTATTGTGCTCGCAAAGATCTGTGGATCTTCTGCATACATATCCCCTAGTGGGAATCAGAGCATTTGTAGCTCGGATCTACAAGGTTCTATGGTTTGTTTGGTCTGAGGGAGATAGAAATTTGCTCGGCAAGGATGAGACCTTGTGCCTACGTATTCTCAAAAGGATGTTGAGAAAGTCAGAGCAATCGTAGTTCCCACTTATGCTAGTGGAAAGCAACGGGATGTTAGTAAGAGATGCATAAATGTCATCTTAATGAAAAATGTATCTAATCTATTTCATCACATACATTTTGAAAAATTTGATTGATTAAAATCTTTCGTCGTAAGTATTAGGTGTTTTGCTTGAGTGTACAAGCGTTACCACTTACATGTTTAAGAAAGATGTTTGAAAAGATGATTGAATCTTTTAACCGTAAGTATTGGTGTTTTTCTTGAGTGTACAAGCGCTACCACTCATCGTTAAAAGACGTTTTTGTTTGAAAAGAATTTAAAAAAGTTTGAAAAGTTTTGATCAGATGTGATGTGATGGATGAGATACTTCTTCCATAGAGATGATAGATGTCTAAATCTCAAGGAGAAATTGATTGGATTAAAGGGATGCTTTTAAGAAGCCCGTGGGTCCTTGTATTGTTAGCCCAAGAGGAGGCATTCCGAGGGTCATCGAGGGTCATCGAGGGTCCTGTATGAAGCTCAAGAGGAAGCTATAGGTATGGTGTTTTGGCTTGAAAGGGATTTCACCGAGAAACCATCCTTTCTCGAATAAGAGCAATTTCACCGGAAATTTTACTCTGGGAATTTGAAAGTGATTTCACCGGAAACCATCCTTTCGTGGTTCTATCTTAGCTGGTGATTCTTTGTATTGAAGCCCAATAGAGGTGTTAAGAGATTTCCGCTCTTTCATTGTATGATGCCCAAGAGAAGGCTAAACTCAATAAGGAGTTCTTTGAACGGCCCAAGAGGAGGTCGACTCAACAGGAGTGTTATCTTATACGGCCTAAGCGAGGCTAACTCGTGGGGAGAGTTTCTTTTATAAAGCCCAAGAGAAGGCTGACCCATGGGATATAAGTTATCTTGTATGAAGCCCAAGCGGAGGCTAAACTCAACTGGTGATGAGTTGTCTTGTATGAAGCCCAAGCGGAGGCTAAACTCTGGGAAACCTATTGATTAGTCTAATTATTATGTTATTTATTAGATAGTTTGTATAAACAGGTGTGTGTGTGTGATATGTATTCAGGAGTTTATGAAGGAAATATAAACAATGCATGATGTTTATTTACAGCAGTTTATGGAATATAAACAAGTGTCTGTGAAACGAACGTTTAAAACGAGCGTAACTTGATTATTCACAAGTTTGAACTGTGTACAAGGAAATGAATATGTATACGAATCAGTTTTTATGTACGCATAAAGATGAATGTACATAGGAGGGTTGGACTTACAGAGGGAGGCCCATTGATTTGAAAGCGCTTCACAGTGGAATAATGCTCCTTTCAATACCAATGGTATTCAGTAAAATGTACAGATGAAAGAAATGATTGATCAAAGTTTATCTCAGAAAAGTATTTTCAAAGAAAGAGTATCAGATATGTATGTATAAAAGGTTTTGAAAAAGAAGTATATGTGTTATGTACAGATAAAAGGTTTTGAAAAAGAAGTATCTGTGTTATGTACAGATGAAAATTTGTATGTGTTTGGAAAGTTTTTGATATGTACAGATGCAAGTTTTATCGTTTAAATCGGATCAATCATGGCAAAAAAGATGCAAGTTTGATGAAATGTTTTGAAAAATGATTTTGAAATGTTAAGTTCATTTATGAGAAGTTTTGAAAAAAATCGGAAGTTGAAAACTTGAAAAAATTCACCTTAAAAGGAGGTTTGAAAAGTGTTCAGAACGTCGTTTTCGGCTCGATTAAAATTTAATCAGATGAAAGTTTTTTCTGAAAATTTTTGCACTATCACAAAATAGATGTATTTATTGACAAGTGTTTAAAAAATCATCTCAAAATGAGAAGTTTTGATTGGTCAAAAAAATTGTGAAAGTTTGATAAAAAACATGAAAAATTTGAAGTTTTGTAAAAAGAATGGTCTTGGTGGGTTTTGAACCCATGACCATGAGGTGGGGCACGTGGCAGAAAGACTTAAAGGCAAGCCAGGAACCACTAGACCAAACGCGCATCTGTGTTGAGTGGATTAAAACACGCGTAGACAAAAGAGTGGAAATTTTGAATATTTGAAAAATGAAGAACATCAAGAACACGCGCGCAGTTCTGGGTTCGTGGTTTGATTTTCAGTTTGATGAATTCAACCTAAAAGCTTTGTTTCTCAATGAAATCCAATGATGTAAACATCAAAGTTGCTCGGTTTTGTACCACGAATATGATTATGCATGTTAATTTCATTTATATTAAACCCAGAACGTTTTGGTTTCGAAGAACACTTATGAACCCTAATCTGAAAAACTCAAATTAAATGATGAAGGTTTGATGATTCTTTGATTTTGTTGAGGGTTAATGATCGTTAGAGGTGCAGAAAAAGATTGGCCAAGAGCTTTTTTCAATTGGTTCAAAGAATCACAGTTCATATGTATACCTGGAAAAGTGAGGATCGAAATCGATGCTAGCGTGTTTCCAGGATTGGTTTAAGGATTGCTACACCTTCATCGGCATGTATGGAAGCTTTGTGGATGGCCTGCTTGCTTTGAACTTGCTCCGATCTCTCCAACCAAGTCAACCTACAGTCAGCTTAA
This sequence comes from Vicia sativa, assembly GCA_021764765.1. NCBI lineage: Eukaryota > Viridiplantae > Streptophyta > Magnoliopsida > Fabales > Fabaceae > Vicia > Vicia sativa. The sequence goes on from CM038793.1 coordinate 205,417,947, forward strand.
AATGAAAATCGAAACTGGGGTTAAGAGTGTTACAGTTCAGGATTAATGGTCTGCCTCATGTCCATGGAGTATGGTGATGATGTTTGAGTGATTAGAACATCAATTGCTCCAGCCAAAATCCAAATTCGAAAGCTTAGGCAGTTTGTACAAGTTCATGAGCATGAAATTCAAAATCTGTTTTTCAGTTGTTTTTAGTTTGATTCTAAGTTACAAACCAGTTACATGTTGATACTGAAACATGTTAGACACCAAAATTTACCATGTTTTTAACTGAATTTCAAAAAATGCAAGTTTGGCAATTTTGCACTATGTTACTTAATTTTCAAGAAAGAGAAAGAAAGCATGGATTTTGCAATGTTTTTGGTGTCGTTTGAGCTTGAAATGTCATCCTTTTATAGGCAACAAGTTCTGAAATGTTAGGCAAAGAAGGACAAGCTTTTGGTGATTCAAAGATAACTTAGAGGGCAAGAATGGTATTTGCCAAAAAAGGAAACTTCCTTTTTTCACCATGTGCTATATTTTTACATTTTGATCCAATCCTTTCAATTATCACTCTAGGCTGAAATTTATCAGTTCATCCATCCACTTGGCAAGGTTAGAAAGCTTCTAGATGAAGAAACACAAAAATGACCTATAATTTGATGTTTTGAACTTTGAAAATCAAGTTTCATGGAGCCTTATGTTTCAATTTCAAAAGTATAGCTAGACTCCATGGATTTGAGAGTTCTTGGACATTTTGGAAAGATCTTCCACAAGCTACAACTTTCATGTTTTGAGTTTTTCAAATTCCAATTGAACTAGGTGAAAAATGGCTTGAAGTTTGAAAAGTAAGAAATTTCAACACTTAGAAAAATTTCTAAGTATGAAAACTTTTGACTTTTGTTGACTTTTTCAAATTCTTTGATTTTTATGATCATGATGGATCATGTGAAGTATTTTGATGATGGAAAAGTTTTGTTTTGAAAATTTGACCAAAAGTCAAAGTTTGACTTTTCTCAGATGAAATTTCATCGACGCTTCAAATCGATCGATGAAGTTTGTGAACCTCTGTGATGTTTTGAATCCAGAAATTAGGTCAAGATGTTGTATCTAAGATATAATGACCAATCTCTATCCAAAAAAGTCATTTCTTGTTCAAAAAGTCAGAGAATTCTCATGCCCGATCAAAACCCTAATTGGTCGATCCTCGATTGATCTGTGAGAGAAATGGATATCTGAGGATTGATGATTTGATCAAGATAGATCAAATGGAGTGAGAAAATATCAAACCCTAATTGGTTAGCTCTTGAATTAGATGAAAATCTGATGCAACCCTAATTTTGACCTGTGAATGCTATACCCGATTAATGCTGTCTGAACTATTAGTTATGAAATGATGCAAATGTAAGGTGGTATATTAGGTCAAAATTTGGGGTATGACAGATGCCCCTATTTAAGTTTCTTTAACCTGAAAGATGAAGATGAATATCTTCGTTTTGATAGGTGTAAAGAGACTTAAATATTAGAATACGCAAAATTTGGACCTAAGATACCAAAAGATGCGGATGATGCAAAATGATCGCAAAAAGTTTCCCCCTAAAGGATATCAAAGAAATGACACAGTGAAGGGAAATTTGTGAATACGTCCCTGTTGGGGAAAGATTGATTCACAGAAAATGTGAACATCTGTTTCGTTTTGGGAAGCAAAAAGATTACCTTCTGTCAGCCTTGTGACAATGTTTAAGGTAAGTGAAATGATATTACCAATTATCAGCTCTGTGATAGTTTATGGTAATGAATTTTGAAGATGTTACCAATTATCAGCAAAGTGATAACTATAACAAGGTAAATCTTGAGAAATGAATTGTTGCGTATTCAGCTTTGTGAATAATGATGTTGTTCTATCCAGAATGAACCGAGAGAAAGAAGTTAATCAAGACATTGTTCCCAATGAGGATAATCTCACCGAGAATATGATAGAGAGAAGAAAATGCATTTTCTTGGGGACTTTGCCGGGAAAAAGGAAGACATATCCTTTCTGTTTGGGAATACTGGGGAAACAAAGAAAAAGTATCTTTTCGTTTGAGATATTCTATCGAATGACTTGTACTGTATGAGTAAGCATGATTTATATGATTTGGAAGCAAACATTTTGAGAGATGCAAAAATGCAATGAATGATGCTATTATGTATGAATGTCATGAATGTTATATGCATGCTAACAATACTTGACAAAGACACTAAAGGGATACTAGGGATAAATTAAATATTCACTAATGAAGAATTTGAGTTGCATGTTTTAAACTTTCCTTTTATTCAACTTGATGGCCTTTGATGAATCGATTGGCAGCTTGGCATCGATCGAAACACTCTTGGAGAAATGAAGTTATTTCGTGTTCATAGTTTCAAAGGAGAATTTTGCTTTTGTTTCAAAATTTTGAAGTAAAAATTCATTTAAAACATTTTAGTTTCAAAAGTGATTTTCACAATAAAAGCGTTATTTTGCAAAATGTAATAAAGTAGGAATTGCAAACAAACGGCACAAGGCTCAAATTTATTGAATAGAATGGTAATCACCAAAGGCGTGATTCCATGAACTATTTACAAAAGTTGGAAATGATAATTTATTGGGAAAAGGCTACATTGAAAGCAAATAACCACTACTATCCCTAACAACTTTGAATTCCAACCGTGTTTGTTTCGTAAGAGTTGATTGAAGATCCGTTGATGGAAAATTCTTCATGTAGACAAAATACGATCGACCGCAGCTACTTTGTCGTTTTGTATCCTTGTTTTTGCCTAGATCGCTTTTCGTGTTTTCTATCGTGATAATTTCGCTTTATTGTCTCTAATTTTGCTCGATCGCTTTTCGTGTTTTCAATCCATCGAGACGCTATTTTGCCTAAGCCGCCTTTTCGGTTTTCGACTTATCGAAATGTTTTTTGTTTTTAGACAAAGTATTTTTGATCGCCAAGATTCATGTGGTGCGGAGTTCATCGCCGCCCATGGTTGTGAGAGTCATAGCACCGCCGAGAAGCTTCTATTGACGATGTATGGGCCTTCGTAATTAGGAGTCCATTTGCCCCTAGAATCTGCTTGAAAAGACAATCTTTTAAGCACGAGGTCGCCTTCTGAATTCACGAGGTCGGACCTTTTGTCGAAAGCTTTTTCATTCTTCTTTGATAGAGTTGTCCGTGACACGAGCGGTCAGCGCTTTTCTTCAATTAAGTTCAATTGGTCGATTCGCTTTGACACCATTCGCCTCGATAGCTTAGTTTCCATGAGAACTCTCATTGACGGATCTCAACTTCTACGGGAGCACCGCCCATGCCGTATACTAGAGAAAAGGAGTTGCCCTCTGAAGTGCGATCGAGGTACGATACCCATGCAGCAAATGGCGATTTCGTGCCGCTTTGTAAGTGATGACCATTTTGATGATCTTTTGATGTTCTTGTTGGCGCTTTCCGCTCATCTTTGGCCGGAGAGAAGTTATGATGCTCAATCTTGAATTCTCACACGCTCTTTCATCATTTTGTTGTTCAAGTTTGATCCATTGTCGAATGATCTTACTTGGAATTCCATATCGGCAAATGAGGTTGTTCTTGATGAACCTCACAACCACTTGTCTTGTGACGCTGGCGTAAGATGCCGCTCGACCCATTTGGTGAAGTAATCAATAGCCACCAGAATGAAGCGATGTCCGTTGGACGCTTTTGGTTCAATCATTCCAATCATGTCAATGCCCCACATGGAGAACGGCCACGGAGAGGAGAGAACGTTGAGTAGAGTCGGAGGCACATGGATCTTATCTGCGTAGATCTGGCACTTGTGACATCTTTTGACGTGTTTGCAGCAATCAGATTCCATCGTTATCCAATAGTATCCTGCTCTCAAGATTTTTCTAGACATTGCATGCCCATTTGAATGGGTTCCAAAGGATCCTTCATGCATTTCATGGATGATCGTATTTGCTTCTTGTCTGTCGACGCATCTGAGCAGAACCATGTCGAAGTTTCTTTTGTATAGAATATCTTCATTGAGGAAGAAATTCTTGGAAAGCCTCCTTAGAGATTTCTTATCCTTGTACGATGCCCCGAGTGGGTACTCTCGTGTTTGAAGGAAACGTTTGATGTCGTGAAACCACGGCTTATCGTCAAGACCGCTCATGTAACACATATGCAGGTCTTTCAAGGCGCTCGATGCGACTCGGCATATCATTCCAATCGTTGATTTTGAACATGGAAGATAGAGTAGCCAAGGCTCGCCATCCGATTTTGATCTCGAGGGATATGATGCGCTCAACTTTGTTGAAGAAAGTCAACAACCGCCTTGCATAATCTCTCAGAAGGAATTAGACCAAGATGATGAGTTTCATACTTGTCTTTAATTTGATTGATCACGAGGGCTGAATCTCCATATATATCAAGGATCTTGATCCTCAAGTCGATGGCTTCTTCGATACCCATGATGCATGCTTCATATTCGCTATGTTGTTGGTGCAATTAAATAGCAATCATGGAAAACGGATATGAGAACCCTGGAGTGATGATGATCGCCCAATTCCATTACTAAAACATTTACAGCCCATCAAGACTAGGCCCCATCCGATTCGGATCCGTCCTTCTCCGTAGCGTTCGTCACAATCTTTCATCTTCAAGTACATAACATCCTCGTCTGGGAAATCAAACTTGAGAGATTGGTATTCGCTGAGCGGCCGATAAGCCAAGTGATCACGAGAATGCTTCCTTTAACCACTTTCGAAAGCGGTATTGATGTCATATTCGATAGTAGCATTTGCCATCGAGCGATTCTCCGTGCTTCTCAAATACGTATTGATAGGATCCATTTTGGATATTAACCAAGTCGTGATTGATCATGTATGGCGAAGACGCTTTGAAGCCCATACCAAAGCACAACATGTTTTCTCGAGCATGGAGTAACGAGTTTCACAACCGTGAACTTTACTCGTAGTAGATGGCATGCTCCTTCTCACCGGGCCTTGTTGTCCAAGCACGCAGCCCATGGACTCTTCTAGTACGGTAAGGTATATGATCAATGGTCTTCCTTCCACCGAGGGATCAAGATTGGTGGTTCGAGGTATTCTTTGATATCGCCAAATGCTCTTGGCAATCTTCTATCCACACTACCTTTGATCTTTGGAGAAGCTTGAATATCGCCCGTGTAGCTATCCGAGAGATAACCGAGATGTAATTCAACCGTCCGAGAAATCCTCTTACTTGCTTTTCCGTATGTGGTGTAGGCATTTCCTGAATAGCCTTGACTTTGTCAGGGTCAACTTCAATTCCTCTTTGACTGACGATGAAACCTAGGAGTTTTCCTGATCTTACCCCAAAGGTACATTTGTTAGATTCAGCGGAGTCGAAACTTCCTTAGTCGTTGAAACAACTTTAAGAGATAGTCTATATGTTCCTCTTCAGTGTCGGACTTTGCTATCATGTCGTCCACGTAGACCTCAATCTCTTTTGCATCATATCATGAAAGAGAGTAGTCATTGCCCTCCGTAAGTCATACCGCATTCTTTAATCCAAATGGCATTACCTTGTAGCAAAAAGTGCCCCATGGCGTGATGAAAGATGTCTTCTCCATGTCTTCGGGAGCCATTCTGATCTGATTATAACCAGAGAAACCATCCATGAAGGAAAAGACGTTGAATTTGGCAGTACTATCCACTAGCATGTCGATATGCGAAGTGGGAAATCGCCTTTTGACTAGCTTTGTTCGATCTCGGTAGTCAACACACATTCGACCTTTCCATCTTTCTTGGATACAGTACTATGTTGGCTAGCCATTGAGGATACCTATGATAAGGAAACCAATACGAAATGCTTTTTGAACTTCCTTTTAATTTTCTCACCATTTCAGATGAACTCTCCTCGCTTTTGCTTAATCGGACATTCTGGTCTTAACGGTAAGTGATGCTCCACGATGTCGGTATCCAAACCCGCATGTCCTCGGTAGGACCAAGCAAACACATCAACGTATTCTTTGAGAAGACTTATCGCTTGCCTTTGATATCGCTGAGTGAAGTCTGATATTTACTTTTGCATCTTTCTCGTAACCCAAGTTAATTGCTTCTAGAGGTTTTTGTGAGGTCGAATGATCATTTCTCGTGCTTTAGCAGCCTAGAAATTTCATCCGGATCTCTTCTTCAACTTCTTCTTCAAATAATTCACAGGAATTTCAAAGTTGAGAAAAAGAGTTACCGCTTTCAATGGATTTGTCCATTTGTTTAATCTGCATTTTTGATTTATGTTTGATTAAAAAGTTTTTATCATCATTTTTTTGAAAGTTAATGTGAAAGTGTTGCATTTTTCATTATGATTTTTTGAAGATTTTTTTATGTTTTTTTTTATTATCATTTCCTAAAAGGGTAAAATGAAAATAAACACGAGTGTGGAAACAAAACAACGATTTTATTTATGTTTCACAATATGAACAGGCCCTAAAATATAAACTCATTTGTCTTGGGCAAGACAAAGAGAAATTATTTAAAAGCTAAACCCTATAAACATCTCTTCGCTAAGCGAGAGTTCAAAAAGCAAAGATAAACTACTTAGAGCTATGAACATTAGTCCTAACTTCAACAGTTTCCAATAGTGACGAACTCCTGGAAATCGAGGTACTGTCCGCTTGGTTTAACCTTGAGTAAACTTTGATTGGGTCGAGGTGCTTTGAAGACTCGGACGATGGCCTTTGCCTTTGTGTCGCTAAAGCGATCTTCTTGATTAATGATCGGAAGTAGAGATAGCCTTTGTACTCTCGTTGATCTTTGTGTTGAATACCGGGATGTTCCTTCCACTTGGAGTGAAGAGACTCGCTGTCACGACACTTTCCGCATCGTATCCCGAATCATACTCTTGATCTTCAAAGGATCATGTTGATGTAGTGGTAACCAGGATCTAGCTTGGTGAAATCCACAGACGTGTTGAAACAGAGATCTTTATTTGGGACCTCGATCTGTTGATTAGTTTGAGAAGACGAGTATTCCTCTTCTGATTGACTAGGATAGTCAAAGTCATCACCCCATCCTGTGGGTTGGATATCTTCGATCCGGATTTTGAGCTCTCTGGCGCAGAGTATTTCACCATGTAGTCGTATTTGCCACTTGGTTCTCCCAAGGTATCCCAAACTTCAGCAGGGACTGGCGGATTTTCACGTTGCTGCAAGGACATATCTTTGAATTGATCAGTCGGTGCATTGAAACAAGGGATCACAACGTTTACTTCGGGATCTTCCGAGTTGATATCTGAGACTAAAAGCTCATGCGGAAAATGCCCTATTGTATTTACGTCATGGTCATCTCGGTCTGTAGATTTGTAAATCACCAATGTTCAACAAATGTCAATATCCGCTTCTATGGTGGGACATCCATGGATATTCTTGGAGCAGATATAGCAAGCTGCATAATCATGCTTAGTGAAGGTGCTCATGGTACTGTATGCTTCATGAAGATGCACCAAGTTTCCTTTGACTAAGTTTACATCTGTGACAAGGTACCTGTCTGTATTCCTTAGCATTAGATTCACTGAGTGTCCACTATGACTGGGAAGTGGATTAGCTTGCACATTCGGACTTGTTTCAAGGAAAGAAGATTAGCCTCACTAATCTCTCGTACCGCCTTCAATGCTATGCAATGCTCAAGGTCATGGCCGGTGCCCTTGGTGAAAAGGGCAAGACATGTCACTTTGTACCACCATGGTAGTTTTTCGTGGACCTGAGGTGGTAACCTTGTTTGTATTAGATTCCTTTCTATATCATAGGTAAAGTTCCGTACGCCATGGGAATTGGGTCGAATCGAGTGACCCGAGGCGCATTTTGGTTGTGAAACCCGAGCTGACGAGGCCGCTGAGCTTGTTGATTTTGTTGAAATTGGAGCAACCTCGGAGTCAGGTTGACAGAGGGTGCTATGGCAGCCACCGTCGTTGTTGAATGACATTTTGCGTGGTTTCTCGATACCATTCCTACGCATGTTCTTTTTCCTTGGGAAACGGTTCCAACTTTCTTGGTATTACTAGAAGATCCTACTTCCTTGGTTAGACGTCCGTCCGAACCCTTCTTCTAGTCGCATTCCCATGCTTACCATTTCGTTGAAGTCTCCGGAGCGCTAGCGATCATTCGCTCATAATAGAATGAGTTTAGAGTATTCAAGAATACCTTAGTCATCTCTTTTCTTCCAAGGGCGGGTTGACTTGGGCAGCAATTTCCTCCATCGCAAGCATATTCCTTGAATGTCTCTTTCCTTTGAGATATGGAGCGGAGTTGATCCCTATCGAGCCATATCCAAGTTGAATTTGTATTGCAGAAGGCTTTACCTAAGTCGTTGAATGTTTGATATTCGTCGTCTAAACCCATGTACCACTTTAGTGCGGCACCGTGAGACTATCCCGAAGTAATGAATTAAAATTGATGATCCTCATTGTACGTAGACATTTTCCTAGCATACATTGTAAGATGACTCGAGGACAAGAATTTTTGTACTTTTCAAAACCGGATTTTGAATTTCGCAGTATTTTTACACGAGGGACTAAGAGATCCTGGCGCTTTTCCCAAACAATTCTTTCCTTGAATTGTTTTTATCTCAAGTCGCATTTTGAGGAGTTGTTCTCGGAGATTTTCCATTGAACCACGAGCGCTCGTGTTATTTCCGGAGTGTGATGAACTTCTTCGCGGTGGTAGTGTGCACTACTAAGTCGAAGTTCAACATGATCGGTTGAGAAACCGACATTGTTACTTGTGGAAAGTTATTCCACGCTGTGGAGTGAATGTAGCGCTTTGTCGCAGTAGGTATTTCAAGCGAGGTTGTTTGAGAAGTCGGTTGGCTAACCCAATGCCGGGTTAAAAGGCATTCCCATGGATAGCCCTCCGCATGCCGAAAGGTGAACTATCGACCGTGACAACCGAAACCGAGTAGTAGTATCCTCAAGTTGCTATTTGGTTTTGACCGCCGATGTCGCTTGTTGACTTTTACTGTGGCAAGCGAGTTGACCAAAGATGTGAGTCTCTCCACTTCTTCTTGTAGCGTAGTTACCGTACTACGGAGTTCAACGTTTTCTTGCTCAAAATTCTCCATTACTTTTCTTCTTTTGATCCGTATCGACGCTCGCAATGAGAAACTCTAAGACGCGACAGCTTGACAATTTTTCTATCTGGAAAAATGACAGTTCAAAACTGTGAATGATTAGACTCTAGATGATAGACTTAAATCCAAAGTATGATGCATGAGTATGATTGTAAAGAAAAGAAATTTCCAAAGAATTTACACTAAACGAGATATTTCTGGCAAATATTTGGATGGAAAACACGAATTTTATTTATTAATGAAGGAAGATTACAACAATTGTTTTTTTTTTTGTTGGAGCATTGCTCACACAAATGATAAATGATAAAATTACAAACTAAATTAAACTAATTAAACATCTTCGTCGGATGACGATCCAAAGGCTTGATGCAGCTTCAGCTTCAGGATTTCCTTCCCATAGTGAGCTTTTAGTTTGGCTTTCTCGGCTTTTAGCTTGCTAATGACTCTCTTCCACTCGTTGGGAGCGGCTGGTTGTCATTTCTCGAGCTTTTTCCTTTCCTTGACGATTGGATGGCGTTATCCTTCCGCGAATCTCCTCATCTTTCTCCATGAGCCATTCATCCCGAAGTAGAGCGCCTTTTCATGATCTTTGACTTGCTTCTCGAGCTTCTTATTCTCAAGGTTAGTCTTAAGGAATTTGTTTTCCAAAGCTTCTTTCTCAAACCTTATCTTGGTCAAGGCTTCTTGGTATTCTCCCACAACTTCAACGGAAAATTTGTTGATTTGGAAGCGATCGAGAACATGGGATCCTCATAAGCGTAAGGCATTCAAATTCCTTCGCTTCTTCTTTATCCAAGAAGTGTAGGTTTCATGGCTATACAATTCTTTGCCTTACCTTTTCCTTTCTTTCGGATGTGATGCCAAGCTTTGATCATCCTAGCCTTCAATCCTTGGGAATCCTCTCCTTCATGATAGAAGTAGCTTTCACCAGAAACCGGAGGTTTACCGTAATTTGCGATCCGGCCGACGCTTTGCTAGGAATGGGTTGTAGTTGATTCCTCCTTTCGCACTCAATGAGAGGTACTGGCAAATTCTCCACAGCTCTCAATGATTTCCATCTCATTGTTTGCCAAGGTATACCAATGGATATCGCGCTTGTTAGAGACATGAGTCTTCCGGACCAATGCCACTGCCTTTGTTTTCGGAAGATAGGAGATTTAGGCAGTGTGAGACAATCCATTTGAAAACAGAGGTACACAACACACGATAGTTCCCTCCTTGACGATTCCTATGATGAATAGAGACGACGATCACCAAGCAGTGGGAACGGATTTCCAATCGAAGATCCTTATGGCGCTGATATCAACGAAATTTGGGACGTTGGGAAACAACACCAATCCATAGAGGAGTAAAGCTAAAATAGCTTCAAAGGCTACCATACTACCGGTTCGAGAATTTGAGAGCCTTCTCCATTAGGAACTTTGAAGTTAGTCCTAAGAGTTTTCCTCCGTAGTTAGGTTTTTGTCTATCTCGTTTTTTAAATGAGTCATTGTTGCAATGACTTGTGACTTAGGAATGGCTTCCAAACCATTGAAAGGCACTTTGTCTGATACTGAGATTCCTAGGATATGCGCATACTCTTCCAAAGTAGGCATCAACTGATACTCAAGGAAAGTGAAACAGCGATAGATTGGATCGTAGAATTGAACGAAGGTTTTGAGAAGTCCTTCATCGACGTTATGCTCGTAAGGTTAAAAGAGTTCCATAGCGTCAAACCGAGGGATCTTCTACCAAGGATGCTAACTCTTTCAACTTTCCTACATCGTGAATTCTAAATCGTATCTTTTGGTGAATCTTCCTCTGACGTCCATCACTCTAACCTAAAATATTTTACAAAGAAAACATCTCTAAATTCTTTGGAAATGGGAAGAGAAATGAAGTTTTTTTGTTTTTATGAATGAATGAATGAATGCATGAATGCGCAAACATGGTTAGTAGTTATACACACTCAAGCTGCTCAAAGTCACGAGCATGAAGCCAACGATAAGAATCAACGGGTTAAGTTCTAAGGGCTTTTTATCCGTGAAACGGTTCTATCGATAATACAGCTCAACACTCCCTTCAAAACATTATTGGATTTGTTGAATACCGATGGTCCAATAACATTTTCAAGAGAAACTCGCCGATCGTAGTATCGCATGACAATTACTCTAGGCTTACACCAATAATTCTCGCACTACATCCTAATGGCCGTGATGGTTTATGTGTTCTACACCCACTCACTTCTTAAGTTCCCTAAAAATACATTTTCGCAATTACTGCTAAACACAATACCCTCAAGACAACCTCCATCGCTGGAAATATTAACTTCGAAAGCATTGAACGCCACGATTAATACCTCCACCTAGATCTTAAAATGTTTTAAACCGGTTAGATTTCTTTCCATCAAGTGAAATCGCAAACATACAATAAAAGAAAACAGATATATGCAAAATATGAAAAGCTTATCCCTTTCTTTTCTTTTGAAAAAAAAAAAGAAGCTTGGTGCTCTCGCGAGTAACGCTTTTTTGAAAATCAAAGTTTCAGCGTTCTCCCCAGAGTCGCCATTTTTCCTGTCAAAGGGTGACGCTCGAGGATGCGAACGTGAGTTCGGATCTTCCGCACGCAACGATTTAAATCTTTTGATTTGTTTATAAAGATGAGCATCAAGCTTTATTATTTTCAACACAAGAAAGATGATTTAATGATTATGAAAAGGGAAAGTCAAATACCCTCAATTGATATTGGTATGCGAACGACTAGCGCAAACTAGACATAACGCATCGGGGAGATTCTCGAAAGGGGATTGGTATATAAAGGAATAGATGGAGCACCCTAAATATATGTAGTTATCTACAGCTTTATATATGAATATGTTTGATATGTTTGTATGTTTTAATTGCTATTTCTATGATTGGGAAAGTTTCTCCTTGGGATTTTAAGAAACAGAGATTATGTGGGATTCTAGGTTTTGTTATTATTGTGCTCGCAAAGATCCGTGGATCTTCGTGATACATATCCCCTAGTGGGAATCGAGCATTTGTAGCTCGGATCTACAAGGTTCTATGGTTTGTTTGGTCCGAGGGAGATAGAAATTTGCTCGGCAAGGATGAGACCTCAGGCTCACGTATTCTCAAAAGGATGTTGAGAAAGTCGAGCAATCGTAGTTCCCACTTATGCTAGTGGAAAGCAACGGATGTTAGTAAGAGATGATAAATGTCATCTTAATGAAAATGTATCTAATTTATTTCATCACATACATTTTTGAAAAGTTTGATTGATTAAAATCTTTCGTCGTAAGTATTAGGTGTTTTGCTTGAGTGTACAAGCGTTACCACTTACATGTTTAAGAAAGATGTTTGAAAAAGATGATTGAATCTTTTAACTGTAAGTATTGGGTGTTTTGCTTGAGTGTACAAGCGTTACCACTTACTGTTAATAGACGTTTTTTTGTTTGAAAAGAATTTAAAAAAAAGTTTGAAAAGTTTTGACTGTATGTGATGTGATGGATGAGATACTTCTTCCATAGAGATGATAGATGTCTAAATCTCAAGGAGAAATTGATTGGATTAAAGGGATGCTTTTAAGAAGCCCGTGGGTCCTTGTATTGTTAGCCCAAGAGGAGGCATTCCGAGGGTCATCGAGGGTCCTTGTATGAAGCTCAAGAGGAAGCTATAGGGTATGGTCTTTTGGCTTGAAAGGGATTTCACCGAGAAACCATCCTTTTCGAATAAGAGCAATTTCACCGGAAATTTTACTGGGAATTTGAAAGTGATTTCACCGGAAACCATCCTTTCGTGGTTCTATCTTAGCTGGTGATTCTTTGTATTGAAGCCCAATAGAGGTCATAAGAGATTTCCTTCTTTCATTGTATGATGCCCAAGAGAAGGCTAAACTCAATGAGGAGTTCTTTGAACGAAGCCCAAGAGGAGGTCGACTCAACAGGGAGTGTTATCTTATACGAAGCCTAAGCGAGGCTAACTCGGGGAGAGTTTCTTTGTATAAAGCCCAAGAGAAGTCACCCATGTGGGATAAGTTATCTTGTATGAAGCCCAAGCGAGGCTAAACTCAACCGGTGATGAGTTGTCTTGTATGAAGCCCAAGCGGAGGCTAAACTCGAAACCTATTGATTAGTCTAATTATTATGTTATTTATTAGACAATTTGTATAAACAGTGTGTGTGTGTGATATGTATTCACAGAGTTTATGAAGGAAATATAAACAATGCATGATGTTTATTTACAGCTTATGGAATATAAACAAGTGTCGTGAAACGAACGCTTAAAACGAGCGTAACTTGATTATTCACAAGTTTGAACTGTACAAGGAAATGAATATGTATACGAACGAGTTTTTATGTACGCATAAAGATGAATGTACATAGGAGGGTCGGACTTACAACAGAGGGAGGCCCATTGATTTGAAAGCGCTTCAGTGGAATAATGCTCTTTCAATACCAATGGTATTCAAGTAAAATGTACAGATGAAATGAAATGATTGATCAAAGTTTATCTCAGAAAAGTATTTTCAAAGAAAGAGTATCCATTATGTATGTATAAAAGGTTTTGAAAAGAAGTATCCGTGTTATGTATGATAAAAGGTTTTGAAAAAGAAGTATCTGTGTTATGTATAGATGAAAATTTGTATGTGTTTGGAAAGTTTTTGATATGTACAAAGAAATATTATGTACATAAAAGAATGTTATGGGACTTACACCGTGATGGAGGCCCATTGGTTAAAAAGAAATTTTGCTCAGGAGAAACCTTCCTTTAGAACCAATGGATTCAGCGTATAGACAAACGAATGAAAACAAACGAAAGAAATTTGTTTATGTTTGAATATTAACAATGATAATTTGAGTATGTACAAGTAAAACTAAATATGTACATAAAGGATTGGGACTTACACCATAAGGGAGGCCCATGATCGATCGAGAAATTCGAGAGAAGACGAAATCAGTTTTATCGCTTAAATCGGATCAATCATGGCAAAAAAGATGCAAGTTTGATGAAATGTTTTGAAAAATGATTTTGAAATGTTTTGAAATGTTAAGTTCATTTATGAGAAGTTTTGAAAAAAATCGGAAGTTGAAAACTTGAAAAAATTCACCTTAAAAGGAGGTTTGAAAAGTGTTCGTAACGTCGCTTTCGATTAAAATTTAATCGATGAAAGTTTTTCTGAAAATTTTGCACTATCACAAAATAGATGTATTTATTGACAAGTGTTTAAAAATCATCTCAAAATGAGAAGTTTTGATTGGTCAAAAAATTGTGAAAGTTTGATAAAAACATGAAAAATTTGAAGTTTTGTAAAAAGAATGGTCTTGGTGGGTTTCAACCCATGACCATGAGGGGCACGTGGCGTAAAGACTTAAAGGCAAGCCAGGAACCACTAGACCAAACGCGCATCTGTGTTGAGTGGATTAAAACACGCGTAGACAAAAGAGTGGAAATTTTGAATATTTGAAAAATGAAGAACATCAAGAACACGCTAGCCGGTTCGTGGTTTGATTTTCAGTTTGATGAATTCAACCTAAAATCTTTGTTTCTCAATGAAATCCAATGATGTAAACATCAAAGTTGCTCGGTTTTGTACCACGAATATGATTATGCATGTTAATTTCATTTATATTAAGCCTAACGTTTTGGTTTCGAAGAACACTTATGAACCCTAATCTGAAAAACTCAAATTAAATGATGAAGGTTTGATGATTCTTTGATTTTGTTGAGGGTTAATGATCGTTAGAGGTGCAGAAAAAGATTGGCCAAGAGCTTTTTTCAATTGGTTCAAAGAATCACAGTTCATATGTATACCTGGAAAAGTGAGGATCGAAATCGATGCTAGCGTGTTTCCAGGATTGGTTTAAGGATTGCTACACCTTCATCGGCATGTATGGAAGCTTTGTGGATGGCCTGCTTGCTTTGAACTTGCTCCGATCTCTCCAACCAAGTCAACCTACAGTCAGCTTAAAATGAAAATCGAAACTGGGGTTAAGAGTGTTACAGTTCAGGATTAATGGTCTGCCTCATGTCCATGGAGTATGGTGATGATGTTTGAGTGATTAGAACATCAATTGCTCCAGCCAAAATCCAAATTCGAAAGCTTAGGCAGTTTGTACAAGTTCATGAGCATGGAATTCAAAATCTGTTTTTCAGTTGTTTTTAGTTTGATTCTAAGTTACAAACCAAGTTACATGTTGATACTGAAACATGTTAGACACCAAAATTTACCATGTTTTTAACTGAATTTCAAAAAATGCAAGTTTGGCAATTTTGCACTATGTTACTTAATTTTCAAGAAAGAGAAAGAAAGCATGGACTTTGCAATGTTTTTGGTGTCGTTTGAGCTTGAAATGTCATCCTTTTATAGGCAACAAGTTCTGAAATGTTAGGCAAAGAAGGACAAGCTTTTGGTGATTCAAAGATAACTTAGAGGGCAAGAATGGTATTTGCCAAAAAAGGAAACTTCCTTTTTTCACCATGTGCTATATTTTTACATTTTGATCCAATCCTTTCAATTATCACTCTAGGCTGAAATTTATCAGTTCATCCATCCACTTGGCAAGGTTAGAAAGCTTCTAGATGAAGAAACACAAAAATGACCTATAATTTGATGTTTTGAACTTTGAAAATCAAGTTTCATGGAGCCTTATGTTTCAATTTCAAAAGTATAGCTAGACTCCATGGATTTGAGAGTTCTTGGACATTTTGGAAAGATCTTTCCACAAGCTACAACTTTCATGTTTTGAGTTTTTCAAATTCCAATTGGAACTAGGTGAAAATGGCTTGAAGTTTGAAAAAGTAAGAAATTTCAACACTTAGAAAAATTTCTAAGTATGAAAACTTTTGACTTTTGTTGACTTTTTTCAAATTCTTTGATTTTTTATGATCATGATGGATCATGTGAAGTATTTTGATGATGGAAAAAGTTTTGTTTTGAAAAATTTGACCAAAAGTCAAAGTTTGACTTTTCTCGCAGATGAAATTTCATCGACGCTTCAAATCGATCGATGAAGTTTGTGAACCTCTGTGATGTTTTGAATCCAGAAATTAGGTCAAGATGTTGTATCTAAGATATAATGACCAATCTCTATCCAAAAAAGTCATTTCTTGTTCAAAAAGTCAGAGAATTCTCATGCCCGATCAAAACCCTAATAGGTCGATCCTCGATTGATCTGTGAGAGAAATGGATATCTGAGGATTGAAAGCTGATGATTTGATCAAGATAGATCAAATGGAGTGAGAAAATATCAAACCCTAATTGGTTAGCTCTTGAATTAGATGAAAATCTGATGCAACCCTAATTTTGACCTGTGAATGCTATACCCGATTAATGTTGTCTGAAACTATTAGTTATGAAATGATGCAAATGTAAGGTGGTATATTAGGTCAAAATTTGGGGTATGACAGATGCCCCTATTTAAGTTTCTTTAACCTGAAAGATGAAGATGAATATCTTCGTTTTGATAGGTGTAAAGAGACTTAAATATTAGAATACGCAAAATTTGGACCTAAGATACCAAAAGATGCGGATGATGCAAAATGATCGCAAAAAGTTTCCCCCTAAAGGATATCAAAGAAATGACACAGTGAAGGGAAATTTGTGAATACGTCCCTGTTGGGGAAAGATTGATTCACAGAAAATGTGAACATCTGCTTGCTTTGGGAAGCAAAAGATTACCTTCTCACCTGTGACAATGTTTAAGGTAAGTGAAATGATATTACCAATTATCGCCGTGATAGTTTATGGTAATGAATTTTGAAGATGTTACCAATTATCAAAGTGATAACTATAACAAGGTAAATCTTGAGAAATGAATTGTTGCGATTCACTTTGTGAATAATGATGTTGTTCTATCCAGAATGAACCGAGAGAAAGAAGTTAATCAAGACATTGTTCCCAATGAGAGATAATCTCACCGGAGAATATGATAGAAGAAAATGCATCTTGGGGACTTTGCCGGGAAAAAGGAAGACATATCCTTTCTGTTTGGGAATACTGGGGAAACAAAGAAAAAGTATCTTTCTGCTTGGAGATATTCTATCGAATGACTTGTACTGTATGAGTAAGCATGATTTATACCAATGATTTGGAAGCAAACATTTTGAGAGATGCAAAAATGCAATGAATGATGCTATTATGTATGAATGTCATGAATGTTATATGCATGCTAACAATACTTGACAAAGACACTAAAGGGATATTTGGGAAAAGGACCACACGTCGAATAAATACTTGGTGAAAATTGCAAAGAATGGTGCGATATTCACTAATGAAGAATTTGAGTTGCATGTTTTAAACTTTCCGAGAGAGGTATTTTATTGGCAACTTGATCGGGATTCTTTTGGATAAGAATACCGCCCTTTGATGATTTCGATGAGGAGAAGATCGTAGCTTGGCGACCTAATCGGGATCAAACACTTGGAGAAACGGTTGAAGTTATTTCCGTGTTCATAGTTTCAAAGGAGAATTTTGCTTTTGTTTCAAAATTTTGAAGTAAAAATTCATTTAAAACATTTTAGTTTCAAAAGTGATTTTCACAATAAAAGCGTTATTTTGCAAAATGTAATAAAGTAGGAATTGCAAACAAACGCACAAGGCTCAAATTTATTGAATAGAATGGTAATCACCAAAGGCGTGATTCCATGAACTATTTACAAAAGTTGGAAATGATAATTTATTGGGAAAAGGCTACATTGAAAGCAAATAACCACTACTATCCCTAACAACTTTGAATTCCAACCGTGCTTGTTGCTTCGTAAGAGTTGATTGAAGATCCGTTGATGGAAAATTCTTCATGTAGACAAAATACGATCGATCGCAGCTATTTTGTCGCTTTGTATCCTTGTTTTTGCCTAGATCGCTTTTCGTGTTTTCGATCTATCGTGATAATTTCGCTTTATTGTCTCTAATTTTGCCCGGATCGCTTTTCGTGTTTTCAATCCATCGAGACGCTATTTTTGCCTAAGCCGCCTTTTCGGTTTTCGACTTATCGAAATGTTTTGTTTTTTAGACAAAGTTTTTGATCGCACAAGTGGTGCGGAGTTCATCGCCCATGGTTGTGAGAGTCATAGCACCGAGAGAAGCTTCGACGATGTATGGCCTTCGTAATTAGGAGTCCATTTGCCCCTAGAACTGCTTGAAAAAGTAATCTTTTAAGCACGAGGTCGTTCTAATTCACGAGGTCGGACCTTTTGTCGAAAGCTTTTTCATTCTTCTTGATAGAGTTGTCCGTGACACGTAGCGGTCCGCTTTTCTTCAATTAAGTTCAATTGGTCGATCGCTTTGACACCATTCGCCTCGATAGCTTAGTTTCCATGAGAACTCTCATTGACGGATCTCAACTTCTACGGGAGCACCGCCCATGCCGATACTAGAGAAAAGGAGTTGTGTTGAAGTGCGATCGAGGTACGATACCCATGCAGCAAATGGCGATTGCGCCGCCTTTGTAAGTGATGACCATTTTCGATGATCTTTTGATGTTCTTGTTGGCGCTTCAATACTGCTCATCTTTGGCCAAGGAGACGAGTTATGATGCTCAATCTTGAATTCCTCACACGCTTCTTTCATCATTTTGTTGTTCAAGTTTGATCCATTGTCGAATGATCTTACTTGGAATTCCATATCGGCAAATGAGGTTGTTCTTGATGAACCTCACAACCACTTGTCTTGTGACGCTGGCGTAAGATGCCGCTCGACCCATTTGGTGAAGTAATCAATAGCCACCGAATGAAGCGATGTCCGCTGGACGCTTTTGGTTCAATCATTCCAATCATGTCAATGCCCCACATGGAGAACGGCCACGGAGAGGAGAGAACGTTGAGTAGAGTCGAGGCACATGGATCTTATCTCGCGATCCGCACTTGTGACATCTTTTGACGTGTTTGCAGAATCGATTCCATCGTTATCCAATAGTATCCTCTCTCAAGATTTTTCTAGACATTGCATGCCCATTTGAATGGGTTCC
This sequence comes from Vicia sativa, assembly GCA_021764765.1. Lineage (NCBI taxonomy): Eukaryota > Viridiplantae > Streptophyta > Magnoliopsida > Fabales > Fabaceae > Vicia > Vicia sativa. The sequence goes on from CM038793.1 coordinate 205,436,972, forward strand.
AAAGGATCCTTCATGCATTTCATGGATGATCGATTTGCTTTTGTCCGTCGACGATCCGAAAGCGTAACCATGTCAAGTTTCTTTTGTATAGAATATCTTCATTGAGGAAGAAATTCTTGAAAGCCTCCTTAGAGATTTCTTATCCTTGTACGATGCCCCGAGTGGGTACTCGTGTTTGAAGGAAACGCTTGATGTCGGAAACCACGGCTTATCGTCAAGACCGCTCATGTAACACATATGCAGTCTTTCAAGGCGCCGATGCGACTCGGCATATCATTCCAATCGTTGATTTTGAACATGGAAGATAGTAGCCAAGGCGCCCGCCATCCGATTTTGATCTCGAGGATATGATGCGCTCAACTTTGTTGAAGAAAGTCAACAACCGCCTTGCATAATCTCTCGTAAGGAATTAGACCAAGATGATGAGTTTCATACTTGTCTTTAATTTGATTGATCACAAGGGTGAATCTCCATATATATCAAGGATCTTGATCCTCAAGTCGATGGCTTCTTCGATACCCATGATGCATGCTTCATATTCGCTATGTTGTTGGTGCAATTAAATAGCAATCATGGAAAACGGATATGAGAACCCTGGAGTGATGATGATCGCCCCAATTCCATTACTAAAACATTTACACCCATCAAGACTAGGCCCCATCGATTCGGATCTCGTCCTTCTCCGTAGCGGTTCGTCACAATCTTTCATCTTCAAGTACATAACATCCTCGTCTGGGAAATCAAACTTGAGAGATTGGTATTCGCTGAGCGGCCGATAAGCCAAGTGATCAGAGAATGCTTCCTTTAACCGCTCGAAAGCGGTATTGGATGTCATATTCGATAGTAGCATTTGCCATCGAGCGATTCTCCTGCTAAGGTGCTTCTCAAATACGTATTGATAGGATCCATTTTGGATATTAACCAAGTCGTGATTGATCATGTATTGGCGAAGACGCTTTGAAGCCCATACCAAAGCACAACATGTTTTTCGAGCATGGAGTAACGAGTTTCACCGTGAACTTTACCGTAGTAGATGGCATGCTCCTTCACCGGTTTCGCCTTGTTGTCCAAGCACGCAGCCCATGGACTCTTCTAGTACGGTAAGGTATATGATCAATGGTCTTCCTTCCATCGAGGGATCAAGATTGGTGGTTCCGATGTATTCTTTGATATCGCAAATGCTCTTGGCAATCTTCTATCCACACTACCTTTGATCTTTGGAGAAGCTTGAATATCGCCCACGTAGCACTATCCGAGAGATAACTGAGATGTAATTCAACCGTCCGAGAAATCCTCTTACTTGCTTTTCCGTATGTGGTGTAGGCATTTCTAATAGCCTTGACTTTGTCGTGGTCAACTTCAATTCCTTCGACCGACGATGAAACCTAGGAGTTTTCCGATCTTACCCCAAAGGTACATTTGTTAGATTCAGCGGAGTGAAACTTCCTTAGTCGTTGAAACAACTTTAAGAGATAGTCTATATGTTCCTCTTCAAAGGTCGGACTTTGCTATCATGTCGCCCACGAGACCTCAATCTCTTTTGCATCATATCATGAAAGAGAGTAGTCATTGCCCTCGTAAGTCATACCGCATTCTTTAATCCAAATGGCATTACCTTGTAGCAAAAAGTGCCCCATGGCGTGATGAAAGATGTCTTCCATGTCTTGGAGCCATTCGATCCGATTATAACCAGAGAAACCATCCATGAAGGAAAAGACGTTGAATTTGGCAGACTATCCACTAGCATGTCGATATGGAAGTGGGAAATCGCCTTTGACTAGCTTTGTTCGATCTCGTAGTCAACACATTTCGACCTTTCCATCTTCTTGGATACAGTACTATGTTGGCTAGCCATCGAGGATACTAGTGATAAGGAAACCAATACGAAATGCTTTTTGAACTTCCTTTTAATTTTCTCACCATTTCAAGATGAACTCCTCGCTTTTGCTTAATCAAGGACATTCTCGTCTTAACGGTAAGTGATGCTCCACGATGTCGGTATCCAAACCCGCATGTCTCGGTAGGACCAAGCAAACACATCAACGTATTCTTTGAGAAGACTTATCGCTTGCCTTTGATATCGCTTGAGTGAAGTCTGATATTTACTTTTGCATCTTTCGTAACCCAAGTTAATTGCTTCTAGAGGTTCTTTGTGAGGCTGAATGATCATTTCCTCGTGCTTTAGCAGTCTAGAAATTTCATCCGGGATCTCTTCTTCAACTTCTTCTTCAGCGAATTCACAGGGAATTTCAAAGTTGAGAAAGAGTGTAGAGTTACTGCTTTCAATGGATTTGTCCATTTGTTTAATCTGCATTTTTGATTTATGTTTGATTAAAAAAAAGTTTTTATCATCATTTTTTTTTGAAAGTTAATGTGAAAGTGTTGCAGATTAATTTTTCATTATGATTTTTTTGAAGATTTTTTTATGTTTTTTTTTTATTATCATTTCCGGAAAAGGGTAAAAATGAAAATAAACACAGAGTGTGGAAACAAAACAACGATTTTATTTATGTTTCACAATATGAACAGGCCCTAAAATATAAACTCATTTGTCTTGGGCAAGACAAAGAGAAATTATTTAAAAGCTAAACCTTATAAACATCTCTTCGCTAAGCGAGAGTTCAAAAAAGCAAAGATAAACTACTTAGAGCTATGAACATTAGTCCTAACTTCAACAGTTTCCAATAGTGACGAACTCCTTGGAAATCGAGGTACTGTAATTTTCCGCTTGGTTTAACCCTTGAGTAAACTTTGATCGGTCGAAAGTGCTTTGAAGACTCGGACGATGGCCTTTGCCTTTGGTGTCGCTAAAGCGATCTTCTTGATTAACAGATCGGAAGTATGAGAGATAGCCTTTGTACTTCCTCGTTGATCTTTGTGTTGAATATCGGGATGTTCCTTCCACTGGAGTGAAGAGACTCGTTGTCACGACACTTTCCGCATCGTATCCCGAATCATACTTTGATCTTCAAAGGATCATGTTGATGTAGTGGTAACGTGATCTAGCTTGGTGAAATCCATGCACGTGTTGAAACAGTAGATCTTTATTTGGGACCTCGATCCGTTGATTAGTTTGAGAAGACGAGTATTCCTCTTCCGATTGACTAGGATAGTCAAAGTCATCACCCCATCCCGTGGGTGGATATCTTCGATCCGGATTTTGAGCTCCGCAGAGTATTTCACCATGTAGTCGATTTGCCACTTGGTTCTCCCAAGGTATCCCAAACTTCAGTAGGATCATGGATTTTCACGCTGTCGCAAGGACATATCTTTGAATTGATCACGGTGCATTGAAACAAGGGATCACAACGCTTACTCGGATCTTCCGAGTTGATATCCGAGACTAAAAGCTCATGGAAAATGCCCTATTGTATTTACGCTATGGTCATCTCGGTCAGAGATTTGTAAATCACCTGTTCAACAAATGCCGAATATCCGCCTATGGTGGGACATCCATGGATATTCTTGGAGCAGATATAGCAAGTCGCATAATCATGCTTAGTGAAGGTGCTCATGGTAAGATGCTTCATGAAGATGCACCAAGTTTCCTTTGACTAAGTTTACATCCGTGACAAGGTACCGTCTGTATTCCTTAGCATTAGATTCATCGAGTGTCCACTATGATGGAAGTGGATTAGCTTGCACATTCGGACTTGTTTCAAGGAAAGAAGATTAGCCTTCACTAATCTCGACCGCCTTCAATGCTATGCAATGCTCAAGGTCATGGCCCGTGCCCTTGGTGAAAAGGGCAAGACATGTCACTTTGTACCACCATGGTAGTTTTTCAGGACCGAGGTGGTAACCTTGTTTGTATTAGATTCCTTTCTATCGTCAGTAGGTAAAGTTCCGTACGCATGGGAATTGGTCGAACCGAGTGACCCGAGGCACGGTTTGGTTGTGAAACGCCGAGCTCGCTGACGAGGCCGCTGAGCTTGTTGATTTTGTTGAAATTTGGAGCAATTCCCGAGTCAGGTTGACAGAGGGTGCTATGGCACCACCGTCGTTGTTGAATGACATTCTTGCGTGGTTTCTGGATACCATTCCTACGCTATGTTCTTTTTCCTTGGGAAACCGGTTCCAACTTTCTTGGTATTACTAGAAGATCCTACTTCCTTGGTTAGACGTCCCGTCCGAACCCTTCTTCTAGTCGCATTCCCATGCTTACCATTTCGCTGAAGTCTCCGGAGCGCTTAGCGATCATTCGCCATAATAGAATGAGTTTAGAGTATTCAAGAATACCTTAGTCATCTCTTTCTTCCAAGGGCGGGTTGACTGGGCAGCAATTCTCCATCGCAAGATATTCCTTGAATGTCTCTTTCCTTTGAGATATGGAGCGGAGTTGATCCCTATCGAGCCATATCCAAGTTGAATTTGTATTGCTGCATAAGGCTTTACCTAAGTCGTTGAATGTTTGATATTCGTGTGCCTAAACCCATGTACCACTTTAGTGCGGCACCGTGAGACTATCCCGAAGTAATGAATTAACAAATGATGATCCTCATCGTAGACATTTTCCTAGCATACATTGTAAGATGACTTGAGGACAAGAATTCCTTTGTACTTTTCAAAACCGGATTTTGAATTTCGCAGTATTTTTACACGAGGGACTAAGCAGAGATCCTGGCGCTTTTCCCAAACAATTCTTTCCTTGAATTGTTTTTATCTCAAGTCGCATTTTGAGGAGTTGTTCTCGGAGATTTTCCATTGAACCACGAGCGCTCGTTATTTCCGGAGTGTGATGAACTTCTTCGCTTGGTAGTGTGCACTACGGAAGTCGAAGTTCAACATGATCGGTTGAGAAACCGACATTGTTACTTGTGGAAAGTTATTCCACGCCAGGAGTGAATGTAGCGCTTGTCGCAAAGTAGGTATTTCAAGCGAGGTTGTTTGAGAAGTCGGTTGGCTAACTCCAATGCCGGGTTAAAAGGCATTCCCATGGATAGCCCTCCGCATGAAGGTGAACCATCGATCGTGATACCTAAACCGAGTAGTAGTATCCTCAAGTTGCTATTTGGTTTTGACCGCCGATGTCGCTTGTTGACTTTGCGCGTGGCAAGCGAGTTGACCAAAGATGTGAGTCTCCACTTCTTCTTGTAGCGTAGTTACCGTACTACGGAGTTCAACGCTTTCTTGCTCAAAATTCTCCATTACTTTTCTTCTTTTGATCCGTATCGACGCTCGAGTTGGTCATGGACGCAATGAGAAACTCTAAGACGCGATACTGACAATTTTTCTATCTCGAAAATGACACTCAAAACTGGAATGATTAGACTCTAGATGATAGACTTAAATCCAAAGTATGATGCATGAATATGATTGTAAAGAAAAGAAATTTCCAAAGAATTTACACTAAACGAGATATTTCTGGCAAATATTTGGATGGAAAACACAAATTTTATTGATTAATGAAGGAAGATTACAACAATTGTTTTTTTTTGTTGGAGCATTGCTCACACAAATGATAAATGATAAAATTACAAACTAAATTAAACTAATTAAACATCTTCGTCGGATGACGATCCAAAGGCTTGATGCAGCTTCAGCTTCAGGATTTCCTTCCCATAGTGAGCTTTTAGTTTGGCTTTCGCTTTTAGCTTGCTAATGACTCTCTTCCACTCGCTGGGAGCGGGCTTGGTTGTCATTTCTCGAGCTTTTCCTTTCCTTGACGATTTCGATGGCGCTATCCTTCCGCGAATCTCCTCATCTTTCTCCATGAGCCATTCATCCCCGAAGTAGAGCGCCTTTTCATGATCTTTGACTTGCTTCTCGAGCTTCTTATTCTCAAGGTTAGTCTTAAGGAATTTGTTTTCCAAAGCTTCTTTCTCAAACCTTATCTTGGTCAAGGCTTTGGTATTCTCCCACACTTCAACGGAAAATTTGTTGATTGGAAGCGATCGAGAACATGGGATCCTCATGCGTAAGGCATTCGAAATTCCTTCGCTTCTTCTTTATCCAAGAAGTGTAGGTTTCATGGCTATACAATTCTTTGCCTAACCTTTTCCTTTCTTTCTGATGTGATGCCAAGCTTTGATCATCCTAGCCTTCAATCCTGGGAATCCTCTCCTTCATGATAGAAGTAGCTTTCACCGAAACCGGAGGTTTACCAATTTGCGATCCGGCCGACGCTTTGCTAGGAATGGGTTGTAGTTGATTCCTCCTTTCGTACTCAATGAGAGGTACGCTGGCAAATTCTCCACAGCTCTCAATGATTTCCATCTCATTGTTTGCCAAGGTATACCAATGGATATCGCTGCTTGTTAGAGACATGAGTCTTCCGACCAATGCCACTCGCCTTTGTTTTCGAAGATAGAGATTTAGGCAAAGTGAGACAATCCATTTGAAAAACAGAGGTACACAACACACGATAGTTCCGCCTTGACGATTCCTATGATGAATAGAGACGACGTATCACCAAGCAGAGTGGGAACGGATTTCCAATCGAAGATCCTTATGGCTGATATCAACGAAATTTGGGACGCTGGGAAACAACACCAATCCATAGAGGAGTAAAGCTAAAATAGCTTCAAAGGCTACCATACTACCGGTTCGAGAATTTGAGAGCCTTCCATTAGGAACTTTGAAGTTAGTCCTAAGAGTTTTCCTCCGTAGTTAGGTTTTTGTCTATCTCGTATTTTTAAATGAGTCATTGTTGCAATGACTTGTGACTTAGGAATGGCTTCCAAACCATTGAAAGGCACTTTGTCCGACATCGAGATTCCTAGGATATGCGATACTCTTCCAAAGTAGGCATCAACCGATACTCAAGGAAAGTGAAACAAATAGATGGATCGAGAACGAAGGTTTTGAGAAGTCCTTCATCGACGTTATGCTCGTAAGGGTTAAAAGAGTTCCATAGCGCTCAAACCGAGGGATCTTCTACCAAGGATGCTAACTCTTTCAACTTTCCTACATCAGAATTCTAAATCATCTTTTGGTGAATCTTCCTCTGACGTCCATCACTCTAACCTAAAATATTTTACAAAGAAAACATCTCTAAATTCTTTGGAAATGGGAAGAGAAATGAAGTTTTTTTTGTTTTTATGAATGAATGAATGAATGCATGAATGCGGCAAACATGGTTAGTAGTTATACACACGGTCAAGCGTTCAAAGTCACGAGCATGAAGCCAACGATAAGAATCAACGGGGTTAAGTTCTAAGGGCTTTTTTATCTGTGAAACGGGTTCTACTGATAATACAGGCTCAACACTCCCCTTCAAAACATTATTGGATTTGTTGAATACTCGATGGTCCAATAACATTTTCAAGAGAAACTCGCCTGATCGTAGTATCGCATGACAATTACTCTAGGCTTACACCAATAACTCGCACTACATCCTAATGGCCGTGATGGTTTATGTGTTCTACACCACTCACCTTCTTAAGTTCCCTAAAAATACAAGATTTTCGCAATTACTGCTAAACACAATACCCTCAAGACAACCTCCATCGCAAGGAAATATTAACTTCGAAAGCATTGAATCGCCACGATAATACCTCCACCTAGATCTTAAAATGTTTCTTAAACCGTTAGATTTCTTTCCATCAAGTGAAATCGCTAAACATACAATAAAAGAAAATGATATATGCAAAATATGAAAAGCTTATCCCTCTTTTCTTTTGAAAAAAAAGAAGCTTGGTGCTCTCAAGTAGTAACGCGCTTTTTTTGAAAATCAAAGTTTCAGCTGCTCCCAGCAGAGTCGCCATTTTTCCTGCTAAAGGTGACGCTACCGAGGATGCGAACGTGAGTTCGGATCTTCCGCACGCAACGATTTAAATCTTTGATTTGTTTATAAAGATGCCGCGAGCATCAAGCTTTATTATTTTCAACACAAGAAAGATGATTTAATGATTATGAAAAAGGGAAAGTCAAATACCCTCAATTGATATTGGTATGCGAATACTAGCGCAAACTAGACATAACGCATCGGGGAGATTCTCGGTAAGGGGATTGGTATATAAAGGAATAGATGGAGCACCCTAAATATATGTAGTTATCTACACTTTATATATGAATATGTTTGATATGTTTGTATGTTTTAATTGCTATTTCTATGATGGGAAAGTTTCTCCTTGGGATTTTAAGAAAAAGAGATTATGTGGGATTCTAGGTTTTGTTATTATTGTGCTCGCAAAGATCCGTGGATCTTCTCGATACATATCCCCTAGTGGGAATCGAGCATTTGTAGCTCGGATCTACAAGGTTCTATGGTTTGTTTGGTCCGAGGAGATAGAAATTTTCTCAAGGATGAGACTCAGGCCTCACGTATTCTCAAAAGGATGTTGAGAAAGTCGAGCAATCGTAGTTCCCACTTATGCTAGTGGAAAGCAACGGATGTTAGTAAGAGATGCATAAATGTCATCTTAATGAAAATGTATCTAATTTATTTCATCACATACATTTTGAAAAGTTTGATTGATTAAAATCTTTCGTCGTAAGTATTAGGTGTTTTGCTTGAGTGTACAAGCGCTACCACTTACATGTTTAAGAAAGATGTTTGAAAAGATGATTGAATCTTTTAACTGTAAGTATTGGGTGTTTTGCTTGAGTGTACAAGCTGCTACTACTTATCGTTAATAGACGTTTTTGTTTGAAAAGAATTTAAAAAAGTTTGAAAAGTTTTGATCAGATGTGATGTGATGGATGAGATACTTCTTCCATAGAGATGATAGATGTCTAAATCTCAAGGAGAAATTGATTGGATTAAAGGGATGCTTTTAAGAAGCCCGTGGGTCCTTGTATTGTTAGCCCAAGAGGAGGCATTCCGAGGGTCATCGAGGGTCCTTGTATGAAGCTCAAGAGGAAGCTAGGTATGGTCGTTTTGGCTTGAAAGGGATTTCACCGAGAAACCATCCTTTTCGAATAAGAGCAATTTCACCGGAAATTTTACTGGGAATTTGAAAGTGATTTCACCGGAAACCATCCTTTCGTGGTTCTATCTTAGCTGGTGATTCTTTGTATTGAAGCCCAATAGAGGTCATAAGAGATTTCCCTCTTTCATTGTATGATGCCCAAGAGAAGGCTAAACTCAATGAGGAGTTCTTTGAACGGGCCCAAGAGGAGGTCACTCAACAGGGAGTGTTATCTTATACGAAGCCTAAGCGAGGCTAACTCTGGGGAGAGTTTCTTTGTATAAAGCCCAAGAGAATTCCTGGGATAAGTTATCTTGTATGAAGCCCAAGCGAGGCTAAACTCAACCGGTGATGAGTTGTCTTGTATGAAGCCCAAGCGAGGCTAAACTGGAAACCTATTGATTAGTCTAATTATTATGTTATTTATTAGACTTGTATAAACAGTGTGTGTGTGATATGTATTCACTGTGAGTTTATGAAGGAAATATAAACAATGCATGATGTTTATTTACAGCTTATGGAATATAAACAAGTGTCCGTGAAACGAACGCTTAAAACGAGCGAACTTGATTATTCACAAGTTTGAACTGTACAAGGAAATGAATATGTATACGAACGAGTTTTTATGTACGCATAAAGATGAATGTACATAGGAGGGTCGGACTTACAACAGAGGGAGGCCCATTGATTTGAAAGCGCTTCACAGTGAATAATGCTCCTTTCAATACCAATGGTATTCGTAAAATGTACAGATGAAACAAAATGATTGATCAAAGTTTATCTAGAAAAGTATTTTCAAAGAAAGAGTATCAGTATGTACGATAAAAGGTTTTGAAAAGAAGTATCCGTGTTATGTATGTATAAAAGGTTTTGAAAAGAAGTATCCGTGTTATATGTATGAAAATTTGTATGTGTTTGAAAGTTTTTGATATGTACAAAGAAATATTATGTACATAAAAGAATGTTATGGGACTTACACCGTGATGGAGGCCCATTGGTTAAAAAGAAATTTTGCTCAGGAGAAACCTTCCTTTAGAACCAATGGATTCAGCGTATAGACAAACGAATGAAAACAAACGAAAGAAATTTGTTTATGTTTGAATATTAACAATGATAATTTGAGTATGTACAAGTAAAACTAAATATGTACATAAAGGATTGGGACTTACACCATAAGGGAGGCCCATGATCGATCGAGAAATTCGAGAGAAGACGAAATCAGTTTTATCGTTTAAATCGGATCAATCATGGAAAAAAAGATGCAAGTTTGATGAAATGTTTTGAAAAATGATTTTGAAATGTTTTGAAATGTTAAGTTCATTTATGAGATGTTTTGAAAAAAATCGGAAGTTGAAAACTTGAAAAAATTCACCTTAAAAGGAGGTTTGAAAAGTGTTCAACGTCGCTTTCGATTAAAATTTAATCAGATGAAAGTTTTTTCTGAAAATTTTTGCACTATCACAAAATAGATGTATTTATTGACAAGTGTTTAAAAAATCATCTCAAAATGAGAAGTTTTGATTGGTCAAAAAAATTGTGAAAGTTTGATAAAAAACATGAAAAATTTGAAGTTTTGTAAAAAGAATGGTCTTGTGGGTTTCAACCCATGACCATGAAAGGGCACGCGGGCGAAAGACTTAAAGGCAAGCCAGGAACCACTAGACCAAACGCGCATCTGTGTTGAGTGGATTAAAACACGCGTAGACAAAAGAGTGGAAATTTTGAATATTTGAAAAATGAAGAACATCAAGAACACGCGCGCAGTTCTGGGTTCGTGGTTTGATTTTCAGTTTGATGAATTCAACCTAAAATCTTTGTTTCTCAATGAAATCCAATGATGTAAACATCAAAGTTGCTCGGTTTTGTACCACGAATATGATTATGCATGTTAATTTCATTTATATTAAACCCAGAACGTTTTGGTTTCGAAGAACACTTATGAACCCTAATCTGAAAAACTCAAATTAAATGATGAAGGTTTGATGATTCTTTGATTTTGTTGAGGGTTAATGATCGTTAGAGGTGCAGAAAAAGATTGGCCAAGAGCTTTTTTCAATTGGTTCAAAGAATCACAGTTCATATGTATACCTGGAAAAGTGAGGATCGAAATCGATGCTAGCGTGTTTCCAGGATTGGTTTAAGGATTGCTACACCTTCATCGGCATGTATGGAAGCTTTGTGGATGGCCTGCTTGCTTTGAACTTGCTCCGATCTCTCCAACCAAGTCAACCTACAGTCAGCTTAAAATGAAAATCGAAACTGGGGTTAAGAGTGTTACAGTTCAGGATTAATGGTCTGCCTCATGTCCATGGAGTATGGTGATGATGTTTGAGTGATTAGAACATCAATTGCTCCAGCCAAAATCCAAATTCGAAAGCTTAGGCAGTTTGTACAAGTTCATGAGCATGGAATTCAAAATCTGTTTTTCAGTTGTTTTTAGTTTGATTCTAAGTTACAAACCAGTTACATGTTGATACTGAAACATGTTAGACACCAAAATTTACCATGTTTTTAACTGAATTTCAAAAAATGCAAGTTTGGCAATTTTGCACTATGTTACTTAATTTTCAAGAAAGAGAAAGAAAGCATGGACTTTGCAATGTTTTTGGTGTCGTTTGAGCTTGAAATGTCATCCTTTTATAGGCAACAAGTTCTGAAATGTTAGGCAAAGAAGGACAAGCTTTTGGTGATTCAAAGATAACTTAGAGGGCAAGAATGGTATTTGCCAAAAAAGGAAACTTCCTTTTTTCACCATGTGCTATATTTTTACATTTTGATCCAATCCTTTCAATTATCACTCTAGGCTGATATTTATCAGTTCATCCATCCACTTGGCAAGGTTAGAAAGCTTCTAGATGAAGAAACACAAAAATGACCTATAATTTGATGTTTTGAACTTTGAAAATCAAGTTTCATGGAGCCTTATGTTTCAATTTCAAAAGTATAGCTAGACTCCATGGATTTGAGAGTTCTTGGACATTTTGGAAAGATCTTTCCACAAGCTACAACTTTCATGTTTTGAGTTTTTTCAAATTCCAATTGGAACTAGGTGAAAAAATGGCTTGAAGTTTGAAAAAGTAAGAAATTTCAACACTTAGAAAAATTTCTAAGTATGAAAACTTTGACTTTTGTTGACTTTTTCAAATTCTTTGATTTTTATGATCATGATGGATCATGTGAAGTATTTTGATGATGGAAAAGTTTTGTTTTGAAAATTTGACCAAAAGTCAAAGTTTGACTTTTCTCGCAGATGAAATTTCATCGACGCTTCAAATCGATCGATGAAGTTCAGAACCTCTCGTGATGTTTTGAATCCGTAAATTAGGTCAAGATGTTGTATCTAAGATATAATGACCAATCTCTATCCAAAAAGTCATTTCTTGTTCAAAAGTCGAGAATTCTCATGCCCGATCAAAACCCTAATTGGTCGATCCTCGATCGATCCGTGAGAGAAATGGATATCCGAGGATTGAAGTCGATGATTTGATCAAGATAGATCAAATGGAGTGAGAAAATATCAAACCCTAATTGGTTAGCTTTGAATTAGATGAAAATCGATGCAACCCTAATTTTGACTCGTGAATGCTATACCCGATTAATGTTGTTCGAACTATTAGTTATGAAATGATGCAAATGTAAGGTGGTATATTAGGTCAAAATTGGGGTATGACAGATGCCCTATTTAAGTTTCTTTAACCTGAAAGATGAAGATGAATATCTTCGCTTTGATAGGTGTAAAGAGACTTAAATATTAGAATACGCAAAATTTGGACCTAAGATACCAAAAGATGCGATGATGCAAAATGATCGCAAAAAGTTTCCCAAAGGATATCAAAGAAATGACATGTTGAAGGAAATTTGTGAATACGTCTGTTGGGAAAGATTGATTCACGTAAAATGTGAACATCTGCTTCGCTTTGGGAAGCAAAGATTACCTTTCACACCATGTGACAATGTTTAAGGTAAGGAAATGATATTACCAATTATCACCTGTGATAGTTTATGGTAATGAATTTTGAAGATGTTACCAATTATCGAAAGTGATAACTATAACAAGGTAAATCTTGAGAAATGAATTGTTGCGATTCACCTTTGTGAATAATGATGTTGTTCTATCCAGAATGAACCGAGAGAAAGAAGTTAATCAAGACATTGTTCCAATGAGAGATAATCTCATGAGAATATGATAGAAGAAAATGCATTGCTTGGGACTTTGCCGGAAAAGGAAGACATATCCTTTCTGTTTGGGAATACTCGTTGGGGAAACAAAGAAAAAGTATCTTTTCTGCTTGGAGATATTCTATCGAATGACTTGTACTGTATGAGTAAGCATGATTTATACCAGTTGATTTGAAGCAAACATTTCGAGAGATGCAAAATGCAATGAATGATGCTATTATGTATGAATGTCATGAATGTTATATGCATGCTAACAATACTTGACAAAGACACTAAAGGGATATTTGGGAAAAGGACCACACACAGTCAATAAATACTTGGTGAAAATTGAGAATGGTGCGTATATTCACTAATGAAGAATTTGAGTTGCATGTTTTAAACTTTCCGAGAGGTATTTTATTGGCAACTTGATCGGGATTCTTTTGGATAAGAATACCGTCCTTTGATGATTTCGATGAGGAGAAGATCACAGAGCAGCTTGGCACTCCAATCGGGATCAAACACTCTGGAGAAACGGCAAGTTATTTCCGTGTTCATAGTTTCAAAGGAGAATTTTGCTTTTGTTTCAAAATTTTGAAGTAAAAATTCATTTAAAACATTTTAGTTTCAAAAGTGATTTTCACAATAAAAGCGTTATTTTGCAAAATGTAATAAAGTAGGAATTGCAAACAAAAGCACAAGGCTCAAATTTATTGAATAGAATGGTAATCACCAAAGGCGTGATTCCATGAACTATTTACAAAAGTTGGAAATGATAATTTATTGGGAAAAGGCTACATTGAAAGCAAATAACCACTACTATCCCTAACAACTTTGAATTCCAACCGTGCTTGTTGCTTCGTAAGAGTTGATCAAGATCCGCTGATGGAAAATTCTTCATGTAGACAAAATACGCATCGATCGCAGCTATTTTGTCGCTTTGTATCCTTGTTTTTGCCTAGATCGCTTTTCGTGTTTTCGATCTATCGTGATAATTTCTTTATTGTCTCTAATTTTGCCCGATCGCTTTTCGTGTTTTCAATCCATCGAGACGCTATTTTTGCCTAAGCCGCCTTTTCGGTTTTCGACTTATCGAATGTTTTTGTTTTTAGACAAGTATTTTTGATCACAAGATTCACTGTGGTGCGGAGTTCATCGCCCATGGTTGTGAGAGTCATAGCACCGCCGAGAAGCTTCTATTGACGATGTATGGGCCTTCGAATTAGGAGTCCATTTGCCCTAGAACTGCTTGAAAAGATGTAATCTTTTAAGCACGAGGTCGCCTTTCTCAATTCACGAGGTCGGACCTTTTGTCGAAAGCTTTTTCATTCTTCTTGATAGAGTTGTCTCGTGACACGAGCGGTCAGCGCTTTTCTTCAATTAAGTTCAATTGGTCGATCCGCTGACACCATTCGCCTCGATAGCTTAGTTTCCATGAGAACTCTCATTGACGGATCTCAACTTCTACGGGAGCACCGCCCATGCCGTATACTAGAGAAAAGGAGTTGCCCTCTTGAAGTGCGATCGAGGTACGATACCCATGCAGCAAATGGCAGATTGCGCCGCCTTTGTAAGTGATGACCATTTTCCTGATGATCTTTTGATGTTCTTGTTGGCGCCTTTCAATACTGCTCATCTTTGGCTTAAGGAGAGTTATGATGCTCAATCTTGAATTCCTCACACGCTTCTTTCATCATTTTGTTGTTCAAGTTTGATCCATTGTCGAATGATCTTACTTGGAATTCCATATCGGCAAATGAGGTTGTTCTTGATGAACCTCACAACCACTTGTCTTGTGACGCGTGAAGATGTCGCTCACCCATTGGTGAAGTAATCAATAGCCACCGAATCGAAGCGATGTCCGCTGGACGCTTTTGGTTCAATCATTCCAATCATGTCAATGCCCCACATGGAGAACGCCACGGAGAGGAGAGAACGCTGAGTAGAGTCTGAGGCACATGGATCTTATCCGCGAGATCCGCACTGTGACATCTTTTGACGTGTTTGCAAGAATCGATTCCATCGCTCCAATAGTATCCCGCTCTCAAGATTTTTCTGACATTGTATGCCCATTTGAATGGGTTCCAAAGGATCCTTCATGCATTTCATGGATGATCGTTTGGTTTTGCCGACGATCCGAGCGTATGTCGAAGTTTCTTTTGTATAGAATATCTTCATTGAGGAAGAAATTCTGGAAAGCCTTTGAGATTTTTATCCTTGGATGGTGGGTACTCGTGTTTGAAGGAAACGTTGATGTCGTGGAAACCACGGCTTATCGTCAAGACCGGCGAACACATATGGTGTTTTTGGCGCGATGCGACTGCATATCATTCCAATCGCGATTTTGAACATGGAAGATAGAGTAGGCGGCGCCCGCCATCCGATTTTGATCTCGAGGATATGATGCGCTCAACTTTGTTGAAGAAAGTCAACAACCGCCTTGCATAATCGGAAGGAATTAGACCAAGATGATGAGTTTCATACTTGTCTTTAATTGATCACGGCGAATCTCCATATATATCAAGGATCTTGATCCTCAAGTCGATGGCTTTTCGATACCCATGATGCATGCTTCATATTCTCGCTATGTTGTTGTGCAATTAAATAGCAATCGGCGAAAACGGATATGAGAACCCTGGAGTGATGATGATTCCAATTCCAAAATAAAACATTTACACCCATCAAGACTAGGCCCCATCCGATTCGATCTGGTCCTTTCCGTAGTGGTTCAATCTTTCATCTTTCATAACATCCTCGTCGGGAAATCAAACTTGAGAGATTGGATTCGTGAGCGGAGATAAGCCAAGTGATCAAGAATGCTTCCTTTAACCGCTCAGTGTTGGATGTCATATTCGATAGTATTTGCCATCGAGCGATTTCTCCAGGTGTTTCAAATACGCATTGATAGATCCATTTTGGATATTAACCAAGTCGTGATTGATCATGTATGGAAGACGCTGAAGCCCATACCAAAGCACAACATGTTTTCGAGTATGGAGTAACGAAGTTTCACCGTGAACTTTACTGTGTAGTAGATGGTATGCCCTTCTTACCTTGCTTTGTTGTCCAAGCACGCAGCCCATGGACTTTCTAGTACGGTAGGTATATGATCAATGGTCTTCCTTCCACCGAGGGATCAAGATGGTGGTTTCGGATGTATTCTTGGATAATGCTCTTTGGCAATCTTTTTACTACTTTATGAGAAGCTGAATATCGCCCAGTAGCATCCGAGATAAACCGAGATGTAATTCCAAGAAATCCTCTTACTTGCTTTTCCGTATGTGGTGTAATAAGCCTTGACTTTGTCGTGGTCAACTTCCTTTGACCGACGATGAAACCTAGGAGTTTTCCCGACCCCAAAGGTACATTTGATTCAGTGGAGCCGAACTTCCTTAGTCGTGAAACAACTTTAAGAGATAGTCTATATGTTCCTCTTCAAAGGTGACTTTGCTATCATGTCGTCCACGTAGACCTCAATCTTTTGCATCATATCATGAAAGAGTAGTTGTCCCTTCTCGTAAGTTGCACGCATTCTTTAATCCAAATGGCATTACCTTGTAGCAAAAAGTGCCCCATGGCGTGATGAAAGATGTCTTCCATGTCTTGGAGCCATTCGATTATAACCAGAGAAACCATCCATGAAGGAAAAGACGTTGAATTGGCAAGATTATCCACTAGCATGTCGATATAAGTGGGAAATCGTTTGACTAGCTTTGTTCGTATCTCGTAGTCAACACATTTCCGACCTTTCCATTTTGGATATGTACTATGTTGGCTAGCCATGAGGATACTTGATAAGGAAATTAGCTTTTTGAACTTTTTAATTTTTCTCCCATTTCAAAGATGAACTTTTTGCTTAATCGGACATTCGTCTTAACGGGTGATGCTCCACGATGTGGTATCCAAACCCATGTCCCGGTAGGACCAAGCAAACACATCAACGTATTTTGAGAAGACTTACTGTTGATATCGCTGAGTGAAGTTATTTATTGCATCTTTCTAACCCAAGTTAATTGCTTCTAGAGGTTCTTTGTGAGGCCGAATGATCATTTTCGTTTTTTAGTGCTAGAAATTTCATCCGGATCTCTTCTTCAACTTTTCTTCAAACACTGTGGAATTTCAAAGTCGAGAAAGAGTGTAGAGTTATTTCAATGGATTTGTTTGTTTGTTTAATTTTTGATTTATGTTTGATTAAAAAGTTTTTATCATCATTTTTTTTGAAAGTTAATGTGAAAGTGTTGCGATTAATTTTTCATTATGATTTTTTGAAGATTTTTTATGTTATTTCCTAAAAGGGTAAAATGAAAATAAACACAGAGTGTGGAAACAAAACAACGATTTTATTTATGTTTCACAATATGAAGGCCCTAAAATATAAACTCATTTGTCTTGGGCAAGACAAAGAGAAATTATTTAAAAGCTAAACCTTATAAACATCTCTTCGCGGGCGGCAGAGTTCAAAAAGCAAAGATAAACTACTTAGAGCTATGAACATTAGTCCTAACTTCAACAGTGTTTCCAATAGTGACGAACTTTGGAAATCGAGGTACCTGTAATTTTCCGCTGGTTTAACCCTTGAGTAAACTTTGATTGCGGCCGAGTGTGCTTGAAGACTCGGGATGGCCTTTGTTTTGTGCTAAAGCGATCTTCTTGATTAATGGGGTACGAGATAGCCTTTGTACTTTTGATTTGTGTTGAATATCGGGATTCGGAGCGGTGAAGAGACTTTTCGACACTTTCCGCATCGTATCCCGAATCATACTTGATCTTCAAAGTGATCATGTTGATGTAGTGGTAACCGTGATCTAGCTTGGTGAAATGACGTGTTGAAACAGTAGATCTTTATTTGGGACCCGATGCTGATTAGTTTGAGAAGACGATTCCTTCTCGATTGACTAGGATAGTCAAAGTCATCACCCCATCCTGTGGTTGATATCTTCGATCCGGATTTTGAGCTCGCGCAGTATTTCACCATGTAGTCGATTTTGCCACTTGGTTCTCCCAAGGTATCCCAAACTTCAGCAGGATCAAGTGATTTTTGTTGCAAGGACATATCTTTGAATTGATCACCGGCATTGAAACAAGGATCACAACGCTTACTTCGGATCTTCCGAGTTGATATCCGAGACTAAAAGCTCATGCGAAAATGCCCTATTGTATTTACGCTATGGTCATCTCTTGCTTTCAGAGATTTGTAAATCACTGTTGTTCAACAAATGCCGAATATCCGCTTATGGTGGGACATCCATGGATATTCGGAGCAGATATAGAAGTCGCATAATCATGCTTAGTGAAGGTGCTCATGGTATCAGATGCTTGAAGATGCACCAAGTTTTTTGACTAAGTTTACATCCGTGACAAGGTACCGCTCGTATTCCTTAGCATTAGATTCATCGAGTGTCCACTATGACTGGAAGTGGATTAGCTTGCACATTCGGACTTGTGTTTCAAGGAAAGAAGATTAGCTTCACTAATCTCGACGCTTTCAATGCTATGCAATGCTCAAGGTCATGGCCCGTGCCCTGGTGAAAAGGGCAAGACATGTCCTTTGTACCACCATGGTAGTTTTCAGGACCGGTGGTAACCTTGTTTGTATTAGATTCTTTCTATCGTCATAGGTAAAGTTCCGTACGCCATGGGAATTGGTCGAATCGAGTGACCCGAGGCGACGGTTTTGGTTGTGAAACCGCCGAGCCTCGCTGACGAGGTCGTTGAGCTTGTTGATTTTGTTGAAATTATGGCAATTCCTCGAGTCAGGTTGACAGAGGTGCTATGGCAGCCACCGCCGTTGTTGAATGACATTTCGTGGTTTCTGGATACCATTCCTACGCCATGTTCTTTTTCCTTGGGAAACCGGTTCCAACTTTCTTGGTATTACTAGAAGATCCTACTTCCTTGTTGACGCCCCGTCCGAACCCTTCTTCTAGTCGCATTCCCATGCTTACCATTTCGTTGAAGTCTCCGGAGCGCTAGCGATCATTCGCTTCATAATAGAATGAGTTTAGAGTATTCAAGAATACCTTAGTCATCTCTTTCTTCCAAGGGCGGGTTGACGGCAGCAATTTCTCCATCGCAAGATATTCCTTGAATGTCTCTCTTTCCTTTGAGATATGGAGCGGAGTTGATCCCTATGTGAGCCATATCCAAGTTGAATTTGTATTGCTGCAGAAGGCTTTACCTAAGTCGTTGAATGTTTGATATTCGTGGTTGCCTAAACCCATGTACCACTTTAGTGCGGCACCGTGAGACTATCCCGAAGTAATGAATTAACAAATGATGATCCTCAATGTAGACATTTTCCTAGCATACATTGTAAGATGACTCGAGGACAAGAATTCCTTTGTACTTTTCAAAACCGGATTTTGAATTTATTTTACAGGGACTAAGAGATCCCGATGTTTCCCAAACAATTCTTTCTTGAATCGTTTTTATCTCAAGTCGCATTTTGAGGAGTTGTTCTGGAGATTTTCCATTGAACCACGAGCGCTCGTGTTATTTCCGGAGTGTGATGAATCCGGTAGGTGCACTACGGAAGTCGAGTTCAACATGATCGGTTGAGAAACCGACATTGTTACTGTGGAAAGTTATTCCACGCCAGGAGTGAATGCTTTGTCGCAGCAGGTATTTCAAGCGAGGTTGTTTGAGAAGTCGGTGGCTAACCCAATGCCGGGTTAAAAGGCATTCCCCATGGATAGCCCTCCGCATGCCGAAGGTGAACCACCGACCGTGATACCAAACCGAGTAGTAGTATCCTCTCAAGTTGCTATTTGGTTTTGACCGCCGATGTCGCTTGTTGACTTCGCGCCGTGGCAAGCGAGTCGACCAAAGATGTGAGTCTCTCCACTTCTTCTTATAGCGTAGTTACCGCATTACCGAGTTCAACGCTTTCTTGCTCAAAATTCTCCATTACTTTCTTCTTTGATCCGTATCGACGCTCGAAATGGTCATGCGACGCAATGAAACTCTAAGACGCGATACTGACAATTTTTCTATCTGAAAATGACAACAAAACGTGGAATGATTAGACTCTAGATGATGACTTAAATCCAAAGTATGATGCATGAGTATGATTGTAAAGAAAAGAAATTTCCAAAGAATTTACACTAAACGAGATATTTCCGCAAATATTTGGATGGAAAACACTAATTTTATTTATTAATGAAGGAAGATTACAACAATTGTTTTTTTTTTGTTGGAGCATTGCTCACACAAATGATAAATGATAAAATTACAAACTAAATTAAACTAATTAAACATCTTCGCTTGATGACGATCCAAAGGCTCGATGCCTTCGCCTTGTGATTTCCTTCCCATAGTGAGCTTTTAGTTTGGCTTTCTTGCTTTTAGCTTGCTAATGACTCTCTCCACCGCTGGGAGCTGTCATGGTGTCATTTCCTCGAGCTTTTTCCTTTCCTTGATGTATCGATGGCGCTATCCTTCCGGCGAATCTCCTCATCTTTTCCACGAGCCATTCATCCCGAAGTAGAGCGCCTTTTCATGATCTTTGACTTGCTTTCGAGCTTCTTATTCTCAAGGTTAGTCTTAAGGAATTTGTTTTCCAAAGCTTCTTTCTCAAACCTTATCTTGGTCAAGGCTTTGGTATTCTCCCACACTTCAACCGGAAAATTTGTTGATTTAGAAGCGATCGAGAACATGGGATCCTCATGCGAAGGCATTCGAAATTCCTTCGCCTCTTCTTTATCCAAGAAGTGTAGGTTTCATGGCTATACAATTTTGCCTAACCTTTCCTTTCTTTCTGATGTGATGCCAAGCTTTGATCATCCTAGCCTTCAACTGGGAACTCTCCTTCATGATAAGTAGCTTTCACCGTGAAACCGGAGGTTTACCATTTGCGATCCGGCTGACGCTTTGCTAGGAATGGGTTGTAGTTGATTCCTCCTTTCGCACTAATGAGAGGTACGCTGGCAAATTCTCCACAGCCTCAATGATTTCCATCTCATTGTTTGCCAAGGTATAACAATGGATATCGCTGCTTGTTAGAGACACGAGTCTTCGGACCAATGCCACTGCCTTTGTTTTCGCGAAGATAGGAGATTTAGGCAAAGTGAGACAATCCATTTGAAAAATGAGGTACACAACACACGATAGTTCCGCCTCCTTGACGATTCCTATGATGAATAGAGACGACGTATCACCAAGGCAGTGGGAACGGATTTCCAATCGAAGATCCTTATGGCGCTGATATCAACGAAATTTGGGACGCTGGAAACAACACCAATCCATAGAGGAGTAAAGCTAAAATAGCTTCAAAGGCTACCATACTACGGGTTCGTAGAATTTGAGAGCCTCTCCATTAGGAACTTTGAAGTTAGTCCCAAGAGTTTTCCTCTCGTAGTTAGGTTTTGTCTATCTCGATTTTTAAATGAGTCATTGTTGCAATGACTTGTGACTTAGGAATGGCTTCCAAACCATTGAAAGGCACTTTGTCCGACATCGAGATTCCTAGGATATGCGCATACTCTTCCAAAGTAGGCATCAACCGATACTCAAGGAAAGTGAAACAAATAGATCGGATCGTAGAATTGAACGGTTTGAGAAGTCCTTCATCGACGCTATGCTCGTAAGGTTAAAAGAGTTCCATAGCGTCAAACCGAGGGATCTTCTACCAAGGATGCTAACTCTTCAACTTTCCTACATCAGAATTCTAAATCGTATCTTTGGTGAATCTTCCTCCCGACGCCCATCACTCTAACCTAAAATATTTTACAAAGAAAACATCTCTAAATTCTTTGAAATGGAAGAGAAATGAAGTTTTTTGTTTTTATGAATGAATGAATGAATGCATGAATGCGCAAACATGGTTAGTAGTTATACACACAAGCTGCTCAAAGTCACGAGCATGAAGCCAACGATAAGAATCAACGGGTTAAGTTCTAAGGGCTTTTTATCCGTGGAAACGGTTCTATCGATAATACAGCTCAACACTCCCTTCAAAACATTATGGATTTGTTGAATACCGATGGTCCAATAACATTTTCAAGAGAAACTCGCCGATCGTAGTATCGCATGACAATTACTCTAGGCTTACACCGAATACCGCACTACATCCCAATGGCCGTGATGGTTTATGTGTTCTATACCCACTCACTTCTTAAGTTCCCTAAAAATACAAAGATTTTCGCAATTACTTCTAAACACAATACCCTCAAGACAACCTCCATCCACAAGGAAATATTAACTTCAAAGCATTGAACCGCTCACGATAATACCTCCACCTAGATCTAAAATGTTTCTAAATCCGGTTAGATTTCTTTCCATCATGAAATCGCTAAACATACAATAAAAGAAAAATGATATATGCAAAATATGAAAAGCTTATCCCTTTCTTTTCTTTTTGAAAAAAAAAAAGAAGCTTGGTGCTCTCAGTAGTAACGCTGCTTTCTTTTTGAAAAATCAGTTTCAGCATTCTCCCCAGAGTCGCCATTTTTCCTGCTCAAGCAAAGGTGACGCGCCCGAGGATGCGAACGAGTTCGGATCTTCCGCACGCAACGATTTAAATCTTTTGATTTGTTTATAAAGATGCCGCGAGCATCAAGCTTTATTATTTTCAACACAAGAAAGATGATTTAATGATTATGAAAAGGGAAAGTCAAATACCCTCAATTGATATTGGTATGCGAACGATTACCAGCTAAACTAGACATAACGCATCGGGAGATTCTCGAGTAAGGGGATTGGTATATAAAGGAATAGATGGAGCACCCTAAATATATGTAGTTATCTACAGCTTTATATATGAATATGTTTGATATGTTTGTATGTTTTAATTGCTATTTCTATGATTGGAAAGTTTCTCCTTGGGATTTTAAGAAACAAGAGATTATGTGGGATTCTAGGTTTTGTTATTATTGTGCTCGCAAAGATCCGTGATCTTTCTGATACATATCCCCTAGTGGAATCAGCATTTGTAGCTCTGGATCTACAAGGTTCTATGGTTTGTTTGGTCCGAGGAGATAGAAATTTCTCAAGGATGAGACCTTGTGCTCACGTATTCTCAAAAGGATGTTGAGAAAGTCGAGCAATCGTAGTTCCCACTTATGCTAGTGGAAAGCAACGGATGTTAGTAAGAGAGTATAAATGTCATCTTAATGAAAAATGTATCTAATTTATTTCATCACATACATTTTGAAAAGTTTGATTGATTAAAATCTTTCGTCGAAGTATTAGGTGTTTTGCTTGAGTGTAAGCCGCTACCACTTACATGTTTAAGAAAGATGTTTGAAAAGATGATTGAATCTTTTAACTGTAAGTATTGGGTGTTTTGCTTGAGTGTACAAGCGCTACCACTCTCGTTAATAGACGTTTTGTTTGAAAAGAATTTAAAAAAGTTTGAAAAGTTTTGATCAGTATGTGATGTGATGGATGGATACTTCTTCCATAGAGATGATAGATGTCTAAATCTCAAGGAGAAATTGATGGATTAAAGGGATGCTTTTAAGAAGCCCGTGGGTCCTTGTATTGTTAGCCCAAGAGGAGGCATTCCGAGGGTCATCGAGGGTCCTTGTATGAAGCTCAAGAGGAAGCTATGTGGTATGTCGCTTTTGGCTTGAAAGGGATTTCACCGAAACCATCCTTTTCTCAATAAGAGCAATTTCACCGAAATTTACTCTGGGAATTTGAAAGTGATTTCACCGAAACCATCCTTTCGTGGTTCTATCTTACGCTGGTGATTCTTTGTATTGAAGCCCAATAGGAGGTCTTAAGAGATTTCCGCCCTTTCATTGTATGATGCCCAAGAGAAGGCTAAACTCAATGAGGAGTTCTTTTGAACGAAGCCCAAGAGGAGGTCACTCAATGGGAGTGTTATCTTATATGTAAGCTGAGGCTAACTCGGGGAGAGTTTCTTTGTATAAAGCCCAAGAGAAGGCTGACCTACGCCGATAAGTTATCTTGTATGAAGCCCAAGCGAGGCTAAACTCAACCGTGATGAGTTGTCTTGTATGAAGCCCAAGCGAGGCTAAACTCGGGAAACCTATTGATTAGTCTAATTATTATGTTATTTATTAGATACTTTGTATAAACAGTGTATGTGTGTGATATGTATTCACGAGTTTACGAAGGAAATATAAACAATGCATGATGTTTATTTACATCGCTTTATGGAATATAAACAAGTGTCCTGGAAACTAACGCTTAAAACGAGCGTAACTTGATTATTCACAAGTTTGAACTGTACAAGGAAATGAATATGTATACGAACGAAGTTTTATGCATGCACAAAGATGAATGTACATGTGAGGGTCGGACTTACATCAGAAGGAGGCCCATTGATTTGAAAGCGCCACTGTGGAATAATGCTCCTTTCAATACCAATGGTATCTATAAATGTATGGATGAAACAAAATGATTGATCAAAGTTTATTCAGAAAAGTATTTTCAAAGAAAGAGTATCCAGATTATGTACGATAAAAGGTTTTGAAAAGAAGTATCCGTGGTTATGTACAAGATAAAGGTTTTGAAAAAGAAGTATCCGTGGTTATGTACGCATGAAAATTTGTATGTGTTTGAAAGTTTTGATATGTACAAAGAAATATTATGTACATAAAAGAATGTTATGGGACTTACACCGTGATGGAGGCCCATTGGTTAAAAAGAAATTTGCTCGTGAGAAACCTTCCTTTAGAACCAATGGATTCAGCGATAGACAAACGAATGAAAACAAACGAAAGAAATTTATTTATGTTTGAATATTAACAATGATAATTTGAGTATGTACAAGTAAAACTAAATATGTACAAAGGATCGACTTACACCATAAGGAGGCCCATGATCGATCGAAATCGAGAGAAGACCAACCGCTTTATCGTTAAATCGGATCAATCATGGCAAAAAGATGCAAGTTTGATGAAATGTTTTGAAAAATGATTTGAAATGTTTTGAAATGTTAAGTTCATTTATGAGAAGTTTTGAAAAAATCGAAGTTGAAAACTTGAAAAATTCACCTTAAAAGGAGGTTTGAAAAGTGTCTTTAATCGTTGCTTTACCGATTAAAATTTAATCGATGAAAGTTTTTTCTGAAAATTTTGCACTATCACAAAATAGATGTATTTATTGACAAGTGTTTAAAAAATCATCTCAAAATGAGAAGTTTTGATTGGTCAAAAAATTGTGAAAGTTTGATAAAAACATGAAAAATTGAAGTTTTGTAAAAGAATGGTCTCGTGGGTTTTGAACCCACGACCACGGTGGGGCACGGGCGTAAAGACTTAAAGGCAAGCCAGGAACCACTAGACCAAACGCCAAGATCCTGTTGAGTGGATTAAAACAGACAAAAGAGTGGAAATTTTGAATATTTGAAAATGAAGAACATCAAGAACACGCTGCTAGCCTGGTTCGTGGTTTGATTTTCGCTTTGATGAATTCAACCTAAAAGCTTTGTTTCTCAATGAAATCCAATGATGTAAACATCAAAGTTGCTCGGTTTTTACCTAATATGATTATGCATGTTAATTTCATTTATATTAAACCCGTAACGCTTTGGTTTCAAGAACACTTATGAACCCTAATCGAAAACTCAAATTAAATGATGAAGGTTTGATGATTCTTTGATTTTGTTGAGGGTTAATGATCGTTAGAGGTGCGTAAAAGATTGGCCAAGAGCTTTTTCAATTGGTTCAAAGAATCGCAATATATATATACCGAAAAGTGAGGATCGAAATCGATGCTAGCGTGTTTCCGTGGATCGTTTAAGGATCATACACCTCTTATCGGCATGTATGGAAGCTTTGTGGATGGCCCATTGCTTTGAACTTGCTCCATCTCTCCAACCAAGTCAACCTACAATAGCTTAAAATGAAAATCAAACCGGGCAGAGTGTTATGTTGTGATTAATGGTTTTGTCATATGGGGATGGTGATGATGTTGAAAGTGATAATCAATTACCGCCAAAATCCAAATTAAAGCTTAGCGTTTGTACAAGTTCATGAGAGAAATTGAAATTGCATGGTTTTAGTTTGATTCTAAGTTACAAACCATATGTTGATATTAACATGTTAGACACCAAAATTTACCATGTTTTAATCAATTTAATGCGGTAATTTTGCACTATGTTATTAAGAGAGAAAGAAAGCATGGTGTTAATGTGGCGTTGCGGTTTGAAATCATCCTTTATAGGCAACAAGTTAATGTGCAAAGAAGGACAAGTGGTGATTCAAAGATAACTTGGGGCGGTATTTGCGAAACTTTTTTTTTTCACCATGTGCATATTATCCAATTTTTTTATCTACTTAGGCTGATATTTATTGTTTGGCAAGGTTAGAAAGCTTCTAGATGAAGAAACACAAAAATGACCTATAATTTGATGTTTTGAATGAAATCAAGTTTCATGGAGCCTTATGTTTTTTCAAAAGTATAGCTAGACATGGATTGAGAGTGGATTTTGGAAATATTTTCCACAAGATAAACTTCATGTTTTGAGTTTTTTCAAATTCCAATTGGACTAGGTGAAAATGGCTTGAAGTTTGAAAAGTAAGAATTTCAACACTTAGAAAATTTCTAAGTATGAAAACTTTTGACTTTTGGTTGATTCTTTTTTTAATGGATGGTGATGATGATGATGGGTATTGATAAAAGTTAAAGTGATTTTTTAAGGGCGGCGAAAGGGCATGGATGGCGTTGTGAATTTTCGGATGTTTTGAATCCGTAAATTAGGTGGATGTTGTGGTAAGATATAATGACCAATCTCTATTGGTCTTGTTTAAAAGTCGTAGAATTTTTGGTCAAAACCCATTGGTCGATTTCGATCGATTCGTGAGAGAAATGGATATTTTCGAGGATTGAAGGGCGATTTTACAAGAGATCAAATGGAGTGAGAAAATCTCAAACGGTTAAAGCGGAATAGATGATATTTGATGTAAATGCACGGATGGCTATACCGAGCATGTTGTTATTAATTGCGGCGGTGAAATGGGCGTAAATGTAGTTAGGTTAACTATGATTGAAAATTGTTTTGATCGTATCTTCCGTAATTTTATTTTGATGTCGCTGGACCGCTGGTAGTGAGTTGTTTTTTTAATAATGTTTGGCATAGTAGGTGAGTTTTGGATGACGGTTTTTGGTGGAATCGGTTGTTGTCGTTATTGGAACGTTGTTGTAGGCTTTGATAGCTAACGCGATGGTTGTTGTTGTTGTTGATTACGTTGGTCGGTGGGCAAAATGAATATGTTGTATGTTGGTTCCGTTGTGGATTACGTTGTTGTTGTTGTTGTATGTTGTTTGATCACGTATACATACATTTGCATATTATGTTGAGCCGTGAGGGCAAAACCACGCGAGCTGCGTAGGGCATGTTGTTTACGCGAAGCTTACCTTGGCGCCTCGGAATTATCGCACTGCTACATTGGGAGTTTTACTCCGATGGATCCACATGCATTTGCATAGTTGAGTCGCATTTTAATTGTTGATTGTTGTCTGTCGTTTGTTATGGTTGTTGTTTAGTTGTACGTTGTCGTTGTTGATGTTTATGTCGCAGTTGGTATATGTTGTTATAGTTGTTCAATATAGTTTGCCGTTGATATGTTGTTGTATTGAATTACGTTGTTGTGGAATGATCGACGTTGTTATGGAATAGTTGTGTGTTAGTGTCGATTAGTCGGTGATCGCAGAATGGTGATATTATATGATTTCGAACTATATATTGTTTATCATAATCTCAATTATATGGTTTGATATCTCACCTTTACTTGTTTTTACCGTTGCCTTTATATTAGTAACATGCAGGTAACAAAGGATGAAGAGTTAGTAGCAGTTGTCATACCCCAATTTTTGACCTAATATACCATCATACATTGCATCATTAATGTCGTAATGTAATTAATCTGTATAGCTTCTACTGTGTCAAAATTAGGTTTCACAAAATTTTCTATCGATTCAAGAGGTAATCAATTAGGGTTTGAGTTTCACCTCACCTAAATTGATATATCTTAATCAACCATCAGCCTCTAATCTTCAGATATCAAATTTTTCCTCATGATCTATCGAGGATCGACCAATTAGGGTTTTCATCGAGGATAAGCAATCACTGATTTTCTGATCAATGAATGACTTTTTGCTAGGAGATTGATCTTCATATCTTCAATACAACATGTTGACCTAATTTCTCTGATTCAAAACATCACGAAGTTCACAAAATTCATCACTAATTTGGATCATCCGATGAAATTTCATCAGACCGAAAAGTCCAAACTTTGACTTTTGGTCAATTTTTTCAAGACAAAACTTTTCAATCATCAAAATACTTCAAATGATCCATCATGATCATAAAAATCAAGAAATTTGGAAAAGTCAATAAAATTCAAAATTTTCAACACTTAGAAAATTTTTCAAGTGTTAAAATTTCACACTTTTTCCAAACTTCATGGCATTTTTCACATAGTTCCATTTGGAATTAGAAAACTCAAAACATGAAAGTTGTAGTCTTTGAAACAAGATTTCCAAAATGTCCAAGAACTTGTAAATCCATGGTGTCTAGATATACTTTTGATTTTGAAACATAGAGCTCCAAAATCCATGACTTTCAAGTGCAACTTTCAAAATTATGTCATTTTTTGCAAAATCTCCTTCTAGAGGCAAGAAAGTCATTTGTCCAAACTCAATCCTATCTTCTTTGCTTGATATTCAGAAATTTTGACCTATAAATAGAGGTCATGTTGGCTATTTGAAACTACACCAAAGCTATGCCAAAACAAGCTTCTCCTTTCTTTCTTAATTTTCAAGTAATATAGTTCAATTTGAGAAATCTTGCATTTTTCAAAACTTGTGAAAAACATGAGAGATTTGGTGTCTAATATGTCATAAACATCATATTTAATTGGTTTGTAACTTAAAATCAACATAAGAAAAGCTAAAACCAGAATTGCATTTCATGTTTCCAAACTTGCCAAACCCGCTTTAACCTTCAATTTGATGTTTGGCTCGAGTAAGATGTGTTTTTATTATTCAAACATCATCAACATACTCATATGGATGATGCGCACATTAACTTTGACCTCGTAACACCTCTAACATTGAATTCAGTTTCATGAAGTATATGGGTGGACTTGGTTGGAATGATCCAGTTATTTCAGAGGAGCACCATTTCACACGATCCTTCAAGTCCACTCGGTGCTATAGGAATCATCAAATACCTGAAACACTCCATTGAAGATTTCGATCTCATTTTCAAGAGGTAAGAACTCAAACTTCAAACTCCTTGATTTCTTGCTTCAGTTCAAAAAGCTCTGGCCGCTTTTGTTTCGCACCATCACCGATCATTAACCTCAATCAATTGCTTAAATCCATGATCACACAATTTCAATTTGATTTAAAGAATTAGGGTTCTTCGTGATTTATGGAATTTAATCATGTTAAACTAAAAATAAATGAAATTAAACCACATCATCATGTTCTCGTTCAATTTCGATCAAGTTTGATGTTTACATCGAGCAATTTCATTAAGAAAGAGAAACCATGTATTGAAGGATCTGGGAAGAAGAAGAGTCATGCTGCTTTTTCAAATTCAAATGTCCAATTTTGTAATACAATTAATTGGTTTAAACTCAATACAATGGATGTATTGCTTCTAGGTTGCCACCACTCTTAAGTCATTTTATATGTTTAGCCCAATGGTCCCTGTTCGAGTAGCCTTGGGACCATTTTGCCAATTTTTTTCATTTTCTCTTCATATTTTTTCAAACTTTAACTCTTTCAAAACCCAATCAAAACTCCTCATTTTGAGGTGATTTTTGTATAATTTGTCAATTAACATATCTATTTTATGATAGTGTCAAAAAAAAATTTAGAAAAACTTTCATCGATTATATTTTTATCGAATAAAACGATACTTTTGAGTACTTTTCAAGCACTTTCAAAGGTGATTTTTTCAAACTTTCAAGTCCGATCTTTTCCAAACTTCTCACAAGTATATTTCTACTTTTCAAAAACACTTTCAAGATCTTTTTTCAAAACTTTTCATCAAACTTACATCTTTTTCATGATCGATCTCGGATTTATAAAACCGAACTCGCTTTTTCTCAATTTTTAATCGATTATGGGCCTCCCCTTTTGTAAGTCCCAAAATTCTTTTATGTACATACATATTTCCTTGTACATGCTCAATTATTTTATGTACATACCAATTTCACTCGTATATACATGATATCTTTTGTAAATACTACATGAATAAACTCTGCTTGTTTTCATTTCGCTTGTATATATGACCTGAATACCATTGGTATTAAAAGGAGCATTATTCCTTGAAATTTTTAAATAATGGCCTCTTTACAGTGTAAGTCCTGGCCTCCTATGTACATCCACACCTCCTTGTACATAAATACTGCTCGTAACATATTTTTCCTTGTACACAATTCCAACTTGTAAATAATCAAATTATTGCTTTCTAAACGTCTGTTTTACACACATTTGTTTATATTTCCTTCATAAACTCTTGTAATTAAACATCATGCATTTGTTTATATTTCCTTCATAACCTCGTGAATAAACTTCATACATTTGTTTATATAATTGTCTAGTTATAACATAACAATTAGTCTAAACCAATAGCCCCCTACAAATTTCTCCTCTTGGGCTTTCTCAGACAAGGTAACTCATTCACCGAGTTCACTCCTCTTAGCTTCATATAAGAAACTCATTCATCCGAGTTTAGCCCGCCTGCCTATAAGACAACACCCCCGCCGAGTCAGCCTCCTCTCGGCTTCGCTCAAAAGAACCTCCTCATCGAGTTTAGCCTTCGGCATCAAACAAAGAAAGAGACCAGAAATCTCTTTGACAACCTCCTATCATTTCCAATACAAAGAATCACC
>CM038793.1:206667900-207012116 GCA_021764765.1 Vicia sativa
ATATCAATCGATATCAGTATTAAAACTTAAATATAACATCACTTCAAAATAACAATATAATATAAGACTTTACATATTATATACACGACACATTATTTATTTATCTTAATTGTATATTTTATTAACTTTATAAAAAATAATATATCAATTGATATATTTAATTCTATAAAAGTTTGATTTCCTTAAATTTATATATTACTCCTATAATAATGTTAATAAATCTTATAATAATTGTGTATTCCAATTTTTTTTAAATGATTGAAGTTAATACAATTTTATTTTACTATAACAATGCCATAATGAAAAGTAAATGAATTTAATTTATTGTTCATTAATAATATATTAAACTGATTTAATTAGAATCATTTAATAAATATTTTAATAAATATTTTATTCTTAAAAGGATTATAAATTAAACTTTTAATAAAAATATAATTATTAATATAAAAAAAAATATTTTCAGTCTTAGACCTCAATATGTGTTGGATAGGTCCGGTATAGTGTTATATGATTTTGTATAAAAAAAATTTACAAATTTTTTTCTTCATACAAAATTTAAATAAAAATTTAATTTAAATAGTTATTCTTAAAATATTACTTTAAATATTTTATTTTTTTATTGAAACTTGTTTTAGATATTAAAATTTTAAAAAATTACTTAATTATAAAGTTATTTCTAATAAATTTATATCAAAATTATTTTTAAAATACAACATTTTAAAAACGGTAATTTTAACTATATTTTAATCTTTAATAATATATATTTATTTATATGATATCATACTTAGTGTTTTAATTTTAAAAAAATAAATCTAAAAAAATTTATAATATTTTGAAAAATAATTTCCTAAAATCTATTTTATAAAATACAAAGAAAATTCTATATTTTTAAAACTGAAACAAATTAAATGAATGCAATTCTTTCGTATAGTGAGAAAAGGTGTTCAACTTTAGAGACGGAAGGTCTTGATTAAGAGAAATTGAAGTTATTTAATGAAAAATTCAAGTGGTTATGTTTGTTTTAGTTTTTTTAAAATGATTTTTAAAGTGTTATATGTTTTTATTTAAAAAAATATAAAAAATGTTTTAAGTAAAAATTTGAGATGAATATTTTTAAAATATTATTTTAGATATTTTATCGTTTTATTTAATTTTTTTATAGCAAAATTTTAAAAATACTTATTTTTACGTTACTTTAAATAATATTTCATAAAAATTATTTGAGATATATTTTTATTTAAAAAATAATTGCGATTTCAATTATATTTTAATGTTTAATAGTGTATATTTATGTTATAGAATGTCAATAATAATTTTTTAATTTTCAAAAATTAAACTTAAAGAAATTTATAATATCTTAAGAAACATTTTTATAAAAATTAATTTTAAGATAGAGAAAAGATCTAATTTTTTAAAGCTAAAACATGAGAAATATCTGGCTGAACTGAATTATCAATTGATAACACAGTCAAAGATCTAAATGAGATGGAGTATGAAGTTGGAGGAGGTGAGGAAGCATAAGAAAGAGTTAGAGACAAAATTTGACAGAAAATTCGTTCCAAAGACAGAAATCATGATAAAAGTAGATTTTGGAGGGTGATGTTAATACAATTTTTTTCATATTAGTCTAAAGTACAAAATGAGAAGAAATCATTAGTTAACAATGAATAAAGAGAGTGAATGGGTGGAGGGACTAGAAAATGTGAAATAGGAAGTTAGAAGGCACTTCTCATATTTATTTTAGAAAAAACACATGAGGCGTGTTCTAGATGGTGAATCATTTAAAACCATATATCTCAAACAGACAATAGTTTTTTTTTTGTTGGCACCATTTTTCGAAGAAGAGATAAAAGAAAGTAGTTTGGAGTTGTGATGGAAACAGAAAACCCTAAACACAGGATTCAACCCCAATTCATTAAAGAAGAGTGGAAAATTAGTAAAACAGGATGTGATTTCATCCGTACGAATTTCATCAAAATTTATTTCTTCCAAAAGGGTCACTTCCTCTCTTTTATTTTTATTTTTTAGTTTAGTTTCAAAAACTAATAATCCTCAATCTTTATATAGTATAGACCAATTTATCTAGTAGACGGCATATACAAGATTGTTTTGGGCCGACTAAAAGGACCAATGACCGCAATTTAGAGAAAACAATAATTCTTTCAGGCGCTTGCAACGTAGGAGCATTATCCTAGAGAGGAGCATAAGAGATTCGGGTCCAATATACATTCAAGGACTATGTGTATCCTATGCTTCATTCACTCGTCTCACTCACATTCTAACTTGAGCGTTGGAGTGTCAATCTTGCAGGTCAGCTCCTCCTTCACCGCATCAGAAGTTCAAGTCGACCAATGCATCCACAAGCTCCATTCTCCGATCAGTTTTAGTTCCATAACAAAACATTGGTACATTATGTGGGAAACAAATTTTGATTCTCGAATTTTCATATTTGAAGCTTTCTCAACATAGTGGATTGAAGTTCCTTAAATCAAACCTCAAATTCGATGTTTTTGATCTATTTCGATAATATATCAACTTTGATTTTTAGAATTCTCAAATCTCTAATTTCCAGATCCTTCATTAATGGCTGGATCTAAAGCCACTCACTTAGCCACTTTGCACGAAGTTGTCGCTATTGTTGTTGTTGTTCAAGCCGCAAGAAATCAACCGTCTCTTCTTAAAGGCAATGTGGATTAAGTCGTCGTAAACACTCAGTTACATCTAGATCTTCTCTAACCTCCTCATATTGTAGGATCTTTTTCCCAGTTCAACAAGGCGAACCTTCACTCATACCTCTAACACCACCATCAACCTTAAGACCAGAAACCATACCTTGTTCCCAATTGTTACAGGCTAGCCTAAAAAATTCAAGGTCCAAATAAGTTGTTGAATAATATGTATAGCATAGTTCAACAACAAAAATCACAAGTGATATAAGAAAGATTGATTTGTCACGAAGAAATCTTACACAATGCACCTCCAAAGAGGAACACCATGTTAGACAACGACAACTTATTTAGAGGGGGTGAATAGATCCCCAAACAAAAAACTTAGTATTTAAAATTTTGTTTTAAAATTTAAACAAAAACTATGGCAAACAAAAGATTAAGCCCAAATCGAATAAGTCGTTTAAACCGAACCGACTATTGGAAACTCGAATATGCATAAACCACATAATAAAATCAAATATGATGATAAATCTTAATACAATAATTTCTCAATCAATTGTTTTATAATGATCATAATTGTTAACTAATTTCCAATGAAATTATTAATAAAGCTAAGCAAGCAAATTATTGAAAACTTGGCGTGCGATCAATTTTTTAGATTTCCCTTTGACTTTGATGATATGAATTACCACTTACAATATAATTGATTTTAATGTAATTAACAAAGCTATATTTAACAATCAAAGAATGTGTCTCTATAAATCGATTACACAATGAATGAATTGAATAATTTGCTATATAAATAAACGAGAGAGAGAGGGGAGGGGGTGAGGGAGAGGGAGAAAGGGAGGGAAGGAGAGAGAGAGAGAGATAGGGAACACAAGGATTTGTTTAGGCATTTCACCAATTATCCTCGCTATCTCTACGTCTACCCCCAATTTCATTTGAAATTAAGATTATAAATCTTACTTTACAAAATATTTTTAGAAGAGAAATGTAGAAATCGAACCATATAAACTCCAGTTTAATGTTGATCCAAACACTTTATCTTCCCTTGATCTCATCTTGATTAAGCCACCCAACAAAAAAACTTGATCCAATGTCTCGCGCTAATCATTTGATCAAACCACCGTTCTTCAAAGCTTCACTCGAGCGAATCCAAATTGCAAATTGTTGTCACCCGATACTTCCAATTTGATCCATTGTCTCACACTACTCCTTTGCGAGAACCACCGTTCTTCAAAGCTTGCACTTGATCGAATCCAAATTGCGAATGTATCGTATCCTAATATTTACCAATTTGATCCACCGTATCACACTACTCCTTTGCAAAACCACCGTTTTTCAAAACTACTCACTCATTCAATCGAATCAAAATCTCATAAACTTGTCGAATTCCTTCAAATCCCAATGATCTTGAAGGAAAACCCCAGCTTGGTTTTCTTATTTGAACCCCCCAAAAAATTCTCAACCAAATCTTAGGTTACACCAACTTAAATTGAACGTTATCAACATAAGTCTAGAGCATAGTTGTTAATAGCGGACATAGCAGCCGCTATCGCGGTGCTCTAGAGCAGAGCGGTGGCCTACCGCACGCACATAAGTGCTTTCACCGCTATTTCGGGTCGCACATCGTAGGCTTTTCCTGGGCGGAGCGGATCCAGTTTTCTTTCTTTTTGTAGATTTTTTATGTGTTTCGCTGATTTTTTGAAAGAGAGAGAGAGAGAGAGAGAGAGAGAGAGAGAGAGAGAGAGAGAGAGAGAGAGAGAATCAGAAGATGAAGAGTTTGTCTTGTTGAATATGAAGATCTCTTTCCTTTGTTCTTTATTTTTCTTTTCTTATAACTAACGGAATTTTTTTATATATTTTATATTAAGGATCAGAAAATATGTGTAATTTATATTTTATAATAATAATGTTAATAAAGTATCTTGATAGCTGTCTACATCAGATATAAAGATGTGGACAACTATAATAATAGCCATTTAATAAATTTAATATTGACACATAGCTGTAATAAATTTATCGAATTGTGTAATTTGTATATATTTTTTATATATAATCTAAAAATAGTCAATTTTAAAAAGTCAACAAAAGTTATCCCGCTATCTGGGATCCCGATATTCCCACTTTTCTCATTCTTGGGGGTCAGCCGCTCCGCTCTGCTATCCGAGATTAATAACTCTGGTCTACAGAACACCCAAGTAACGAATGATTATGTGTGCTTTATTTGTGTGTATTATTTCTTTTTATTGGAAATGATGCATGTATGAAGTACTAGGCACCAAGGGCATACATCTCATCATCTCATACATATCCAGATAAAATAGAAAAATAACAAATATTTCTCCAATAAGTCATAACATGAAATCAAATAAAATTCCCCCGTGTTACATGACCAGAGCAATGACTCACTACCTAGTATAAGGATAAACTAGCTAAACTCTTCAAATAGTCTCGTGCGAAGCACCGTTATCCTCGGAACCTACACGTTACCCACATAGAGGCAACATCATAATAGAAGGGTGAGAATTCACATAATTATCGGAGTGCATATAAATTGGAAGTAATATAGAAACAACATCTATAACAAATTCTCCACACTTCATGTGATATTCCATAAAACATGATTTCAAATAATCCAATTAGCAGTACATATTATTATACAAGCAACCAAGTATAACATATCCACATTTATCACATATAGCATAAATCTCAACAACACAATCAATCAAAAGATTCACATATCCAATTACCACATATTCCAACATACAACACACATTCTTTCATTATCATATATTCTAGTCACATATACATTCATCCATAATGCATAAGACTCTAATATGAAATGAAATAAGACTCAAATGCATGTGGTACCATCATGGACATCAAGTTCACCCCGCTTCCGATTCAATAACTTAGAACCAAAGCCACGCTTCCGATTCGGACAAGACCGAAGCCACTAATATGAACATATAGTCCACCGCTTCTTTTTCCACATAGGATCAAGCATATTGTGAATCCAAAGTTTCACCACTACTATTTCCAATTAATATCATTCACTAACCTTAATTATCAAGCATATCACAATAATCCAACACATTTGAATTATCCATCATCTTGCACAAAATCATGTTTCATAATCAACAAACAATACATATAGTATTCACTATCACCATACATCACAAATAGCACATAGCATACAAGCCAACATATGTTATTCTCAACAATTCATCCAAAACATAACATACATACATAAATTCAAGTAACTTGTATTCATCGAAATCGCATCCAAAAGCAATCCAAAACTCATCAAAACAATTATTAGAATTCATGTAAATTAATGATAAATCATAAGCAATAAATCCCCTAAATAATTCATGCATTAATCAAAGAGTCATTTTTATACACACAGTGAAGCGCGCTTAGCGGCACCACGCCCACTCAGCGGCCTCATGATTCTGCAGAAAATCTGCAGCGTGACAACACTGCACCAGCTACAAATTTCCTTCCCAAAATCAGTTCTAATGCTTACTTATCACAAATTAAACATCATATAACATGTATAAATCATGGGTAACCTAATCATAACATCAAATCTAGTTTTCTTCATCAAAATTCCAATTTTCCCAATTCAACTTGAGTAAACAAAAACCTAAAAATTGATATACCCAATCCTATAGCATGTTACTAATCATCACCCAAGAATATATAATCAAATAATAA
Source organism: Vicia sativa (assembly GCA_021764765.1). Lineage (NCBI taxonomy): Eukaryota > Viridiplantae > Streptophyta > Magnoliopsida > Fabales > Fabaceae > Vicia > Vicia sativa. Next base: position 206,674,296 of record CM038793.1, read on the forward strand.
TGAAGATTCTTCCCCTTACCTCTTGAAGATTCTCTTCTTAGGGTTTCCTTTCCTCTTCTCTTCTTCTCTTATCTTCTTTTCCTTCTTTTCCACCAAATGACAACACTAACTGTGTTTTCCTTTAACCTCTTTACTAACTACTAAATTCAAATTGGGCTTAACACTTAACACCTCCTTATTACTCTTATTCTAATAATTAGGCCCAACATTAAATAATCTCATTTCTACTCATAAAATCCAATTATTCAAATAACACATATTCAAATAATTCAAATATTCATTCAAAGCACCCAATTTAATTAATTATCATATAATATAATAAACAATAATAATTAATAAATAACTATTAAAATTGGGATGTTACAGTGCGTGTGTGTGCGTGCGTGTGCATGCATGCGTGTGTGTGCCTGTGTGTGTACGCGCGTGTGTGTGCATGTATACGTGTGTGCATGTGTATGTGTGTATGTGCGTGCGTGTGTGTGTGTGCGTGTGTGTGTGTTTCAATATACAGAAATGCTAATGTTATCCTAGTTTTGACATCATGGAAAACTTCTAATGGGAAAGTGCACTCACATACCGCACAAGAATCCACTTCTAATAGAAGTTGAACTATAATCCCTTAGCATACCATGTCGTGGACAGACGTAGCTCTATAATATATTAATCACCAAAAGAGCAAAGGACCCCGAACTCCTCCTCAAAGTCCTGGGGGAGACTGGGGTATTCATGTTCCTCCTTAGGAATAAGTAGGGAAATCTCGAATGAAGGATCCATAGAAGTATCCTCTTTGTGCATGCATCCTAGACAACCAAATACTAAAGTCACTAGAAAGACATCTAAAGCTGAAGAAGTACAATGGAAAAGAAGATCTTAACGAGCAAGTACAACTCAATGATGAATGTTTGAACTACTTGTATGCCGATGAGGCTGTAAAGTGCGTAATTTACACTAACATTGATGAGATTTTCCATACTTTAGTTAAAAAATTTGTTGGATAGTAGAATTGAGTCATGGACCAATCTATACAAGAGCTTCACTGCTCATTTCACAGTTTGAAAAAGAAAACTAGTACTGACAATTTCCCTCAACGGAATATCACAAGGGAATAAAGAGAGCTTGGGTTTCAACATCGACTTTTTCACACAGGTACCTGTGGAGTAGAAAGAGTTGAAGAGGGCATTAAATGTTGGATATTTGAGAGCAACCTAATACAGAAAAGCTCCTTCAGGTAGAAGTTGAGGTGCATGGAGGCCCATAATGTGAAAGAACTTCTAAATAGAGTGCAACCCTTCATTAACCTATAGGAGAAACTTAACACCCAAATAGGCAACCTTCCTATAATGAACATATAATTCACCCAATCATCAGAGAAAAAGATTCTAACATGTGAAGGGGAGAATCTGATAGTGGAACTCATGATCGGTATGACAAGTACATCCTTCTAAACATTTCCCAAGAGAAGATATATTAGGAGTGCACCAATACAAAATTTAGGAAGGATGAAATTAGAAACCCTTTCCATGTCAAAGACTCATCTAGAACTGACAAGATAAAATATTTCCGCTTTCACAAGGGCCATGTCCTCACCACTGATGACTGCATCTAACTGAAGGATGCCATATAGGGTTTAATGACGAGGAGCTACTTGGTCGAGTATACCAAAGGCAAAAAAAGAGATAGAGCAGGTATCGATTCAAGATATTATATGTCCGAATAATTATGAGGGGACCGATGGAGAAGATAAAAGAGAGAGTAAGGGAAAATGCCAGTACATTACGACCATTATCGGGGGAACTCCACATCAAAAGGGACGATGTAGAGGAAGATTGTAGAATTAATTTCCTTTCATAATAAAGACAAAAATGCCTCATCCAAGACCTTATATAGACCAATTCTAGGATTTTAGGATAGCGAGAAACCTCACTGATTGGATTCTCCTTAACATGGAGAACCAATTGGATTGGAATAAGGAGGTCGGTTGGCAATAATATTTGGAAAATGTGTGTTACAATTTTTGGTATTGGCATAATAAGGAGGAACACATTGACAATTTCAATAGACCAATGGATAGACATGGCTATATCATGCAGCAAGTCAAGAACTACAAGGAAGCCAAATAGAAGGCATAAATTATAATTAAGCCTATCATGGATGTTAGAGTGATCAAATGGGAAGTTCCCATGGGTAATTGGGTTAAAATCAACATTGATGGATCCAAAAACAAAGATAGATTCTCTAGTTATTAGATTCCCATCAAGCGATAAAAGACATCATCAATACTTCAAGCACGAGACTGGGAACCAATCTCTTAGGCAAGATCAGTTAGCTCTTCCATAAAGACGTTGAGATTTTGATAAAGCATATTTACAATGAGGCTAACTTTTATGTTAATGCTCTTGCGAAAAAAGGAATTCGACATCATCAGAATTTTGTTTCTTTAAGGATAATGATTTTGTGAAGAGTCACTTTGATAATGATTTAACGGGTGCTTTTGTTCCCCGTTTGATTCAGCTGTGATTTTTTTCTTTTCTAGGGCTTGGGCCCCGTGTAATAAAAAAAATCAATTATATCATGCGCAATCCAAATACACGCCTATCTATTAAATTCTAAATTTTAAAAATTATTAGATTGTCGACCCGTGCTCCGCACGAGTATATAAGAAATAAAACTATATTATTTTATAATAATTGATATTAAATTTTTTATTTGCATATAAAATTACTTATAGTCCATTTAAGTTATGTTTGGAATTATATTATTAATTTTTTAATGAGAAACAATAATACAAAAATTGTTTTATATTATTGTTTTTTCTGGGTTATTAGAAGATCTATTATGGTTTCATTTATATATTAAAATAAGTAAGTTATTTTAAAACATTATGAGTATAAAAATATTACTACTTGAACTATATTAAGTTTAACATTTAACTTATAATTTAAATTAATTTTAGTACAAATGAATATAATAGTAACAATAGTAATAGTAATGTCGTAGAAATAAAAAATATTAGAATTGAAATAAATATATTAATGTCAACAACAATCTCATCTTTATAGTAAATATACTATAATATCGAATTTGAGAAAATATAATAATTTTCATTACGATACTGAAAAATATGTAGCTATTAAAATTTCAAAAGCACAATTATGAAATTATATTTTAGTAAATTATTTTATTCTATATATAAACATTTACACGTATATATATACGGTTAAATATGTAATTATTGATTTTATTTTATTATTAGATTATATAATATTGATTAAATAAATATTTTATTTATTAGTATTATTATGAATTTCGAACATTACAATATTGAAAATAAAAGGACAATGGATAATAAATGGAATGCTACACCGATCCAATTTATTATATAAGAAATAAAATACGTGCAATGTATCCAATTTATTATTGTAATTAGATTAATATTTTTATATTGCCATTCAATTATTGCCTTCTTTTAGAAAACAATATTTTTTTATTAGTACACAAAAATAAATTAATTATTAAAAGTAAAATTAAAAAATTAATATATTATTTAAAAGCAAATTACATTAATTATTGAAAGATATATTACAAAATAATATTAAAAATGTATTGTTTTTCTTTTATATTAAATATATTATAAATATCAAATTTGAAGCAAACAAAATAATTTTGACTATTATACTAAAAATATGTTGCTATTAAAATTTCAAAAGCACAATTATGAAATTATGATGTAGTTAATCATGTTATTCTATATATAAGACAATTATAAATTTATATTGATTTTATTTTATTAATTAGTTCGTATAATATTTATTAAATAAATATTTTATTTATTAGAGTTATTATTAAATTTTGAACATTACAATTTATTTATTAGTATTATTATTTGTTCTTGTTAGAAAAACTATACTATTGATTTTGAGGGTTTCGGAGGCTCAAGTAGGGTGAATTAGCCTCTAAGCTATAGGTCTAGCTTACTCCGCAGTCGGGAGCCCTTAGGTATAGTGTATGTGACTCCTCTTAGGCGTGTATCTAAGAGAGGGAATGAGAGAATAATCATTTTCATGGCCATAAGGTCTCTTTATATAATATGGTCATCACTAAGGCTCATGATGACGTAACCGTCTATTTAATACTTGTAACCGATTACTAATGACTTGTAACGTCCGTAACCGACCCATAAGTAACGTAACATATATAACCGCTCTCTAATAGGTTCCGTAACAGAAACCAACCCGGTCTGGTACTACCCGGCCAGCACAGTTAGGTCGCGGATATATTACTAGCATGTCCGGCCTAAGTACCCGGTTTCGACCTTGGGGTCTCGCCGAGGTGCTGCCCGGTTATCAGCTAGTAGACCCATCTCGGTCTCTATTTATCGCTCCTAGCCCGAGCTATATATTTTATGTATGATCATAAGCCTCCCAAGCATATGGTTTCTAGATCTTGAAGCCTTATGGTCAATTTAATAGAAACATAAATCTTTGCCCCGGGTCGGACTTTCAATACCGAGCTATGCCTTAGTGCGAATTTTGTTTGAACATGGTGGTTACCATTTTTTCTCTTTAAGGCAAGAATTATTTCACGGGAATAGTTTTAATTAATTTTGACCGAGCTTAAAAGTAGCTTTCAAGCATTTTTTCGCTTTTCAGGCTTTTTTTAGATCAAAACTTCTAGTTTAGACAGATCGCTATTCACGAATCTTCGGCTATTGTCTACCAGAGATTCTACTAGAGATTCTGTTTGTGAATAGGTCGGATGAACACCAAAAGTTGTTAACCCTCGTCATATAAAGCTTGTACAAATAGTAAGATTATAACTAAGCCGACTCAACCTAGAACCGAGGTATAGAGTCCTGTACCAGCTTGTATACCCTGTACCCCGGCTTGTATGGGTCGATAACTAGATTTTTAAGCGTTTAAATGGACCATACCCGGATAGTATTATGTTTCTTTTATGCCTATTCGTCCGAGTTGCATACCCGACTCATACTCTGGCATCATCATCTTCTCCTTTATAGCTCGGTTTTAATGTGAACCAAGGTACAAAACTTCTCGAGAATAACCTTAAATAGATTCTGGCAGAATCCGTTCATGGTTCTTCGCCTGGGAGCTTTTCCCATAAGGAAACTTCTAAGTTTTTAAACAACCATGTAAGCTTTACGGAGGCTGATGATGATGACGAGCACCCCAACTATTAGGCGAAACGAATGCCGCTCGAGACGTCCAAGTGTTTTTTCTTTGACTATTTTGTCTCTTTGGGTTTTAAATTTAACACTTTGTATTTCGTACTTTTGATTTTAATTTATATGCTTAATTAGCCTGCTTGTATGAATTGCTTTCATACTATAATTTCGCGAACAGAGATATGTGATAATATCCCCCCAAGTCAAATGATTTATTTTAAGCCATGAAGACTTTGCTGGAAAGGCATGATCCTCTGTTCATTGAGTATACTTAATCTATGCGGGCAAACTAGCCCCCGAGTACTTTTTCGAGGTTTCGCCAAGTCATACCTTATCAAGTTTCAAAAAATGACTCAAGACTTTAAGCCAAGTTGTGGCGAAACACCGGGTTGTGCTTGTCACTGATTCAAGCAAAGTATCTTGAACCAAGACTTTAAGCTGAGTTGTGGCGAAACGTCGAGTGGAATCCAATTAAGGATCTTCGCCTTATATGTTTGGTACAGAGCCCCAGACAGGTTAAACCGAGTAGGAACAAAGCCTTGGCGAGGTTGAAACCTTGATTTGGTACAGAGCCCCTGGCAGGTTGAACCGAGTAGGAATAGAGCCTTGGCGAGGTTGAAACCTTGATTTGGTACAGAGCCCCTGGCAGGTTGAACCGAGTAGGAACAGAGCCTTGGCGAGGTTGAAACCTTGATTTGATACAGAGCCCCTGGCAGGTTGAATCGAGTAGGAATAGAGCCTTGGCGAGGTTGAAACCTTGATTTGATGCAGCCCCGGCAGTGAACCGAGTAGGAACAGAGCCTTGGCGAGGTTGAAACCTTGATTTGGTACAGAGCCCCTGGCAGGTTGAACCGAATAGGAACAGAGCCTTGGCGAAGTTGAAACCTTGATTTGGTACAGAGCCCCTGGCAGGTTAAACCGAGTAGGAACAGAGCCTTAGCGAGGTTGACCATAGCGGTGTGCAGTGCATTCATCAGTTACATCTTATTTGATCTTTACAAACTAAAATAAGTTTTAAGGTGCCTTTTTGCCCACACAGGGGAGTAGGACGACACCTTTACTTTTTAGATGACACTGACATTTTTTACAACCGGCAGAGGCATTTAGCTTGCCTTATACAATGGTATTTTACACAATCTTGAATTATAAATTTGTAACTATCCATCTTTGCACCAAGTTTGTCTTCTTGTGTTTTATCTGGGTTTCCTTTTAGCACAACATGCACTAACTTTTGTTGGATCACAGTCTCATTGTAAGGACGTCTGAGTAGGACTAGAGTCTTTAGCGAGGTTGGTCGAGTTTATAGGCTGAGTGTTTATACTTTACACTGCCCGACCCTGTCAGACTCACATGAATCATCTTTTGAATCTATACTAGCTTTTCCCAAGTAAGAATAAGATGCCTCCTGCCCACGCAGGGAAAGGACACTTTATCACAAAAATATAAATGAGATTCCTTATAATCAGCAGAGACATTCGCTCGCCTAAAACAAATTTATTTAAGTATAACAATTCTGGTCCGGCTTCTTCGGTTTTGTCACTTATATTTTAGTCAGGGTGCCTATATGATCCCCCAAGCGTGAGGTTTTGTTGGAACAAGGTGAAGCACTTTGACACCGAGCCATCTCAATCAAGGAGGACTCCATTTCTCTATTTGTGCGTGTCATCCTTGCGCAAGGGATCATCACTGCTACTGTTCAACCCTCATTAGAATAACGTGAGGATCATGATTTTTGTTATGTAGACCAATTATGCCTTCCTCTATCAAACAAACACTATAGTTTAGACTACAGTAAGCCAATTACCACCGCCTTTGGGCATATCCTGCGAACTCCAGCTCAAAATAAGTTAAAAACAGAAGGCTACAATGCAAGGTTATAAGAGACTTTAAGAAAAATATGCAGAATTCTCAATGACAGGTCAACTAAAAAACTTGCTCATATCACATTACACACACAGCCAAGTCTACTGATCATAACCCCACATATTAGCGAACAAGATTACTATGAGCAGGTAATATAAGGTCCAATTTTAACCTTAATGATAACAACTTATGCACATACACACATAACGTTTTTCTAAGATGTATTCACACCTAAGTATGCTTATTCTATCTGACGACAAGCCATGTTTCACCAGTGGCAGAAACAACCATCTATCATATGTTCTCTTGTGTATATCTCCTAGCTTCAATGGTTCTTGTTCTCGACCAAACACCAGTAATAGTACTCAAGTATCACCTTATACATTATGCTAAATTGCTATTTAAAAAGCGTTCCTATTTAAAACTATTAACTTCTTGATAACCATGCAGTAGTGATATATTCCCAAATGCATGGAAGTATCATCCTTATAACGTTTCAAATTCTAAGAACATCTTAAGATTAAAAAGTTTATGATATTCACATAAACTTGCTCAAGTATTCTCAAACACAGATTAATAACGCAAGTAACATTTTACCAAAAACTTAGTAGTCACATTGAAGTAAGTTACAAAAACATAAGACTTATCTCCTTGTTGACTGACTGATCAACTGGAAGGTCGTCAAAGCGGCGCGACACTTAAGCAAGTGTATATCATCACAGATGAACTTAAGCAAGATCCGTCCTTGAGCATTAACGCGGTCGACCTCTCATGATCCTATACTTCCATCGAAGCTTGATTCTTCCTTGGCTCAAACACCTCTGAATTATGTACCAACTCCGTTTGTGATCCTCCTATCACACCCCTGTAACATCATTGTTATCATCACATTGAACTTCCATTTGCAAAAGCTACAGTTACCAGAACATTATAACAGAAACTTCTGTCTAGGATTTCGGTTTAGTTTTGTGCCTATTAAAGAGACATAAAGAATGATAATGGGTCCAGTATTCACCAGTTACAAAATTAAGCAGTAATTGAGAAGAATCACTTATCTTTCGATGGCGACATCAGCACTGTGGCTCCCGACTCATTCAGAATTGCAAGAGCTCCTTGGCCATTCATTAAGATATTTCATATACTTCCTGAGTCCCACAAATAGACTTTCGATCCAATGTGTATCGATCAAAAATAGGTCGTGTTGGCTAGTACAAAATCGGGGATCTTTGATAAAGGATAAACCAGATGTATCCGTGACTGCAACTTCGGCGTATACCTTGTAATCGCCTCTACCAATATTCACTGTATCGACTTCCTATTGCTAGCAAAATGTTTGGTTGCATGTACCTAGCAAGCACACGAGTTTGCCTTTGTGATGCTGAAATCTTTTGTTTAATTGACCTGTTGTCGCATCTTTATAACAGGTGACTCTTTTATATTAGCATTGAGATGAGTAGCGGACTCTCATTTTCCAAAGCCTATGTCTATCACAAAATTTCGTGTCATAACGACATGAACTGCCCGGATCGATTTCAATCCTGGAGTCTAAGCGTGATTGCCTGACAATGTCACTTGTATTGACACAGAAAGCAACACCACATCTGGGTTTGTGAAGATGCAACAGCGATCCCTCGATACAACTTTCTATAAGCAGCATAGTTAACATTCACATTCTTGCATATTCCCTTTCCTGCCAACATGGATGTTGTAGATATTTTGGTGGTCCTGACTTCCACATCATTGTTAATCGATCTTTGAAATCGCCATAGGACTGCTTCAATTCCCTTGTAATGACTCGAAAATTCGTAATAAGGGGACAAAGTTATCTTTCTTCCATTCTCAGAGGTGTCATTGCAGCCCCCTGTTATGAGTATCTACAACAGATTGAATTTGTTTGAGTTGAAAACTCCAGTAATTGGATCTGTTAATAAAATTATGGATATTCAATCGTGCAACATGTTTCGTATTAACACTCATAGTTATTTCGAAGAGTAGATTTTGAGGACTTATCTTGCTCCTGTTGGATCCGAATTGATCCAATGTCGTTCCATCCTGAAAAGGTTAGTAGCCAATGTACTCATAAATGAAAACATTAGTCAGTCTGCCTATGGAAACCGCCGTGTCCAGAAGTTAATTTCTTTGTCGATTACCAGATCGTATCGCCTATAGCATCTTTGACACAAATACTGTTTCAAACACAAAATTACTAGTCAAAGTTATCTTGTACCAAGATCGTAGTCTAATTACGAGAAGCATAACGTGTCGAAATCAAAATGAAGAAACCTATCTGATCGTGAGTTGTGACAGATAGTAATCTATCATTAGCCTGAACTTTGTCGAAGTCAACCCGACAATAACTCGACACTAAAGTGACAGTTAAAACAGTGTGGATGATCCGGGGTAACAGATCGGATCTTGTCGTGGAAGAGGTAGTGAGACTACAAACTTGGCAAAAAGTAGTTGTTTCCACGGTTTAATGGCAGATCTGAAGGAAGATGATGATCGTCCTCATCAGCGCTGTGTATTACTGGAGCTTCATCTTTTGTTTTGGGCCACATTATACAATTATTATTGCATAATTTGTAGGATATGGACAATTTCCCCAATAACAAAAAAGTGTAAATCTCCACCCCTATTCCTCTGGCGTTTATTTCGTTAATATCATTGTATTGAGACTCAACACCATAGAGGCACCAGGATCTGCTGTCGAAGATATTTTTTTTAAGAGATGTGGTGGCTTAGGAAAATTTTACCGAGGGCCCATGGTGGACGCCAAATGTTCTTGTTAGAAAAACTATACTATTGATTAAATTATAGGTCTAGTTTACCCCGCAATTAGGAGCTCTTAGGTATAGTGTATGTGACTCCTCTTAGGCGTGTAGCTAAGGGAGGGAATGAGAGAATAATCATTTTCATGGCCATAAGGCCTCTTTATATAATATGACCATCACTAAGGCTCGTGATGACATAACCGTCTATTTAATACTTGTAACCGATTACTAATGACTTGTAACGTCCGTAACTGATCCATAAGTAACGTAACGTATATAACCGCTATCTAATAGGCGTAACGTATATAACCGCTATCTAATAGGTTCCGTAACAGAAACCAACCCGGTCTGGTACTACCCGACCAACACAGTTAGGCCGCAGATATACGTCTAGTGCGTCCGACCTAAGTACTCGGCTTCGACCTTGGGGTCTCGCCGAGGTGTTGCCCGGTTATCAGCTAGTATATCCATCTCGGTCTCTATTTATCGCTCCTAGCCCGGACTATATATTTTATGTATGATCATTATTAATTTTTAAACATTACAATTTTGAATACCAATTAATTAGAATAGTAAAAGGCAAAATTGACGGTTTTGAGAAGTTACAACAATAATGCTTTCAAACAATAATCCATTTTACCGTATTGAAAAAGGACAATACATTGCACAACATATGTGTTCTGGACTGGCCCACGCTCTAGGCCCAACAAGATTCCAGGCCCAATTACCCTTGGGAAGCATCTGGGAATGTCCGCGCGGGGCACGTGGTCGACCCAGCATCCCGGTCCAATTGCCCTCGGAGAGGCGAACGTTTACAAGGGCACGTGGCCGACCCCAGGCCCAATTGCCCTTGAAGAGCAATTGGGAATATTCACACGGGGACACGTCCACGCGGGGGCACGTGACCGACCCCACGGATCTCAGTTATCCTTGACTGCCACGTGCCCCCCCGATATTAACGGACCACTGACTAGGTTTCCTTAACCGCCTAGTCACCCAGAACTGCAACCAACCCGGATTTCCGGCGACAATCTAGGGAGGAGGCCACGATCGGCCTCCCGCACGAAGTTTCTAGAATCCGCTAGTGGGCTTGGACTTATGCCCACTAATCGGATCTTGGCCGGTGGGTTATAAATACCTCTCACTGAGAGGTCGTATCTCATTCTTTACTCTTCTCTCACTTGCCTCTGCCTACTTACTTTGGCATCGGAGTGTCTTGCAGTACCCCTTTTACTTTGGACCACCGTTGCAGATTGGGCCAAGACACCTTCTGGTCAGGTACGATCAGTGGCGCCGTCCGTGGGAACCTTGCTTCCCCGTCTCCTTTCATTCAGTTGACCAAAGCAAACCAAGAAACTCCTTTTGTCATGGCCGACACTGCAAACGACGGACAAAATCCCTTTCTTGAGGATCAGGCCGAGCAGCACGACACCCTCTTCCCAAGCGGAGATCCTCGAGATGGGCAAACTGCCTCCTCCACCGGATCCTACCGGGGAAAGGAGCGCAGGGCCGAATCAGATCACCGTCAAGCAGCAGAACCTGCAGTATTCCAAGAAGTGCAACCACCCCCCGACGCTGATCCTACGGTCAAAGCTCTCTTCGCCGCCATCAACAACACCAACCTCCTGCTCTTCACCCAGGGGGAGCGTCTCCACATTCTCGAAGCTTCTCGTCGATCACCGCGGAGACATCGACGACCAGACTCGTGGTCGCCATCGCCACGCCGACATCGCTCCCAAACTCCCCCACGGAGAAACAGGGGAGATGGTTCTCGCAGCCCGACACGTCGCCCCCGAGTTAGGGGACCCGCGCCCGGCCGCACCAAAACAGCCCGCGGCCTCGATCGCCTCCGGCATGAGCGAAGGCCGATGATCGAGAAAGGTCAAAGGCGGCCACACTCGCGCGAACTCAACGCCATTCTCGCCTCCCCACCGGAGCGAGGCGACCCCGCGGTCCCCGTCCGACAAAGATCATGAATGCCCCATTCCTCGGGAATGGAGAAACCGCTCGCCACATACGACGGAGTGGGCGACCTATCGACCACATCGACGGTTTCAAGCTATGCTCCAATACCTCAACGTTGGAGGACCAATCAAATGCAGTCGTTCCCACAACCCTCGTGAAGACAAAGAATGGATTGGTATAAAAGCTTGCCCCGGGTCCATACACTCGTGGAGGGAGCTCAAGGCCGATTCACGAGCACTTTCACAGCCTCCCGCAGCATCCAAGAGGCCTCCTCGAGGCCATCATTCGTAAAAGCGACGAAAGTCTCCGGAGTACATTGACCGCTTCAGGAAGCCATCCAGTCCCCCGTGAGGACCGATGAAGCGGTACCTATTAGAGGGCTCCTCCCGGATTCCGAAAGCCGTCGACCCCCACCACTTCGATGCTCTCCTCGATAAAGCCCGCGCTATATCACGACGCGAGAGAAGCCGCCAACCGCGCCAGGATTCGAGTCGTGGCTCGGCAACTCCACCAGACACCAAGATAACCGACGCCCGGGGTCATCCCGACGCCCGAAGCGGCGAGCGAGCAGCGGAAACACGCGGCAATGGGTCCATTGGACGCTTCACCGACTACACTCCGCTAACCGCCTCGACGCATCCTAGCCGAGTGCTCGGCAACCGAGTTCGAGATGGAGGGTCGAAACCCACCCTGCAAGCTGGCGACAAAACATCGCCAAGATCACGAAGCCACGGCCATTTGATCAAGATGCCACCTCAAAGACGCGATTGAGACACCGATCAAAGGCGGAAGACTAGGACAAGACAAAAACCCGAAGGCGAAATGCGAGTCAAAGAAACCGAGGAAGGTCGACCACAGGGACTCGCCCCTACCAGATAACCTACTCGGTGACTAGGCCCGAGGACTTTCGAGCCCATCTTTACTCACCCTTGGGAAGAATTCCTCGGCCATGGTCATCTCTGGCGGCGATACCCATCGTTGTTAACTCGGCCAAAGAAAATTCGACTAACCGATCGACAAAGCCCCGACCAACGAGGTTTCACTCGAGCAGCCCGCGGAAAACTGAGCCGATTACCTTCACCGAAGAACTCCCGTGAGCACCAAACTCCCACATCCCTCCTCATCAAGGCAAGGATGGCCAACTTCAAGTCCACGAATCGGGTCGACGAGGGCAGCTCGGTCGACGCCATGTACACTCACACTTGTTCAACGCCCACCGATGAATCTCACTTATCGCCGTACGGGCTCGACCTTCGTGGGTTCAACGGCTCCACATCACGACCTGGGATACGCCGAGCTCCTCGTCACTTCGGCGGGACGCCGCTCGACAAGTCAAAGTCCGCTTCGGTGATCGATCGCCACTCTCTACAACGCCATTTCGCGCGAACAACGGCGTAACTCAGCAGTTCCTTCGACCGTCCATCCGAAGCTCAAGTTCTACACTAGACGGGGACGCGTCGCTACCATCTGCGGGGACATCAAAGCCGCGAGGAGGTGCCACAACGCCGCGGCCAGAGTTCAAACCTGTCGACCCCAAAGGGCCCGCCCAAGAAGGAAGGGCCGGACAACGCCCAAGTCGAGCTTCCCAAAACCGCAGAGGATCAGACTCCCGACGTCAGCTCGGTGGACCTCGACACCAGATTTACAAAGGACGAAGTCGACGGACAAGCAGGGAACGCAGATCCGCCTCCGATTCCAGACGGCGAGTTCGAGCTCGTCCCCTCAAGAAGATCCCACTAGTGCGCCAAGATCGGCGATCTCCCGACCTAGAAAAGAAACAACTCGTAGCTTGCCTTCGGGAGAATGCGGATCTCTTCGCATGGAGCGCAGCGGAAATGCCCGGACTCGACCCTGAGGTCGCCTGCCATCAGCTCGCCATAGATCCGGCCGCTAGGGCCATAGTACAACGAGGCGTGGCAGTCCCGAGAAAGCGGAGGTCGAAAAGTAAAAGACCTCCTAGAGGCAAATTTTATTTCCGAGGCCAAATATTCAACTTGGTTGTCAAACGTTGTACTTGTTAAAAAATCTAATGGAAAATGGCGTGTGCGTGACTATACCGATCTTAACCTGGCATGTCCCAAAGATGCTTTTCCTTTGCCTAACATCGATAGACTGGTCGACAACTCGACCGGCTATAAACCGCTCTTTCTTGGATGCTTACTCGGTTACAACCGATCCCATGGCCGGCAGGACCGCACGGCCTTCATGAAGTCGGGGAACTATTACTACAACGTAATGCCCTTCAGACTGAAGAACGCCGGAGCAACCTACCAGCGAATGATGAACAAGGTATTTCAGAACGAACTCGGCGATATGCTCGAGGTATACATGGACGACATGATCGTGAAATCCCATGCTGAAGACGACCACGCTTCGCGTCTTAAGAGGGTATTCGACCAAGCTCGGAAGCACCGAATGCGCTTCAACCCGGAGAAGTGCACGTTCGGAGTCAAGGCCGGCAAGTTCCTCGGCTTCTACCTAACAGAACGGGGAATTGAGGCCAACCCCGACAAATGTCGGGCATTCTCCGAGCTGCCCACACCCAGGTCCAAAAAGTCCATCCAAATCCTGAACGGCATGCTAACCTCGTTGTCCCGATTCGTAGCAAGGTCGGCACAACACGCCCTTCCCTTTTTAGTTCACGAGAAAGGGCCGACCTTCGAATGGAACGAAGAGTGCGAGCAAGCTCTCCTACACCTCAAGCGGGCACTTTCGCAACCACCGGTTCACACGACCACAAGACGGGAAACCTTGTATCCATTTCAGCCGTGTCCAACGGCGATGGCAGTCCTCATCGAGACCCAAGACGGCAAAACCCGCCTACTTACAAGCAAAGCCTCCAAGGGCCCGAGATCGTATCGAATCGTCGAAAGGCGCGCTCTCGCCATCACCGCGAGATTGCGATACTATTTCCTCGCCCATCGCCATCGCCGCGCGTGCAGCAGCCCATAAAACAGCTCGCGTCCGGACATGGCGGACGAATCCGAGGTGGTCCTCGAACCGTCCGAGTTCGACATTCGCACGAGGGACGGAAAGCCTGAAGGCGCCGCCGACTTCGCCGCGAGATGACCGCCACGAGCAGGCCCCAGCGAGCGAGCGGACTCTGCGTCGACGAGCCTCGAGTTCAACGGGAGCGGTGCGGCCCTCCTCGAAGAAGAAGGCATCGTCATCGAGCACTCGCTGACTCGCATTTCCAAAGATCCAACAATCAGCAGAATATGGCTCATGGAATACGATCGCCGAGGACATAGGCGCCGAGACATCCAAATATTCACCGACTCCCAACTCGTCGCATCGCAAGTCCTCGAGACTACCAAGCTAAAACACAGCCTCATCGAATACCTTCACCTTGTGAGGAAAAACTCAAGGGCTTCGACCGCGGAGATTCGACACGCCCCCGCGAATGTAACACCGGCGCATATCTTGTCCAAACTCGCGAGCACAAAGAAGAAAGGAGGAACCGATCCGTAATACAAGAAACACTCACCCAACCGAGCATTAAAAAGTCCGCGACAGCGCTCGACATCAATGCGATCGGTGATGCAGACTGCTGGATGACCCCCGTGTTCAACTATCTCACACGCGGAGTTACCACGACAAGTTAGAGGCCGCCACCAAACGCCGATGCTCTTACGTTGTCCTCGAGCGCGTCTCTATCGACGAGGCTTCTCCATTCCCTCCTCAAGTGCGAGGAGTCTCAGTGGTGCATCCTCCATGAGATCCATGAAGGCATTAACGCCAACATCCGGGAGGACGATCCTTGCGCAAAGCACTACGTGCGCTACTCGCCCACCATGCAAAGGACGCCAAGGAACACGCAAAAATGCGACAAGTGCGCGCACGCCGACATGCACATCGCACCACCTCACGAGCTCACGACGCCACTTCCCGTGGCCCTTTCCGGTGGGGAATGGACATACTGGTCCCTTCACGCAAGGCTCCTACCAAAACAAATACCGATAGTGGCCGAGACTACTTCACGAAATGGATAGAGGCCGAGGCACTCGCCAAAATCACCTCTTTCAATATCCTTCGATTCTACAAACGAAACGCCTTGCCCGCTTCGGTATTCCATGTGCCCGCCACGGACAATGGGACGCAGCTCACCGATCGAACTTCCGCAACTTAGCACGGTGGGCACCAAGCACCACTTCACATCCGCCGAGCATCCCTGCCAACCGCCAAGCGGCCGCGTGAGTCTTGCTACGCGGCTCAAAGTGAGACTGAGAAGCCAAGAACAGTGGGTGGAGGACCGCACAGCAGTATTATGGGCTTACCGGACAACGCCCATTCGACCACGGGCGAATCCCGCTTTGCTAACCTACGAACAGGCGGTCATTCCTGTCGAGATCAGAGAGCCGTCAAGGCGTACCGAATTTCCCCTTGAGGAAGAAGCGAACGACGAGGCATTGCGCGAGGAGCTAGATCTGGTCGACGAGATTCGCGAAGGCGCAGCGTTGCGAGAAGCCCGTCTAAAACAGCAGATCACCCTGCGCCACGACCAGAAGGTCATCAGACGCGAATTCGAAGTCGGCAGCTTAGTCCTCCGCCGAAACCAAAAGGAATCTCGCGAAGGAAAGTTGGCCGCCAATTGGGAAGGGTCATATCGCGTCCGAGGAAAGACGGGCACGGGAGCCTACTACCTCGAAAACCTAAATGGAGTGCAACTCCCTCGAACTTGGAACGCCACAAAGCTCAAACAATACTACAGCTGAGACACAACGACCACATCCTCGCCAGGCCATCAAATCCTCTTGGGATGTAGCTCGGCCTTGGTCGCGGAATGGTGCTCGTCGTAACCCAAGCCACTTACACACGTGGACCTACTCGACTACGTAGTAGGAACCCGCTCGATGCGAACACTCGACCGAGCTCCGGGTTTTCTCGCACCTCGCGTGATGTCCGGCTCGCGACGGACGGTCCACGCCCCTAGGATGTGATCTCTTATCGCGATCACATCCTCGCCAAGGGCCTCAAGCCCAAAACCTGGCACGCAAGCCAGGGGAAACAACATCGAGCAATCATATCATAAGGTCGAACACATCATACAAACACAATCAACGCAAGTATAAACTAAACAAAACATTTATAATGGCCGACAGAGACCGGCTAAATATTCACGGGCACAAGACCCAAATTACAGTGATCCAAAAAATACGGGCACATGCCCAGTGTACGAATACTAAACACGAGGGCACGCAGGCCCGGAATAACAGGCTCGCAGGCCCAAACAGATCTGAACAAAAATCACTCCTCAGGAGCCACGATCTCCCCGTCCACCACGCGATGCCATGGGCCGATCCCGGAGGTCACCAGCTCCCCGGGTTCAAGCCGCACTGTCATCTTGCCGCCGGCCAAAGGACACAACCCCCGCAGCATCCTCTTCGAGGGTCCTTATCCTGTCAATCAAGCTGGCTCGAGTGAGAAGCCCCTGCTCCTCGGCCGTTTCATCCTCGGCGGGCAATGCTGTTCCTTGGCTCACTTGTTTTGAGCTCACCAAGGGCTCATACTTGCTTTCCTTGCTCTTGAGCTCGGGCCCGCTGCCCGGTCATTGCCTTTGCCGAGCAGGTTGGCCACCTCGTTGAGCGTCGAGGTCTCCACATCCGAATCACCGCGGACACGTCGGCCATACTTTCTCTCCCTCCGGTCGAGCCTCGGGATCGAGTCCTTCTCCGCCGCACCACGGAGGTCTGCCATCAAAAGTTGCCTCGGGCATAACAGGGGGCAACAAGGCGTCCCAGAGATGGAGCTCGGGCACCTCGGCTCGGCGCTCCTTCGCCTCTTGAGCGGTTGATCCAGGAAGCGGGGAAGGAGTGCTCACCACCACCGGTGCTTTCACGAGCCTGTTGCAAGTTCCCGACCCGGTCCGACAAGCGACCACCCTTTGGTCGCGCTTGATACGCTCCTCCATGGCGCCATTTTATCTGCAAAACAAACGAAGAAAACGTTAGTACGCCTAAAATACGGCAATTCCTCTATGCACTTACACACGCATACCTAGGAGCTCAACGCATCCTCCTCGGACTGCACTCGAGGAGGGACTTGGTATGAATGTATCGCCGGGCTATCTCGATTTCCCGTTGGGGTCGAGAACATTTCCCTCGATCGACACATCAAATAGGCCTAAAGCTCTTTACTGAAATTCTCCAACGGTAAGAAAGTTGGTCGTCCCTGCTCATTTTCTCGGGCCTCACGAATAGAAGTCCGGCTCTTCTCATAGTGCCCCTATCCCATTCAAGGGAAACTTCGCCATATCTTCTCCACCTCCGCCCGTCCTCGTTGATCACCGCGTCCGCCGAACAAAGTATTCTCGGCCTCTCGGTGACGGGCTTTATCACGTAGAACCGTTTTTAAAGTCCAGAATCCGGATACGGCCTGAAAAGTTTGCCGGACCTTGAACGAAACCGACACATTTGTCCCCGACCATCGCCTCGCGGATGAAAATGGAAGAGGGAAGAGTGGCCCTATGTCCAAGTAGCGGCACGATCTCGAATGCCCGCATGAAGGCTAGGGCATTCGGATGGAGTTGAGAAGGAGCAAGGTTCAGCCACGTGAAGACCCCGGTCTGAAAACCAGTGAAGGGCATCCGGAAGCCCGCCTCCCTGAAGGCAAACTCATACATAGGAAATCTCGTCGAAGTAAATGACGAACAGATCCTCCGTCCGGGCCCAGGTATTTGCACGACCAAGGAACCCTCGATCCCTTCATCTAGATCTTCGATCTCGTTAAACGTCAGACGAGTCGGTGGAAGTCGGAGGTAAATCCCTTGGTTGGCGCGACCAGGAGTCCGCGCCACCTCACTCGGCGAAGACCGCTGTCCCTCGTCGACGCCACACATTTGATCCCGACACAGCGGCGAAGAAAAGTGAATTCGAGGACATCAAATCCACCCCTCCACCACGACTCAAGTGACACGGCGAGGGGCCCGGACATACGAGTAGCAACAGGGCAGTCATGTTTCTCTCAAAGACCTCTCACGGGCAACTCCCCTCCGACATTAATCCCTAAAGTTCCCCGCAAAGTGCAGCGATCTCCCCGCGAGGTTCACGCTCTTGGTCGTGGCATTCAAGTCCCTGCCCGTGCGACTCCAACTCTTGCCCGTCTCATCCTAATTCCTGCCCATGGAAATCAACTCTCTCCCTGCAGTGTTCAACTCTCTCCCCGCTATGTGCAAGAATCTCCCCGCAGTATTCAACTCTCTCCCCGCATTATTCAACGCTCTCCCCGCTAAAGTCACGGAGTTCCCCGCGATATTCAATCTCCTCCCCGCGATATTCATACAAAGCAAACCCTAAATTCGGCCTAAACTCATCCTAAAACATGAATCGAAAGGAGATTGTCAAAGAATTAGGAATGTTTACCTGCGTTTGAAGACGAAGACATGTTGAGAGTTGAGTAGGAAGTTGCGGAAGATTCTGCGTTCAAAGGTTTCTTAGATTGGAAAAATCAGAGAGTAAACAAATGAAGCCCTAAAAAGCCCTTTTTATAGCCAGAGTCTAAGGGCATACGAAAGGTCACCTCGTTTAGGCGCCAAAAGTCCCGTCTCAATGACAAGTGGCATCCAACTGACACGACCCTTAACCTGCGAGCTGTTTGCCGGCCGACTCCAGCGGGCGTCCGGGTAGAAAACATTCGCACGTCCCTGGGCAGCTGCGGCCCACCGATTCCGCCCGCCGCTACCCAGTAATCGTTGAGTCTTGTCGAGACATCCCGGTTCAAAGTCATTACTCTACTAGAGCAAAGACTTGGGGCTCTCGCGGACCGCCCACGCCTAGGCCCAACAAGATTCCAGGCCCAATTACCCTTGGGAAGCATCTGGGAATGTCCGCGCGGGGCACGTGGCCGACCCAACAGATCCCGGGTCCAATTGCCCCTGGAGAGCGGCTGGGAACGTTTACAAGGGGCACGTGGCCGATCCAACAGATCCCAGGCCCAATTGCCCTTGAAGAGCAATTGGGAATATTCACACGGGGACACGTCCACGCGGGGGCACGTGACCGACCCCACGGATCTCAGTTATCCTTGACTGCCACGTGCCCCCCCGATATTAACGGACCCTGTTGACTAGGTTTCCTTAACCGTCTAGTCACCCAGGAACTTCGCAACCAACCCGGATTTCCCGGGCGACAATCTAGGGAGGAGGCCACGTACTGGCCTCCCTGCACACGCAAGCCCTAGCAATCCGCTAGTGGGCTTGGACTTCTGCCCACTAATCGGATCTTGGCCCAGCGCTGGGGGCTATAAATACCCTCTCACTTGAGAGGGTCAGGTATCTCATTCTTTACTCTTCTCTCACTTGCTTGCTTACTCTCTGCCTCTACTTACTTTGGCATCGGAGTGTCTTGCAGGTACCCCCCCTTTTTTACTTTGGACCACCGTTGCAGATTGGGCCAAGACACCTTCTGGTCAGGTACGATCAATATGTGTAAAGTAAATCCCAATTGTTTTGATTATACTCATTTTGATTGCAAAGAATAAACGAAAGATGATGGAGAGAATATGAGTTTTGGTGGAAACTCTAGCAAAGTGATTTGAAAACCATGTTTGTACTTTTTCTCTTGTCGAAGAGATCTGAATGAAGTTGATAAACAGATAAATCTGAATCCAAATATATTAGTGGGAGTGGGAATAAGAGAAGTTATTGGATTTAAAGTTATTTATATGTGATATGTGATGCATATGTAATTGTTGTGAAGTAATGGTTGTAGGAGCCGTTTTTTTTTTTTGCATATGGAAGATAAACTATTTTGTAACCGCAATTGAAAGAGAATGATGCACTAAATGTGAATCTGTTGTAGAAGTTGGAAGAAGAAATATCACGTTGGATATTCTTTCCACTAATAAAAAATTGTCATTGAAAAACGAAAATAAAGTATTATTTTAAAATAGTAATTTTTATGAATTAAAATAGTTAAAGAGATGGAAAAAAAAATCTAAGAAGTTGCAGGTGATTATGGAATAAAAAAGACATTTATAAGAATTTATAATAATTTACACCAAAATATATTATTACTATTAAAATTAAAAAGAAATTTAAAATATAAAAATATAAATAAAATATAATAATAAAATTTTAATATAAATTAAAATTAAACAATGAATGCATCAATTAAAATTAAAATTTATTATAACAATGGTAAAATGTAACTGACTTTTAAATAATAATATCAGTTATTATTATTTTATAGATATTATTAATAATAGAAATATGAATGCAAATATTTTTATAAGGCTTAATTTTTTAATTTATAATTGAAATTGGGATAGAAATAGAATAATAATAATAAATATATTTTTTAATATTTATTATGATACATAAAAAAAATAATTGATAAATTAATTTTCAAAAATAGTTTAAAAGTTAAAAAAATTAATAATTTGAATTTTAAAAATTATTGTACTAACTTATATAAATGAAAAATATCTTTTATTAAATATCATGATTAAAATTTGAATTATATAAAATTAAATTTATATGATTTAATCCAAGAATAAATTGAGACAAAATCAATTTTTATGGCATCTTTAATGCATAGAAAAATTGCTGGTAGTTTTGAGTAAAAAAGAGATTTGTATATGTTTATAATAAATTTATACTAAAATTTATTATTACTTTTAAAACTAGCATCTAGACGAGAACTCTCGTGTCCATCTTGTCCGTTTTTTTTAATACGCATTCAAAAAATATAAGTAACTTTTTTTATTTAAATTTAATTTTAAAAAAAATATGTAGCAGTTAATAAGGAGTTGTGTGGAAGTTATACAATACTATAAAAATATAAATATAATAAAATAGGTTACACCAAAACAAAGTATTCTCTTGTATATATTTGAGTAATTTAGAGTAATATTAAAAATAGTCATTTGATAAATTAAGATTGTTATCATTTGGATTTAATTTAAGTGATTTATTTACCCCTAATTTTGTTTTTTTTAAATATTTTTTTTTTCAAAAATAACCAATATTTTAAAAAAATTATAGAAAATGGTCGTTTTTTAGCCAGATTAACACAATGTCGTCACTCCAATTGGCGACTACCCTTATTTGGAGGGCAAGTCGTCACTCCCATTGGCGACTTTTCTTAATTTAAGGGCAAGTCGCCACTCCCATTGGCGACTTGTGTTAAAAAAAAATTTGCCCTATAAATAGCAATGCAAGGCAAACCCTAATGCTCACTCATAACTTCACCAAGTTTATCAGTTTCTCCATATATTTGTGCTCATGGCATCCCCTAAACCACCATCATGGTAGCGAAGACCCGATCCTGAACCAGTTATTTTAAGAAGGGATGAGCATGTTATTTTCTCTCTTGTCAAACCCCCTTGCAGGTGAAATCTTGGCACATCCATTCGTTGGACCAACTAAAAAGAGAGCTCATGTCTTGGTTATAGGGGAATACCAACTCGACGAAGTCATCAGAAGGATTCAAAGGCTTAGAACAAGGACCTCACTTGAAATTGGAGAAACAGTACGTTGGTGGAATGAAGTTGAAAACAACATTGATGTCATTCAAATGATGCATGGATCAGATGACATAGTGTTAACTGTTGTAATTTCTTAGATTTTAATAGTTGTTTGTGCTGTTGTTTCAGTATTTGTGTTGTTGTAATTTCATTGTTCTTATATTTTGGTTTTGTTTGTGTTGTTGTTTAATTCTTGTAGGCGTTTGCGATGTTGTAACTCATATGATATTTGGAATAAAAAAGTACATTTCGTTGATGATAAAAATCTATGTTGTGGAACTAGAGCCATAATGTGGGCACTTGTTTTTATTATGCCCGACCTGACGACATACACTACAGTTCCTCTACATTTTCTCAACGGTGTCCATTTCGGTTCTGATGCGCTTGCTGTTTGGTCGACCTTTTTTATTCTGCCGCATCAAATCATTGTGCCAAATAATTTCCCTGTCATACTTTGGCCAATATGCCTCCATTGCTACCATTGGAAAGTTGTTGTTGTATACATTGAGCAATGTTGCAACCTTGTAGATAGGAGATACTAGTGATAATGCATCGAAGTGGAAATGTGAATAGGTTGCAATGACATGGGAGCAAGGCATGCAATAGGCTTGAAAATTGGTCACAGTCGCACTAACGATCGGGTATTAGGACCCAATACTCTTGCCTTGGCAGTCCCTGGTTGTGGTCAATTGTTTCTTTGACACTGAAAGTGTGGCCATGGCGGTCGAATTCTGTAACCCGATGGTTGTTGGCTTTGGCAAATTTCTGTTGCAAAAATTTCATGCATATATCGTTGTACATCTGTTGTGTCTGTAACATTGCATTCCAACGCTTACCTCTTGTCTCAAATAACATTGCCATCCAAAAATAGGTTGTGCTCACCAAAGCAGTTACAAGAAGTTTTCTTATGCCCTTGAAGACGCCGTTCATCTATTCCACAAGATTTGTTGTCATGTGGCTCCACCTCACCCCATAGTCGTACGATCTAGTCCACTTATATCTGTCAGGATTATCAATCCACCTCTCCGCATCTGAATTTGACAACATTATTTTCCCGTGGTAGTAGTGGAATCCTAGTTGGTTTAAAGCATACCCCGCGTCCATGAGCTTGTTTTGCAAAAATTTATCTTTGATCTCTCGCATAAAAATGCTGTGTAAAAATTTATCTTTAATGGCGGTCTTGGCATACCTTTACAACTCGTTGTGTAAAAATGCTGATGACGATAATTTTATATTTTATGGATGTGCATTTTTACTCCAAGCATGGGCATGGTGGAGATTTCCAAGGCTAGCCCCCAAGAACCCACACATCCACTTCTTCCCCTACGCGACTAAGTAAGTTTATGAAGCAATTTCATACAATATATTTATTCTTTAAATAATTGTAAATAATATTATTTCTCATTTTTTTTTGTGTTTAGGTTCACTGCAACTGGACTGGATTACAATGAAACTCCAAGAAACGATGTAATCTTTTATCGCCAACTCTTGGATCGTCTTCGAGCACAAGATGTATTACCACTAAACTATTCTTCTTCTAACTAAATTTTTATTATAATGAATTCTCTCTAAATAATATATTTATCTTTTGCTTTGCAGTTTATTTGGAGACCATATTTGAGATTGGAACACGTACTCAATCCCGAAGATGTAGCTGTTTGGACAACAAAAACGCCTATCATACGATTCATCATTATGGAGATGCACCACAGTGACTGTGAGAAATTGCAATTCGGCATGCATCAAGAAATCCCATGTCCCCCGATGTGTTTGGATCCATGGCATCTTAAAAAGTCAACCACCAATGGTATCAAAAGAATTGGAAGGCTTACGCAACGGAGTTTCGTAAAATGTGGAAAGAGCGTGCCCACTATGTCCTATAATTCTCGGTTGTGTCCAACGAAATGAAACCGACAAAGGAATATATGGATTGGTACATATCAAATACCAATCCAGAAATGATTGTGTCTGACCCATTCTATTTGGACGATCCCCTGACAACAACAACAACAACCATATTTCCAACAACACCAACCACCAAATTACGAACAGCAACAAGAACAACATTACGAACAACAACAAGAACAACATTACGAACAACAACAAGAACCACAATATTACCAAGAACAACACCCCCAACCATACCAACACATGTTCACCCCCCAACCATACCAACACATGTCCACCCCCGACCATACCAACACATGTCCACCCCCTAACCATACCCACACTACCAACCACAATCTCAACCCCAAAACCAAGAACAATCCCAACACTTCCAACACAGCCAAGACACTAGTGTGGCGGGCTCGTCCAGATCACCACTTAGCCCATACACTGACATACCTAAAGATGACCAACCATACTTCAACACACCACAACAAACATTATGTTTTAACCAACCCGATTCAACCTCCAACTACCAAAGACCACATTTCAAAGGGGCACCAAACAAGATCCACTTTGTCCCACAAAGACAAAACTTTGAGGGTGTAGAGGGCACCGGCCTATCCTACAGCGGGAATTCTAGAGGTTAAGGTCGGCTGGCAGGTTTTGTAGACCCAAAGTACATTGAAGGGACATCGATCCAAACACAACAACAACAACAAATAAGGGGACATCGTAGGACTAGGAGTACGACTAGGGTAGCACTACCACCTCGTGAGCCATCTACACGAGTAGTTAGAGCTCCGCCTTGTGGATCGTACCAGAGACCTCGAAGGTCCCAAAATATGTAAAATATCTTATTGATTTTAAATTGTAGTATTTTTTCTTTATTCAATAATTAAATAATTTAATATGTGTTTACTTTTTTCTTTATTCAATAATTAAATTATTTAATTAAAATTTTTTTAAACACAAGTCGCCAATGAGAGTGACAACTTGCCCTCAAATTAAGAGAAGTCGTCAATAAGACTGATAACTTGTCCTCTAAATAAGGGTAGTCGACAATTGGAGTGAGACATTGTGTTAATCAGGCCAAAAATAATAATTTTTTTTGAAATATTAGTTATTTTTGAAATTTTAAAAAAAAATTGATTATTAAAAAAAGAACCTCCAATTTTAGAAGAAAAAAATAGACTAAGAAGCAGCTACTCTATAATAGTAAAAAAAAAAAAAAAAAAACATTTATCTGCTGACAACCGTAAGCGGATGAGACTGAAACACGAAAGATGTTGAAGTTAGCAGCAGTACGTTGGAACTGGAGGCCACTCTCTTCCCTCCCTCTATCTCATTTCACAAACAAAAACCCTAATCTCCGATTCACCACCTCCCACCTCTTTTCTTCCGCTTCTCTCCAAACCTCACCCTCTCTCAATGCCGAACTCGACACACACCTCCGTTGCTCCATGCCGCAGAACCCTCTCCGAGTCGCCGTCCTTCTCAGCGGAGGCGTCGACAGCAGCGTCGCTCTCCGCCTACTCCACGCCGCCGGCCACTCTTGCACCGCTTTCTATCTCAAAATATGGTTCCAAGTATGTTTTCCAATTTTATGCTTCCACTAAACGTTAATTCCAAAAAAGTAAAATTGATATCGTTTCTTTGGTGATTTTCTGTAGGAGGATTTTGAGAATTTCTGGTCGGAATGTCCTTGGGAAGATGATTTGAAGTATGCTAAAGATGTTTGCAGTCAGGTTGATGTACCATTAGAAGTTGTTCATTTGACAGATGAATACTGGAAAAACGTGGTATGCAAGACTACTATTTGTTCCTCTAACATCAGTTGATAGCATCTTACTCAATTCACATAGCTAAGCTTTTAAGTTAATAATGAATATGTTCTATTTGCAATATCGCCGGAATGCGGCTATGCCTCACTTATTACTTGCTTATTAGGTTTCTTACATCATTGAAGAGTGTCGATGTGGTCGAACTCCGAACCCGGATGTTCTTTGTAATACAAGAATAAAATTTGGTATGAAGGATTGAATCCAATCTAACAACATTGTAGTTTCTTTTGTGTTTTTTTTTTTTTGTCCATTTGTGTTTCTATTAATCAAATGTTTTTTTGTTAGGTGCATTTTTGGATGCAATCGTTGGTATGGGTTTTGACTATGTTGCCTCTGGTCATTATGCGAAGGTTGTCCACCCGTTTGCGGATAAGATGGATGGCCCTTCTATTCTAGAACTATCACAAGACATGGTATCGATATAATATTATTTACTTTTGTCATTACAAGTTCTTGATTGCATTTGTGGTTTGTAGGTTATATTTTTGTACTCACGGCGCTATTGAAGAATCATTTCTTATTTACTGACCTATGTTAGTTTCTAATGAGGTTTGAAATTTTAGGTAAAGGACCAAACTTACTTCTTATCACACCTATCACAGTCCCAGCTGAAGCGACTTCTTTTTCCACTTGGTTGTATTCCCAAGGTTTGTTGTGGCTAGTTCTGTATTCCATGCTGAAATTTCATTTAACTTTGTCGGTGTTTTAGTTATTTTATAATGTCAAACGAAAGAACTCAGACATTATGAATTGAGAATATGTTTCGTAAACTTTTTAAATCCTATCTATAGTTGTTTGGGATTGAAAATCAGATGCTGCTTTGCAGTAACCACTTGTAAAGGGGAACAGGTTATCTTGCTCTGTTTGAATATTTTCTTGTTGTCTAGTCACCGACATTGTTTTCTTTATTTAACTGCTGTCGATTGTTTGATGTATGAGTTAGAAATCTGGCAAAATATTTCAGAATACATTTGGTAAACAAGTTGGGTGTCCTTAATTTTAGTTTGAGGTGGAAATCTGGAAATTACCTTGAGGTGTCTATGCATAAAGGCAACAAGATGTTCCATCTGAGGAGCTTATTATTTTATTATATTGTAGTACATGAAGACAAGTACATGATGTTATGCAGAAATTTCATACTAACTTAATCTCCTGCCACATCATCTGCAGGATGAAGTTCGCAGGCTTGCCACAAAGTTTGATCTGCCAAACAAGGATAGAAAGGATTCCCAGGGAATATGCTTTTTGGGCAAGGTATTAGTAGTTGACAAATCTTTTAATCCATATCTCTTTCAATGTTTGACAAATATATGGTTCATAACAAATACTCTTGATTTTCCAAAAAGTTTTGATAGAGTGTGATAAACATAAAATGACACTTATAGTTATGACGATGCCCACTATTAGTTATGATAACTATTCCTTAATTTTTAAAATTTCAATGCCATCATTTTGTTCAAAGTTATATAATAGTTTTGAAATCTTGAAGATGATTTTATTTGAAATTCAATTTTTGTTCACTTTGAGTCTTAGATAAAATTCAGTGAATTTATTGCAAGACATATTGGGGAAAAAGAAGGTATCATACTGGAAGCTGAGACAGGAGATTTCCTTGGCAAACATCGGGGCTTCTGGTTTTATACTAAAGGTCAACGGCAGGGCTTGTGGCTACCTGGAGGTCCATGGTTTGTTCCCTCTCTATTTCTTTCTGGCATTCATTGTATTTATCTGATGAAGTACCAATCACATTTATACACATGTTGAAGATAGATCTATATTGAGTGATAGATCGTTACTGTAAGTTAAGAGGTTAGCGAGTCGGTTAATAAGGTTGGGTTAGATAGAGGAAATAAACAAGGCTTGTCGCCTATAAATAGGAAGGAGAGGTTAGAGAGCGGGTATCCTTGTTAATTGATTGATTTTGGGTCTTTTGACGTTGGGATAAGGGAAGACCCTCATTTAGGTGTAGACATATGGAAATTGGAATCTATGTTAATTTGCTGTAATGTAGTTTCGAACTTGAGTAGATGGTTGCAGGTTGCAAATTTTCTTTGGTTGCATTCCTATGACCAAAAAACTGAACCTTGTTAAGAAACATCTTTTTGACATTTGATGCAGGTATGTTGTCGAGAAGGATGTAAAAAATAATGTAGTTTTTGTGTCCAGAAACTACTTTTCTTTGGACAAAAAAAGGCGCATATTCCGTGTTGGCTCTTTCAAATGGCTTAGTGGGTTACCCCCTAGGCAGACAAGTCAGCTTCGTTGCAAGGTGGATAGATATCTTGAATATCAACTTCTCTTCCCCTATATTACAAATGTTTTCAATGATACAGTACTTGAATTTCTAGTATATTAACCCTTTCAGGTGAGACATGGTCCCGGGTTCTATGATTGTAGCTTACAAATGGAACCCGAAGGAGATGACGTAATCGACTCTGCTGTTGTTCACATATCTGCAGATGATCAAGGTCTAGCAGCTGGACAGTTCACAGCCTTCTATGAGGGAAAAATATGCATTGGTTCTGGTGTGATTTTGGAGTCCGGGAATGATCAAAGTTATCCTGTTTGCCCAAAAGCTTTAAAAATTGCAAGAATGGAAGATAAAGCCAAGATTGGGAAGCCAGTAAAGATAAAAGTTAAACCAGATAACCCACAAGAAGTGTGTGATTCCATAGAATTGGCAAGTAAAGCTTCATAGGAGAGTAAGAAATTAGAGTTGCTCCCTCAGAACCAAACCTGCAGACTTGGCAGGCATAGTTCTGTAGGAGGGTACCAGTCCCTGTCAGGCCTTCAGAAGAACACGTGATTTTTGGAGGGAAGGATGCTACATTAAGGTGCAATCCAAGGCGGTAGGGATCCTCTGAACATTCTTTAGAAGGACATATGGATCATTTACCGCAAGTGAGAGATAACAAGGAAACAGATGTGGAGAGATATAACTTATGAAAGAGACTGATAGTGTAGATAGAAATGTAAGGGGGGCTGTATGGAGAGAATCCTGCCTTGAAAGAACATACTGGCGGTCATATCTTATCCTCCAATATATACCTAAATGTTTCAAAATGTATTCTCCAATAACTCAACACTACTATATTGCAACAATAAATTATTTATTCATTCATTGTTGATTATTTATGAGATATCAAGTTATAGGAAATAATATTTTTATTTTTCATCCAAATCAAGTCAAAATCAAATGTTAAGACTTACAATATTTTGCAAAAAGTCAAACAAACAATATGGTATGTTAAATTTTACAATGTATTTGTTATTTTAGTAGTTTCTGGAAGATTTATACTAGAGACATCTTTTAGATGGATACTTTCGTAGTCACTCCCAAACTTCACTTTTGGACTACTAAATGGAGTATGGTTTTCTGTTCTATTCTAACTTTTTGTCGGAGATGTGATACTCAAAGACATTATTCTTTCATCTAAGAAAATTTTACTTTGTACCCCCACTTTTTAACCTGTACCCCCACCACAGAATTTTTTTGACGAAAATACCCTCATATAAAAAGCATAAGATTTAAAAAAAAATTCATTTTTCATATCTCATCTAAAAGTGTTCCGAAATCTCTCAAAACCTCTTGCATTCCGGAACAGTTTGGGAAAGTATTCCGGTACACAAAAAAGCATTCCGGAACACATCATGTAAGTGTTCCGAAATTTTTTCCAAACCGGAACACTTTTGGGAAGTGTTCCGGTTTTAATTTTTTTTTTGTTTTTTTTGTCTTTTTCCGGAACACTTTTAGAAAGTGTTCGTTTAAATTGCATTCGAACACTTTCTAAAAGTGTTCGGAAATTCATTCCGGAACACTCTCCCCTAAGTGTTCCGGTTTGGGTTTTTTTCAATTTTTTTTTTTTTCATATTTTGATTTTATTATTTTTTTCAGAATGCCTCGATGATTAGGCCTTGACGGACGACCTTGTGCTCGGAGAGGTGATGGTGCATCTGGATCACATCCTCCGGAGGTGCCTAGGGGATTCCCGGGTGGACCATCTGATTTATCACTGTTAGTTAGATACGAGCAGCACTGTGCTCGACATTTGTGGTACGGAGAGGTAAGTAAATGAAAATTTAATCTGAAATGAATTAAGTTAATTTTTGGCATAGTTTATTAATATGTTACATTTTTTTCAACATTTTTTTTTCAGGAAAGAGGACCGAAAAAACAATTAAAATGTGCTGCACACGGTCAAAAACTCAATTTTAAAAGAAAAAAATTTAAAAAAAAAAATTTTAAAAAAAAATTTTAAAAAAAAAATTTTAAAAAAGCGTTCCGGAACACTTTAAGAAACTGTTCCGGAACACACAATTTACAAACCGGAACACTTTCTGAAAGTGTTCCGGTTTGTTATATAATTTGCCATCCATTCCGGAACACTTGCACAAAGTGTTCCGGAATGGTTTTTGTGAATTCCGGAACACTTTTTAAAACTGTTCCGGTTTGTGTTTTTACATACCGGAATACTTGCTGAGAGTGTTCCGGAAGTGTTTTTCAAAACTGTAAAAATTTGTCTTTTTCGTAAATGGTAAAAATAAAATATTAAAATAATTAAATTACAGTTAGGGTAAAAATGTCATTTTTTTAAAATTGTGGGGGTACAGGATTAATTGTGGGGGTACAAAGTAAAGTTTTCTTCATCTAATCATTGGTGAGATTTTGAACGATATATTTTGTGTTCTCCATTTAACTATTAGAGACCAACTATTTGATCATTATTCAATTTAGATATTTGAAAAACTATATTTGTTAAGTTGAATTCGATGAGGTCTACTAGAGGTGAGGATGTCATGCACAATTTAAGGGAATTTCTTTCCATCTAGTGAGGTTTTTCTTCACCTTTGATGAAAAATCAAAAATACCTTCAGTTTCGTAAGTTAATTTACGAATTTCTCAAATAAGGTGAATTTGTAAGTTAACTTACGAAATAATCCACGATTTTAAAAAAATAAGGTGAATTCGCAAGTTAACTTATTTACCTTATTTGGAGAATTCGTAAGTTAACTTGCGAATTCACCTTATTTGGGGAATTCGCAAGTTAACTTACGAAGTTGCCAAATATCCCAAATTTATGAGGATTAAAATACAATTTATATTCCACTATTTAATTAAAAATTAATTATTAAATTTATTGTTTAATTATATATCTTAAATTTATTTTAATAATTTTTAATTATAAATTTAAGTTATTTTTTTATTTATAATAATTCAATTTAATTATATTGTTAGAAATATATTATATAATTAATGTATATCAAGTAAATCAAAGCAAAAAATCAATTGTATCTCTTTATATAGAAATTGATATTAATAGTATCAATACAATTTTTATCATAGGCCAAATTTGATAGTAATATATGAGGAGGGATCAAATTACATCCGAAGAGTTACACCATACTCGCTCAAAAACGTCACTTCAGATTAATATTTTTTAAAATCAACCGTTGGATTGAAATATATCATCATATAAATTATACCTATAGAGAGAGAATATTATATTTTATTTCATGTAATTTCCATTACATATATACACGATTTCACGTACTAAAAAATAGAAAAATATATGCATGAAAGTCTAACTTATATTTGATCTATAATAATAAAATCTATTAATACAATCGATATTAATATCAAATTTGGCCTATAATAAAAATCATATTAATAGTATTGATATCAATTTCTATATGAAGAGATACAATTGATTTTTTTGCCTTGATTTACTTGATATGCATTAATTATATAATATATTTCTAACAATATAATTAAATTGAATTATTATTAATAAAAAATAACTTAAATTTATAATTAAAAATTATTAAAGTAAATTTATGATATAAAATTAAACAACAAATTTAATAATTAGTTTTTTTATTTAAATAATAAAATATACATTGTATTTTAATATTAATAAACTTGGGATATTGAGCGAATTCGTAAGTGCACTTACGAAATACCTTGAAATAAGGTGAATTCGTAAGTTAACTTACGAATTAAATAGTAAAATATAAATTGTATTTTAATCCTAATAAATTTGGGATATTGGGCGAATTTGTAAGTGCACTTACGAAATACTTTGAAATAAGGTGAATTCGTAAGTTAACTTACGAATTCATCACAAAAAGTCAATTCGTAAGTTAACTTACGAATTCACCCAACAAGGTAAATTCGTAAGTTAACTTATAAAGGGTATTTTTGATTTTTTAGGGGTGTAGGAGAAACCCATTAGGTGGGTGAAGAAATTTCCCAATTTAAATTTTTGGAGACCATATAGAAGATCAATTTGACTATAAATATTACCCATTATGTCGTGAATCGGAATCGGATGCCTTAAAACAAATATATATAAGCTTGTAGGGAAAAAGAATGAAGAACACGATGAACACAAGGATTAGTTATTAACTGTTATTCTTTCCTTTATCTTAAAACCAAGATTACAAGTATACAAGAATAACAAATAACCCTCTCACCCTAAATTAGGATTTGCAATATGCAATGATGAGAGACTAGTATGCTATTTATAATAAACCTAACATACTAAACTAATGGGCTTTTATCACAAATACCCATTACAAGCTAACTTAGGGTACAAGCTAACTTAACCAATTGGACATAACAAACAGGCCCAATTCGATGCTAACAATTCTAGCATCCTTCGACACAATAGAGTTCGACCCAATATCTCACACATTACATTAATGATGCACTTAAAGAATATGGATAAAATTGTAACATATGTTGATGTTGTATTCTTAGATCTACAACATGAGTATAATTGGGGAACTCCATGTTTGATTTATTTATGCCAAGTTAACGACTCAAGTAGATGCCAAGTTAGACGAGCCAAGTAGGTTCAAGACTAAACAAAACGGAAGGAAATAAGTGTCTCTTATAAGTAATGTTCTGGTCTAGTGCCAACCTAATACGAGTAAGACCCAAGTGTTAAGCCTAGTGAGGCGAAGTCCATGAAATTTGCCTATCATATATAAATGGCATACAAAAACCACAAGATACACACACACACACACACACTCTCTTTTCAGATTTACACTTTATCCATTTTGGACTCTGTAACTGATTTGAGTGTTAACCTTGCAGGTCCATCCATGTGCTGTCGTGTCGGAGATATGCACATTGTATCAAGAGTCCATCACTTCAAATTAATCACAATTTTGGACCATGTACGGAACAATGGCGCAATTTGTGGAAAACAACAACTGATTAGGTCAAAACAACGGCACCCTAGTTCCACCCACGAACTGTAGTCAGGTCCATAAAATATCTCAGGTAGGTCACATTGGTGTAGTGTCCACTCGCGTCCACAAAGACAAATGTGCATACCAGGTACATCAAAAAATACCGGACAACATAGGCATGGTGAAACTGAACAAAAACATCCTCGTCCACAGGCTCCCCAGCTGCACGTGCAGTTCTTTTTGCAGCAACTACTGCAACGAGGTGCTCTTCATATATCTCATTTAGGTCGAAGAACCTCACGTGCGCCCCGTTTGTGGAGTCGCAGTCCGCAGAAGCTCTAAGATACTCAACCATCCAGTCAACCGCCTCAACTCTGAATATCTTGATATGGTTAAGTAACCTACCTCTGATAGGTAGTTGGAGCAATCATGCTACAACATCAAGAGTAATGGTCAACTCTCCAACTGAAAAGTGGAAAAATGACGTCTCTTTATGCCACTTCTCAGCAAAAGCACCCTGCATGCCAGTGCTTATGGTATTATAACTCGTACCGCATAATTTGGAAAGACCTGATTCGATGATAGCATTATGGAACCACTGAGCCTTTGGAATAAAAAGATCAAAATCTTGCGGGAGTGGTTAACATGCTTTAAAGCCCTCCTTTCCTGAAACAAATGAATTCAACGAAAATAACTCAAGATGAACCGTATTTTTGAATAAAAATTATAATATGAAATAACTCAAGTGGAACCAAAAAAATACTTGCCCATCCCAGACATAACGAGCAACATGATCCTGATAATATATCAGGAGGGATGTGTCATATGGCCCTTCTGGATAGTCATTCTGTAACGCCCCGAATTTAATTAATTAGTTAATTAAATTATTAAAAGATTTAATTATTAGAATTAGACGAAGTTTGAGAATTAATCGGAGTAATTGGATTTGTCGGCATTATTTAAGAGACATATTTGGATTATTAAGTTTAAGCCGGATCATTTGGTTGGTGTAATTGGAGGATTAATATTAAGAATAATAGTATTCATTTATTGGACTAGTTTATTTAAGTGAAATAATTAGTTTAGTCGGAGAATTATTATTATGAGTAGAGATTAATTAACTAGAATAATTAGTGATGAATTAATTCGGTGGTAGAATATTATTGAAAATAATGTTCGAAAATAAGTGTGAAATTAATAGAGTTATTTATTTGGTGTTAGAAGTATAGAAAAAAGGTGTGAAATTAAGTTAAGTAGAAATAATAGAAATATTATTATTATTATTATTTTATTATTATTATAATAATATTATTAGTTGGATTTAATTATAAGAGAAGGAATTAGGTTTAAATAAATAAGAGATATAAAAGGAGAAATATAAGGCTAATAGTTAGAATAAAAATAATACTAGAATTATTCTATTATTTGGAATTAATGAATTAAACGTGGTATATTAATTATAAGAGAGAATTGGTATTTTTGGAGAATATAATTTAATAAACCAATTGTATTAGAAGCTACTATATAGTTGAATTAACCTAGTAAAATAAGGAGTGAATGTTGCTTGCCAAACCAAAAAGCCAAACCCTAGCCGTGGAGAAAAACCAGAAGGAGAGGAAAGGGAGAAAAGTTGGAAACAAAGGTGCTAGGAGGGATCGTTGCCGTCCGAGAGTTCCGTTATTCTGATCGAATTTCCGAGTTCCCGTCAATCCACAGGTAAGGGATGGGGTTCGAGTTTTATAATCGATTGTAGGATAATTTTTATGTGGGGTTTAGGGCTGCTTAATTATACTGTTAATCGTGTTAGATCGATAAAATTTGTGTTGCTGGAATAAATTGAATAGCTTGTTGTGTTGAATTGATCTGCCATGTGTTATATCGTTACTGTTGCCATGAACTATTGTTGCAATTTTGTGTTGAGATCGTACGGTGGTAAGGAGGAAAACTTTGCATGTTGTATAAGGAGGAGGCGAGGAGGAAGAAGTGAGGACCGCCTCATGGGATGAGGGAGAGAGATGTAGTGGGAAGGAGGACCGCCTCCTTGGAGTGAAGAGGAGTGAGGCGACCGTGTGTGGGTGGACTCAAGATCTCGTGGTTCACGTGGCTTGCTATGGATTAGTTAAATTGGGTTATGTTTTGGGAATTAAAATAGTGCAATAGGCAAGAATTTACTATTAGCTTAATGAAGATAAATACTAGTAGCAGTAGCAAATATTGTATCAGGAAGCAGAATAACTCTAGCAGCAATAAGAAACCATACCAGGAAATTAATATTAGCAGTAACAAATGATAATGCATGTGTAGATTAATTAGAGAATGATCCACAATAATGCGGAATTAATAAAGATACTGTCAGAATTAATTAGTAGATTAATTAGAAATTGGTAATGTTGCAGGAAACTGAAAATGGTGTAGAAATAATACTGTCAGTCGAATTAAGCGGAGAATTTAGTTTGTCGGAATTGGACGAAATTTTATGGAATAGTTCGGGTATACGGGTAGTCAATTAAACAGTGTTATTTCGTCTTAACTCGTGTTAGTTGCTGAATTGCCGATACTGTCGGAATGATGTCGTTTATGTCCAAATTAGATGGTCTAAGTGTCGTAGGCTCAAATGGCCAAAGTCGAAGAATGGAGTGGATTGGATTAAATTATGAATTTGGTTGTTGATGTTGTTAATGGAAATTAAAGTTGATTATGTTTATTATGAGATGTGTGGACGTTGATGTTGTTAATTGCCGTTGAAGTTGATTATGTTTATTATGAGATGTGTGGACGTTGATGTCGTTAATTGTTGTTGAAATTGATTATGTTTATTATAAGTAGCGTGGTTGTAAAAGTTGTTAATTGTTGTTGAAGTTGAAGTTGATTATGTTAATTATAAGTTGCATTGTTGTTAACGTTGTTAATAGTTGTTGAAGTTGAAGTTGATTATGTTAATTATAAGTTGCATTGCTGTTGACGTTGTTAATAGTTGTTGACGTCGAAGTTGATCGTGTTGATTAAGTTGATGCAGTTAATGCATGATTAAGTTGTTGTTGTTTTAAGTTGTTGTTGATTGTTGTGGTCGTTGTATCATACATAGCATGTGCATTATTGTTGGCCTCGGATTGGCACCACGTTGTAAGTTGAAGGCTTATGCCTTGTTGAATGCCTCGATAACCTGGCATATTTTACGTTGGGAGTTTTGCTCCAAATGGATCCACATGCATCTGCATTTGTCGAGTCGCATTAAGTCGCATTTTAAGTTGTTGTTGATTCTATGTTGTTTGGTGGATATTATATGTTGTTGATTCTATGTTGTTTGGTGGATATTATATGTTGTTGATTCTATGTTGTTTGGTGGATATTATATGTTGTTGACTTTATGTTGTTTGGTAGATATTATATGTTATCGATTTAAGTAGTAATTATTGTATGTTCCTTTACCTAAGCATATGAATTATCGTACTTTCGCTTATATTATTCGATATCTCACCCTTTCTATTTTGTTGGCCGTTACCTTTATATTGGTAACGTGCAGGTATTCAAGAATTGAAGAATTAGTAGATGTTGGTTCAAGTCGGTGTCTTTGCTCTGATACGTAACACTCGGGGGGGACGTTTGGTCTATGTTGTTTATATTGTTGACTCTTGTTGTTATTAGTATAATTTGTTGAATCCTAAGTGATGTTGTGAAATAAAAAGTTGTTAAGTATGTTGAAAGTTGAATAACATGTTTCAAGTTGTTATTAGTATAATATATTCAGTTGTATAACTATGAATTCTGCTGCGTAGTAATAAAAAGTATTTTGTTTGAAAGTTATTGCAAGTTGTTATGAGATCCTCCGAATTAAAAAGTGTTATGTATCTTATCTGTTTGTGTTGTTAATGTTGAAATGTGGCATCCCATGTTTTTAGTTTAAAATTTCCGCACTCTGATTTTATAATAAACGTTGGGTAGAAATGGGGTGTTACACATCCTCCGCAGGTTCCTCAGCATCGTCCTTCGATACCTCAACATTTTTTGGCGTCCTCCGCCTAAACATCCCGGGCCTCCTCCGGTACCTGCTCCTCTTGTACCTGCTCATGTGCACTTGAGGTAGACGCCTCATGCAAATGACTCCTCCGTAAGACTGAAGAAGGAGAAGCTATTTCTAACTGCTCCCTTTGTACCCGACCCCGTCCACGAGGCCGGTTAACCTGTTGTTGTTGTCTCTCTCGACGAGCTAAGACAGTCTGACTTGGTCTGCCTTGTCTCAAACGCGCCATTTAATCCTGGTTCTCTACCATTTCCTGAAATAAACCATTATAATTGTTAGATTTCTAATTTAAAACAAGTCAGGAAAAAATTCATAAGTGCACTGGGTGAATTCGCAAGTGCACTTAGGAAGTTCCTCCAGGGTCACTTTGCAAATGTACTTGCGAAACCCCTTCGTCTAGAAATTTCTAAAACTAGAAAAATCATTCCCTAAACACCCAAGATTCCATTTTTTGCTCGAATACAACTACATTTACCTATTCTAACTTCATATACAATTTAATTTCTAAAACCTAACCTAATAATCTTATAAAATTTTACATTTTGAATAAAAAAATGAAGAAAACTTACACAAATTTGAGTTTGGAGATGATTTTGAAGGACTTCAAATGAGTCGGAATGAGTTGAAATGCCAAGATGAACTTGAATGGAGTGAGTTTGTAGTTGTAAAAATGTTAGGGTTTATATGTGAGAATTCGATAGTTGGGTGTTGTGAAATGAAATGGGTTTAAGGTGCCTTCGCATGTGCACTCACGAATTCACTTTATTTTTAAAAAATTATGGGTTATTTCGTAAGTATACTTGTAAAATCTACCTCCAAAGTAAATTTACGAAATCTAAGAGTATTTTTGCATTTGCACCGGAGATAGACAAGAACTCCACTAGGTGGAAAAATAAATTTTCTTAATTCCCTTGAAAGTTTTACGTTGAAATTCATAAATTTAGTTTAAAATCTATATTTGGTAAAAGACAAATTTCTCCCTAGTCATGTTTGGAAATTTTACGGTTAAACTAAAAATGGTTATCTTATTAGTGTGGAAAATCCAAATTGACGAGAGAATGGAGGCGATAACCCCCCGCCCCGCCAAATCTTCAACTCAATCCTCAGAAATTTAAGATATAGTTTCACTTCACCAATGGCACATCTCTCCCACTCACACTTTCTCACCCCCATCTCTTTCTGCACCCCCGCTAAAACCCCAACCTCCTTTCTCTCACTCCACACCACTTTTCCCTTTTCCACTTCAACAACACTTTCCTCCCCGCTTTCTCTACAAACATTCACCTCACTCCCTTCCCGGAGCCTCCCCCGCTCCGTATCGCATTCTAACGCCTCCGAATTCTCAGCCTCCGTCGACGACGACGAATCACTAGACGAATTGATTGAACTGCCAGAAGAATTGGAATTAGATTTAGACCATCAGGTTGATTATTCCGACGACGAAGAAGTTGATGTCGTCGCGCTCGAGCAGGAAGCAAAGGAAGCTGCACTGGAGTATTCAACCTCTCTATCTCACATTTTGACTATAGGTCAGTAGCTTTTTACCTTCATTTGCAGTTACGTGAGTTTTGCAGTTTTTAACTATCATCTTTTTGTGTTTGATGATTTCAGAAGATGAGAGAATTGACGGGAAAGAAACCGATAAAAACTCCAAGAGGAGTAAACCGAAGAAGAAAATTGTTAGTATTTTGTTCAATTTGATAAATTCTATAACACATTAGTATTATCTTGACTGAAAAAATTGAGGCAAAATAACTGTAACTAATTAGACCTTGAATTATATATTTTATTTCGAAAAGATTGAAATGAGTTAGGATCATTTGATGAACCTTCCCCTATTTTGAATGGTAGATCCCGGACAATCTTCTCCCAAAGATTGCTATTGTTGGAAGACCGAACGTTGGCAAGTCAGCGTTATTTAACCGTCTCGTTGGGGTATTGAATGTTTTTTTAATAGCTTTGCTTATTGTTGTTTATTTTTTCCTGTTCCGGGGAAATTAACATTTGGAAATTTCAACATGTTTGGAGTAATCTGACTGCTGAAATTGTTTCCTTTCTGCTTAAATTGTAGGGTAACAAGGCAATTGTGGTGGATGAACCCGGGGTTACGAGGGATCGTTTATATGGCCGATCTTATTGGGGAGACCATGAGTTCATGGTGGTGGACACTGGGGGCGTTATAAGTGTTTCAAAGTCACAATCCACTGTTATGGAAGACTTGGATATTACTACGACAATTGGTATGGATGGTATTCCCCTTGCCACTAGAGAAGCAGCTGTTGCCAGGATGCCATCAATGATTGAGAAACAAGCAATCGCAGCTGTGGAAGAATCATCTGTTATTGTTTTCCTGGTTGATGGTCAGGTATTTTGTTTGTTTGCTTATAAAATCTTATATCCTTCCTTCTTTTACATGTCTGTATCTACTTTCTCTTGATCCTTATTGTAATAATGGATATATACAAGGATAAAGAGATGTTTAAAAAAGTGGGTCTTACTTGTTTTGGGTTTTGATAGTTATTAACCACGGGGCGTTCCTCCTTGTGCCCCATCATAATCAGACAATACTTTTGGAATTCTACATCTATAGTCTAGCTTAATCTTCAAAGCTTTGTTTGTTTCCGGTGAGTTATTTGGGGTACCAATTTGGCTACTACTACAGAGAAGAGAACATAGTTGTGCACTATCAAAATGAGATGTCAAATTTTGTTTTATACTTATTTAAGTGCATGATATCATAAGCTTTACAGTAATGATAATTATGCTTAACAGGCAGGTCTAATAGCAGCTGATGTGGAGATTGCTGATTGGTTACGTAAAAACTACTCAAACAAACCTATCATTCTAGCAGTTAACAAGTGTGAATCTCCAAAGAAAAAAATTATGCAGGCGTCTGAATTTTGGGCCCTTGGGTAAGCAATTTTGGTGGAGATGTGCTTGAGGTGTGGTTGAACACTGCGGAACTTGGTCTTGACACCGACTTTAATAAATAAAAAACTCACTTATTCTGTTGTTTTATTGACATTGACTCTTAGGACTAAAACTTGATCTGTGGTATGTGTTATTTTTCATTTCGGTGTCAAATTTATGGATATGATTTTTAAGTGTGCCTCAACCTCAACAAGCATTATTTAATTGTGTACATGTTTCAAGAGACCTTCGAGGTCAAAGTTGGTGTTGAATACACTTACCTCACATTTGTCAACTTCTAATCTAATAAAGGAATCAAATTATCCACTATGCTGGCATGACAGTTAACTTTTTTAATAACTAGCTAGTTCGAGTGGTTAATTAATTATGGTGATGTTAATGTTAAACTAAGTTTGGTTAATTCAATAATTATAGACTGGCCCTTTTGTGTTGAAATTTACCTTAGTTTTTACTAGGCGCATCTTCATGTCTCCTCTTAATAGGGCGTGAGTAGGGTGTAACTTTGGTCGGGCATGAACAGTGGTGGCGCTTCAAAGCTGTGTGAGGGGGTCAATTTGTTTAATGTGTGTTATACATATATGTTTTTCCAATTCCCATTGAATTAATCTAGATCTGGTGGTTACTTTTGCTTGCTAAACAGGGGTTCCAACCCAGAACATTGCATTATTGAATTTTTTGCTTAAAAACCTGGGAAGATATGCAAAAAAACTCCCTTAAAGGAACAAACCCAAATTATGTTGCATGAGCTCATCTGGCTTTGCCACTGCACCGCTTGATATATTTATCTTGTCATATATGTCTATAAGATAATAAATATAATGTTAACGATAATATAATATATGTTTATACTTTATACCTCTTAAGAATGACATTTTTTGAGGAGGCCATGGCCTCCTTAGGGCCCGCATAAAGATTTGCCACTGGGCATAGGTTTATGTGATGTCGATATAGGATGTCATAGCTTACATGTTTAATTAAGAAACTTCATTTCTCTTGCTAAAGCATTGGAAAATAATACTCAGTATTGTTTTTGCACAAAACCACTTCTTATGCTTTCAAAACCACGGTTGAGTGGTTATACTGCCAATGCTAAGCTCTTATATCATGTTGTTTATTAGTGCTTTCCCAAGTGTCATATGTACTAATCCGCAAGTTCCTTGCTATGGTTACTGATATATCAGGTTTGAACCAATCCCAGTATCAGCTATATCAGGGACTGGAACTGGAGAGCTTCTTGACCTTATTTGTTCAGGGATACAGAAAGTTGAGGTTTGTTTTCCATAAATACTGAATTCTATTCAGCATGAAATTGACAATGAGTAACTTTAGGTGATACATTTTATTGTTTACCAAGTTAGTTTGACAATATTACACATTCACCAACCAATAATAAGTTATTGATTATTTGAAAGCATTTTTTCTTATCAATATACAACCTGGGATCAACTTGTTTTAATCTTATTTTGAAACCCTTGATTTTCTTACATATACTTCATTTTATGCTATACAACAGAAGCCAGAGAATCTTGTTGAAGAAGAAGATTATATTCCAGCAATTTCTATTGTTGGCAGACCAAATGTTGGCAAAAGTAGCATTTTAAATGCACTGGTTGGTGAGGACAGAACAATAGTCAGCCCCATCAGTGGCACTACACGTGATGCTATTGATACTGAATTTATTGGAGCAGATGGCCAGGTTTGTTTCTTTTGGCGACTTATTAGTAACTATTTGGTTTCTAGTGTAACAAAATAACCCAGTGCTTACTTTAAAGTATTTTAGCTTGTGTTGCAAGAAATAAGTTTTTATAAGGATCAGTTAGTTATAAGGTTTTCCCCATCCAAATTTTGTTGGTTTATTGCTTTATATTTTTGGGCCATTCTAGATTTGTAATAGTGAATCGGTAAGCTTTTAGAATTTAGCTCAACATGATAATTAGTTTCTTATTTTCTTCCTCTAGAAGTTCCATCTTATCGATACTGCTGGAATCAGGAAAAGGACAACTGTAGCCTCAGCTGGAAGTACAACGGAGGCTTTGTCAGTGAATCGAGCATTTCGTGCTATTCGTCGTTCTGATGTTGTTGCTCTTGTCAT
This sequence comes from Vicia sativa, assembly GCA_021764765.1. Lineage (NCBI taxonomy): Eukaryota > Viridiplantae > Streptophyta > Magnoliopsida > Fabales > Fabaceae > Vicia > Vicia sativa. The sequence continues at coordinate 206,716,516 of CM038793.1, forward strand.
TGAGGCCTTGGCTTGTATCACTGAACAGGTTTCCAATCAGTGATTTTATATATGAAAAATATGTTTTTACTTCTGATTATAATAAGGCATTACTGCATAAAATAACCTTGGATGTAAATGGCATGCCAGTTGTTTAAAAATTAATGTTTTCCACAATTGTTTTGATGTTTTTTTTAACAAAACTATTTCATATATCTTAAAGGACTACAAGATAGCTGAAAGAATAGAAAAAGAAGGCAAAGGTTGTGTGATTGTTGTAAACAAGTGGGATACAATACCAGATAAAAATCAGCAGACTGCATTACACTATGAGCAAGATGTCAGAGAGAAGCTTCGTTTACTTAACTGGGCTCCAGTTGTCTATTCTACTGCTCTAGCTGGCCATAATGTTGACAAGTAAGTTTTGGCTGGAAAATCTTTATTTACTCTACTGCATAGCATGCTAATTTCATGCTTTCTTTGAAATCTCTCAATTTTTTCTTTAAAACAACTCCTTTCTTATGAATACATATTTGCAAACAAATATGAATTTGAATCTGACATGGAGAATGGTGCTAAACTTTGAATATTTTAGCATATGCAATGTTTTTCAACAAAATAATAAATAGAAGTTGCGTTGCTGTGGTCATGGTAAACTTCATGTAACAGTCAAATCATCATCCTCTTGGCAGAATTTTGTGGAGAGTAAATATTTAATTTAGTTAGTCCTCCAAAGATTGGTGTGTTATGACATTTGATATGAGAATGTAGCTGACAAGATTTTTGTCGCTAACTTAGTCCTTAAAGATGTGAATTTGGTGACAATTTGGCATCCCATCTGGAGTGGACCGAAGAGGTTGGCCGGGTTGATTGAACAAGTAAGACAGCATTTCGTCGCTTCGAAGATAGGGAGTGGTATCTGCAAGTACTTCGATTCTCAAGTCAGTATGGGAATGAGTGGGAATAGAAATGGTATAGAAATTGTGTACCTTTCACTGAGCCTTGATCAACATATTTCTACTAGAGGAAGGGGTCTGGGGAGAATGATTAAGAACCAATGTTGGGACGATCTCTCGGTAAATTTCTCACCTCCCGTCTGCTTTTGTTCGCTGAGGCAATGAGTAGAGATGGAACTTTACAGTTCCAGAAGGTCTACGAAGGCGGGCTCTTGAAGAGATCCTGAGGCGTTGGGCCTATAGTCCATTCAAAAACAGTATCTTTATAGGACTAATATGATGCTATTGTAGTCTGAGTGACTAATCTGTTAATGAAAATCTTTGAAGGACTAAAATGGCAACAACTTAATTTTCAGAGGATTAATTTAAGAGTTTATTCTTTTTTTATATACTACGCAGGATTTATTGATGTGTGGCAAAAATCGTTCTTGTCATTTCTGGGGTGCAAGTGATGCACAAGGAAATGGACTTAAGAACTAGGCTGTTTTTGGGATCTTTTCTATTTAATTTGGGCTAACTTTGCTTTACTGGCTGCATCATGCAACTAGTCTTTGGTTGATGGGTTTGCTTGGATGTAGACAATAAACTTGGTACTATAATTTATAAATGTTATTGTTAACATTACGACTTATCCAGGTCTGATATTTTTCGTTGTTGTTAATCCCCTAACTGTGTAGCTGATTTGTATTATTGTTTTGAACAAAAGGATCATTGTTGCTGCTAGTGAAGTCGAAAAAGAGAGATCAAGAAGACTGGGTACTTCTATATTGAATCAAGTAGTGCAGGAGGCAGTAATTTTTAAGTCTCCTCCCAGGACACGGGGTGGAAAAAGGGGACGTGTTTACTATTGCACTCAGGTAGTTACATCATCCGACAGTAATGCTTACCCACGAGTTCCTTGGGTTGAGCTTTAAGCTCTCACAACTTATATAATATATAATTACTTGGTATCTTGTATGTTCTCAGTTCCTTACTAGATGTCCTCTTGCAGGCTGCTATAAGGCCGCCTACATTTGTGTTCTTTGTCAATGATGCAAAACTTTTTTCTGATACTTACCGCCGCTTTATGGAGAAGCAACTGCGTTCAAATGCGGGATTTCCTGGTACTCCCATTCGGCTTTTGTGGCGCAGCAGAAAAAAATTGGAAAAAAATGAAGGTTAGTAATTTGTTTGATTCTGTTTTTTTTTTTTTTTTTTTAAATTTCATATTTATACTTTATTTTGCTGACCCCGTCTCGCGAGTGTTAATGATGCATGGATATATGATTTGCTCACAGGCAAAAGAGGGACTAGGACCAAAAACAATCCCACTTCAAACAGTCGAAAATTGATACCAGCTACGCAATAGGATCACACATTTTATTGTATGGAAGAATTAGCTGTGGTTCTGTTTGTGTCGAGAAAAGTGAAGGAGCTTTTTATTAGGGATTACTCAAACGATTTTGGTCCTGAAATTTACCAAGGTTAGTAAAAGCTCAACAAGTAGGGAAGGAGTGCCTCAAGTCTTGATGAGAATCTTGCATTTGCTGTGGTCATGATTCTTTTGGTAATTTTATTAGGCATTTTGAAGTTTGTTGGTTTAAATAGTGCAGGTATTTCTAAGTAACTTAAAAATTTATCGATAGCTTCATTGTAAAATTATCAATAGAAGTAGTAAATTTTAATAAGTATATGATATATCGGAGTTTGGGATCCAAATGTCATATTTTATATTTGATTTTTAATTTTACAAAAGTAAAGTAAGGGATCCAAATGTCATATAGTTAAAATTTAAAGATCCATGGTGCAATATACTCATTTTTTTTAAGACGGGTTGGTTTTGCGAACTGAAAAGGAATGTCAGCGTATTTTGTTGTCCGCTTATCTTTTATTTTTGTATTGACTTTTATTTAGTTATTATACAATATATTAATTTTTATAAAATATGTATAATATATTAAAAAGTTAGAAATTTTACTATTATTTTAATTCATACAGTACAATTAAATAGATAATAAATTGATAAATTATGTTACTAAATTTAAACAGATACCACTTTTTTATTTTAGTATATTATTTTATTTATGTAGTATGATTAAATAGATAATATTAAATAAATAATAGATATTTCCTCCGTCCCAAAATATTTATCATATTTGGTCATTTCACACAGCTTAAGAAAATATGATAAATGTAAGAGAGAATAGTAGTTTTACAAAACTATCCTTGTTTATTATTGGTGTATTTAAATAATCATAAATGCAAAACGACACTTATTTTGGGTCAAATAATTTTATCAAATGTGACACTTATTTTAGGACGGAGGGAGTAGTGGATCGGAAAAATAGGAAATGTATTATTTTTGTCAATATAGTAATAGTAGGGAATTTCCCAAGTATCGATCTCAAGGACTGCGATTAACTATAGAGCTCGTTTGTTAGTTCAATTAAACAAAAACTATGGTTTTAGGATTTTGATATGTATGAACTAAATTGCAAATAAAAATTACTAAAGTGTACGGATGGATAAGACAAATATGAGTAGTATGCTAGGGATAGTGAATGATTTGATCATGCAACGAATCTGATCATACCTTGCAACAACTGGTTTGGAATATTGACTATCGGTTCTCAAGGGTTATTATTCCTAAGTCCCTAGGTAATAATTCAATAATCCTTCAACCTAATTACTATGTCCATAGAAAATTATGGTTGACATTAAGCTTTTTAATATCAAGAATATTTCGATTATAAAAGAATGTCCCTAGTCCTAGGTAATATCTACTTGAATATGTTCTCAAACAGATCATGAACAATAACTTGTTCGACTTAATTGTGTCACATAAAATCAATTTCCGTTTGTCCAACAGAAAGAGCAATCAAATAGTAAGAGAACAACTCAATATGAAGCAAACCAAATTGTCATTGCAAAAGTATAATAAAATTCATTACAGATCAAAATCAGGGTTACCCCCTAGCATTAGGGGTTTAGATACTCATAGAAGTAAAGAAAATAATAGTATTCATTGTAGACATTACAAATAATGGATGGAAAATAAGTCTTCAATTGGAAAAGCTCATGAAAATCTTGGTTCCAAGCATAGGTCTGAGTTCTTTAGCCTTCAACCTTGTTCTTTGCTGTCAAAATTCGTCCCCAAAATTCAACAACCCTTCCAAAATATCATTCTATACCTTTTATTCACGTTTCTGGGCTTTCAGACCAAAAATACAGCAAATTCACGTCGAGACGCGTATGGGCTTTGGCACGGTCCGGGGACGTGTCTAGAAGTCTGACACGCATCTAGGGATGCGTCTGGCAGTCTGACACGCGGGATGTGTTTGGGAAGCAAGGTGTATTTCATGTGTATTTTTCAACTTGACACGCGTCTGGGGACGTTTCTGGGAAGCAAGGTGTATTTCATGTGTATTTTTCAACTTGACACGCGTCTGGGGACGCGTCTGGCATGCTGGAACGCGTCTGGGCAGACTTGTGTAATTTTTGATGTTTCACACGTCTCTTGGCATGCGTCAGATCTGTGTTTCTTTTCCAGTCTACGCGCATTTGGGCATCCTTATGACCAGTGCTCCACGACTCTTGTTCTATTCTCTCTATTTTTGTCCTGCAAAACACACAATACCTTTCTCAACAAGATCAAAAAACATCTGAACTTGAAAACACTAAAGAGACACAACCACAGTATAAAATATAGTAAAATGAAATAAAACATTTGACACTGACAAGAAACTCTAAGTAAAATAATTGAGAAATAACTGTATAAAAACCACTCATTAGTAGTAAATTAAGAAAATTATTTTTTTAAATAGACAATAAATTAATAAATTAAATTAAAATAGTTTCTGAACAATTTAGTCTAATTTAATCTAACGTACTGTATATAAAATTTTATCACCAATTTAATTTTTTATCCTACTGCATCAAATCTAATAAATATTAATTTTTATAGTGACAAATATTATATATGTTTTGTACAAAAGCTATGAAGGTATTTCATGTGTAATTTAGGTTGCTTCATTCCATTGGTTAAAATGTGGACCATGTCGTTGACGTGCCTCCAATGTTGTTTTATTTCCTTGTTTATAACTATTAACAATTCTTTCTATTTTATTTCCTTGTTTATAACTATTAACAATTCTTTCTGTGCGCACGGGTTCTTGCATATTTGTTTTAAATATATATTTTTTAATAGAAAAACGTTTGGTATCCGTGAAAAAATAATAATTGAATTTATAATTAATAAAAAATATTTTAATCAGTAATTTTGTATTCTCATTAATATTTAATATTTTGATCAATAACTTCGTGATCAATTCATGTTATTGTTAATATTTAAAGTTTTGATCAATAATTTTATATTCTCATTAATATTTAATATATTGATCAATAACTTCGTATTTCTATTAAAATTAAATATTTTGATCAGTATTTATAAATATATCGCGCATGAATATGTTACGCACATTTAAATGTAATAAAAATATAAAATACAAAAGTTTATGTGAAAGATGTAAGGAAGAGTGTTTGTTAGTCTTTTAAAGGGAAAAAGTAAAATGTTGGGAAGGAAGGAAGAATGGGTAAGCTATGCCGTGAGAAATTAAAAAGCGTAGAGTGACACTTATGGTATTTTCAGATTATAACATTTGTTATATTGTAGATATGCATCCAAGTTCTTAAAACATTGGAGTGTTGATGTGCTTTCAAGTTCTTAAAGTATTTGAGATTTTCATTAATTCGTTAGTAGTAGTTGTGAGTTGTTTCATTCATTCCTATTAAAATAAACTTATTTTAGTCTTTAAAGGTGCATATTTTCTATATAATAATGTCATATAAAGCATAAAAATCTGAGAATTGTATGCTGCATCAAATTTTTTAGAGAAAGGAATCAATCTCTTTACTTTGAAATCAAGACTTTTAGAGGAAGGGAATTTTATAGAATATAAAAGTAAAACATGATACATTAACAATTTTTATATTTATAGTTACAACGAAAAAGAATTGTGTGGGAATAATTCTTGAAAAATATGAGCAAGGTTATTTTGACTTTTAAAATAAATGAGTTTTATAATGTCAACAGCTCCAATGAACAGCTAAGTTAGGTAATTGACTAAGTCCATCAATTTTTCATATCAATCAATATCAATATTAAAACATCACTTCAAAATATCAATATAGTATATGACTCTCCATATTATGTACACTACACATTTTAGTATATAGCATCTTTTGACTTAGTGATTCAACTTTAATTCATGAAAAAAAGAAATATTTATACCATTTCATAAACACTTTTGTTTGACCCCTATTTTGGAAAAAAAAATACTATTATTTATTTATCTTAATTGTATATTTTATTAACTTTATAAAAAATAATAATATATCAAATGATATATTTAATTATATAAAAGTTTGATTTCCTTAAATTTATATGTTACTCCTATAATAATGTTAATAAATCGTATAATAATTGTGTATGCCAATTTTTTTAAAAATGGTTGAAGTTAATACAATTTTATTTTATTATAACAATGTCATAATGAAAAGTAAATGAATTTAATTATTGTTCATTCATAATATATTGAACTGAATTAATTAGAATCATTTAATAAATATTCTGTTCTTAAAAGGATTATAAATTAAATTTTTAATAAAAATATAATTATTAATATAAAAAAAATTATTTTTTGCGTAAGTCCTCAATATGTGTTGGGTAGGTCCGGTATAGTGGATATGATTTTGTATAAAAAAATTTACAATTTTTTTCATAAAAACTTTAAATAAAATTTAATTTGAATAATTATTCTTAAAATGTTACTTTAAATATTTTATTTTTTTATTGAAATTTGTTTTAGATATTCAAATTTTAAAAAATCACTTAATTATGAAATTATTTCTAATAAATTTATATCGAAGTTATTTCTAATAAATTTATGTCAAAATTATTTTTAAAATACAACATTTAAAAAATGGTAATTTTAACTATATTTTAATCTTCAATAATATATATATATATATTTATTTATATGATATCAAATTTAGTGTTTCAATTTTGAAAAAATAAATCTAAAAAAATTTATAATATTGAAAAATAATTTTCTAAAATCTATTTTATAAAATACAAAGAAAAATCTATATTTTTAAAACTGAAACAAATTAAATGAACGCAATTCTTTCATACAGTGAGAAAAGGTGTTCAAATTTAGAGACAGAAGGTCTTGATTAAGGAGAAATTGAAGTTATTTAATGAAAAATTCAAATGGTTATGTTTGTTTTAGTTTTTTTAAAATGATTTTTAAAGTGTTATATATTTTTATTTAAAAAAATATAAAAAAATGTTTTAAGTAAAAATTTGATATGAATATTTTTAAAATGTTATTTTAGATATTTTATCGTTTTATTGAATTTTTTTATATCAAAATTTTAAAAATACTTATTTTTACGTTATTTTAAATAATATTTCATAAAAATTATTTGAGATATATTTTATTTAAAAAATACTTGCGATTTTAATTATGTTTTAATTTTTAATAGTGTATATTTATGTTATAGAATGTCAAAAATAATTTTTCAATTTTTAAAAGTTAAACTTAAAAAAATTTATAATATTTTAAGAAACATTTTTATAAAAATTAATTTTATAACAGAGAAAAAATCTAATTTTTTAAAGTTAAAACCTGAGAAATATTTGGCTGAACTGAATTATCAATTGATAACACAGTTAAAGATCTAAATGAGATGGAGTATGAAGTTGGAGGAGGTGAGGAAGCATAAGAAAGAGTTAGAAACAAAATTTGACAGAAAATTCGTTCCAAAGACAGAAATCATGATAAAAGTAGATTTTGGAGGGTGATGTTAATACAATTTTTTCATATTAGTCTAAAGTACAAAATGAGAAGAAATAATTAGTTAGCAATCAATAAAGAGAGTGAATGGAATGGGTGGAGGGACTAGAAAATGTGAAATAGGAAGTTAAAAGGCACTTCTCATATTTATTTCAGAAAAAACACATCAGGCGTGTTCTAGATGGTGAATCATTTAAAACCATATATCTCAAACAGACAATAGGTTTTTTTTGTTGGCACCATTTTTCGAAGAAGAGATAAAAGAAAGTAGTTTGGAGTTGTGATGGAAACAGAAAACCCTAGACACAAAGGATTCAACCCCAATTCATTAAAGAAGAGTGGAAAAATAGTAAAACAGGATGTGATTTCATCCATATGCGAATTTCGTCAAAATTTATTTCTTCCAAAAGGGGTCACTTCCTCTCTTTTATTTTTTATTTTTTAATTTAGTTTCAAAAACTAATAATCCTCGATCTTTATATAGTATAGACCAATTTATGTAGTAGACGGTATATACAAGATTGTTTTAGGCCGACTAAAAGGACCAATGACCGCAGTTTAGAGAAAACAATAATTCTTTCAAGCGCTTGCAACATAGGAGCATTATCCTAGAGAGGAGCATAAGAGATCCGGGTCCAATATACATTCAAGGATTATGCGTATCCTATGCTTGAAAAAACTAGCGGGTAGTTACAACAACTTCACTATATAAATGAAAGTGTCTCATTCTTTAGGGAGACAATTTAATATTCAAACTTCATTCACTCGTCTCACTCACATTCTAATTTGAGTGTTGGAGTGTCAATCTTGCAGGTCAGCTCCTCCTTCACCGCATCAGAAGTTCAAGTCGACCAATGCATCCACAAGCTCCATTCTCCGATCAATTTTAGTTCCATAACAGAACATTGGTACATTATGTGGGAAACAAATTTTGATTCTCGAATTTTCATATTTGAAGCTTTCTCAACATAGTGGATTGAAGTTCCTTAAATCAAACCTCAAATTCGATGTTTTTGATCTATTTCGATAATATATCAACTTTGATTTTTAGAATTCTCAAATCTCTAATTTCCAGATCCTTCATTAATGGCTGGATCTAAAGCCACTCACCTAGCCACATTGCACGAAGTTCTCGCTATTGTTGTTGTTGTTCAAGCCGCAAGAAATCAACCGTCTCTTCCTAAAGGCAATGTGGATTAGGCCGTCGTAAACACTCAGTTACATCTAGATCTTCTCTAACCTCCTCATATTGTAGGATCTTCTTCCCAGTTTAACAAGGCGAACCTTCACTCATACCTCCAACACCACCATCAACCTTAAGACCAGAAACCATATCTTGTTCCCAATTGCTATAGGCTAGCCTAAAAAATTCAAGGTCCAAATGAGTTGTTGAATAATATGTATAACATAGTTCAACAATAAAAATCACAAGTGATATAAGAAAGATTGATTCGTCAGGAAGAAATCTTACACAATGCACCTCCAAAGAGGAACACCATGTTAGACAACGACAACTTATTTAGAGGGGGTGAATAGATCCCCAAACAAAAAACTCAGTATTTAAAATTTTGTTTTAAAATTTAAACAAAAACTATGGCAAATAGAAGATTAAGCCTAGATCGAATAAGTCGTTTAAACCGAACCGACTATTGGAAACTCGAATATGCATAAACCACATGATGAAATCAAATATGATGATAAATCTTAATACAATAATTTCTCGATCAATTGTTTTATAATGATCATAATTGTTAACTAATTTCCAATGAAATTATTAATAAAGCTAAACAAGCAAATTATCGAAAACTTGGCGTGCGATCAATTTTTTAGATTTCCCTTTGACTTTGATGATATGAATTACCACTTACAATATAATTGATTTTAATGTAATTAACAAAGCTATATTTATCAATAAAAGAATATGTCTCTATAAATCGATTACACAATGAATGAATTGAATAATTTGCTATACAAATAAACGAGAGAGAGAGAGAGGTAGAGAGACAGTGGGGGGGAGAGGGAGAAAGGGCGGGAAGGAAGAAGATATATATATATATATATATATATATATATATATATATATATATATATAGAGAGAGAGAGAGAGAGAGAGAGAGAGAGAGAGAGAGAGAACACAAGGATTTGTTTAGGCATTTCACCAATTGTCCTCGCTATCTCTACGTCTACCCCCAATTTCATTTGAAATTGAGATTTTAAATCTTACTTTGCAAAATATTTTTTAGAAGAGAAATGTAGCAATCGAACCATATAAACTCCAGTTTAATGTTGATCCAAACACTTTGTCTTCCCTTGATCTCATCTTGATTAAGCCACCCAACAAAAAAACTTGATCCAATGTCTCGCGCTAATCATTTGATCAAACCACCGTTCTTCAAAGCTTCACTCGAGCGAATCCAAATTGAAAATTGTTGTCACCAGATACTTCCAATTTGATCCACTGTCTCACACTACTCCTTTGCAAGAACCACCGTTCTTCAAAGCTTTCACTTGAGCGAATCCAAATTGCGAATGTATCGTATCCTAATATTTACCAATTTGATCCACCGTATCACACTACTTCTTTGCAAAACCACCATTTTTCAAAACTACTCACTCATTCAATCGAATCAAAATCTCATAAACTTGTCGAATTCCTTCAAATCCCAATGATCTTGAAGGAAAACCCCAACTTGGTTTTCTTATTTGAACCCCCCAAAAATTCTCAACCAAATCTTAGGTTACACCAACTTAAATTGAACGTTATCAACATAAGTCTAGAGCATAGTTGTTAATAGCGGGCATAGCGGCCGCTATCGCAGTGCTCTAGAGCAGAGCGATGGCCTACCGCGCGCACATAAGTTCTTTCACCGCTATATCGGGTCGCACATCGTAGGCTTTTCCTGGGCGGAGCGGATCCAGTTTTCTTTCTTTTTGTAGATTTTTTTATGTGTTTCACTAATTTTATGAAAGAAGAAAGATGAAGACGAAGAGGTTGAGAGATAGAATCAGAAGATGAAGGAGAGGAGAGAGAGAGAGAGAGAGAGAGAGAGAGAGAGAGAGAGAAGATGAAGAGTTTGTCTTGTTAAAGATGAAGATCTCTTTCCTTTGTTCTTTTATTTTTCTTTTCTTATAACTAATGGAATTTTTTTTTATATATTTTATATTAAGGATCAGAAAAGATGTGTAATTTATATTTTATAATAATAATTTTAATAAAGTATCTTGATAGCTGACTACATCAGATATAAAGATGTGGACAACTATAATAATAGCCATTTAATAAATTCAATATTGACATATAGCTGTAATAAATTTATCGAATTGTGTAATTTGTATATATTTTTTTTATATATAATCTAAAAATAGTAAATTTTAAAAAGTCAACAAAAGTTATCCCGCTATCTGGGATCCCGATATTCCCACTTTTCTTATTCCTGGGGGTCAGCCGCTCTTAATAACTCTGGTCTACAGAACACCCAAGTAACGAATGATTATGTGTGCTTTATTTGTGTGTATTATTTCTTTTTATTGGAAATGATGCATGTATGAAGTACTAGGCACCAAGGGCATACATCTCATCATCTCATACATATCCAGATAAAATAGAAAAATAACAAATATTTCTCCAATAAGTCATAACATGAAATCAAATAAAATTCCTCTGTGTTACATGACCAGAGCAATAACTCACTACCTAGTATAAAGATAAACTAGCTAAACTCTTCAACTAGTCTCGTGCGAAGCACCGTTATCCTCAGAACCTACACGTTACCCACATAGAGGCAACATCACAATAGAAGGGTGAGAATTCACATAATCATTGGAGTGTATATAAATTGGAAGTAATATAGAAACAACATCTATAACAAATTCTCCACACTTCATGTGATATTCCATAAAACATGATTTCAAATAATCCAATTAGCAGTACATATTATTATACAAGCAACCAAGTATAACATATCCACATTTATCACATATAGCATAAATCTCAACAACACAATCAATCAAAAGATTCACATATCCAATTACCACATATTCCAACATACAACACACATTCTTTCATTATCATATATTCTAGTCACATATACATTCATCCATAATGCATAAGAATCTAATATAAAATGAAATGAGACTCAAATGCATGTGGTATCATCATGAACATCAAGCTCACCCCGCTTCCGATTCAATAACTTAGAACCAAAGTCACGCTTCCGATTCGGACAAGACCAAAGCCACTAATATGAACATATAGTCCACCGCTTCTTTGTCCACATAGGATCAAGCATATTGTGAACCCAAAGTTTCACCACTACTATTTCCAATTAATATCATTCACCAACCTTAATTATCAAGCATATCACAATAATCCAACACATTTGATTATCCATCATCTTGCACAAAATCATGTTTCATCATCAACAAACAATACATATAGTATTCACTATCACCATACATCACAAATAGCACATAACATACAAACCAACATATGTTATTCTCAACAATTCATCCAAAACATAACATACATACACTAATTCAAGTAACTTGTATTCATTGAAATCGCATCCAAAAGCAATCCAAAACTCATCAAAACAATTATTAGAATTCATGTAAATTAATGATAAATCATAAGCAAGAAATCCCCTAAACAATTCATGCATTAATCAAAGAATCATTTTTCTGCACACAGTGAAGCGCGCTTAGCGGCACCACGCCCACTCAGCGGCCTCACGATTCTGCAGAAAATCTGCAGCGTGACAACACTGCACCAGCTACAAATTTCCTTCCCAAAATCAGTTCTAATGCTTACTTATCACCAATTAAACATCATATAACATGTATACATCATGGGTAACCTAATCATAACATCAAATCTAGTTTTATTCATCAAAATCCCAATTTTCCCAATTCAACTTGAGTAAACAAAAACCTAGAAATTGATATACCCAATCCTATAACATGTTACTAATCATCACCCAAGAACATACAATCAAATAATAATGAAGATTCTTCCCCTTACCTCTTGAATATTCTCTTCTTAGGGTTTTCTCTCCTCTTCTCTTCTTCTCTTATCTTCTTTTCCACCAAATGACAACACTAACTGTGTTTTCCTTTAACCTATTTACTAACTACTAAACTCAAATTGGGCTTAACACTTAACACCTCCTTATTACTCTTATTCTAATAATTAGGCCCAACACTAAATAATCTCATTTCTACTCATAAAACCCAATTATTCAAATAACACATATTGAAATAATTCAAATATTCATTCAAAGCACACAATTTAATTAATTATCATATAATATAATAAACAATAATAATTAATAAATAACTATTAAAATCGGGATGTTACAGTGTGTGTGTGTGCGTGCGTGCCTGTGTGCGTACGCATGTGTATACGCGTGTGTGTGTGCATGTATACGTGTGTGCATGTGTATGTGTGTATGTGCATGCATGTGTGTATGTGTGTGTGTGTGTGTGTGTTTCAATTTACAGAAATGCTAATGTTATCCTAGTTTTGACATCATGTAAAACTTATAATGGGAAAGTGCACTCAAATACCGCACAAGAATCCACTTCTAATAGAAGTTGAACTATCATCCCTTAGCAGACCATGTCGTGGACAGATGTAGCTCTATAATATATTAATCACCAAAAGAGCAAGGGACCCCGAATTCCTCCTCAAAGTCCTGGGGGAGACTGGGGTATTCATGTTCCTCCTTATGAATAAGTAGGGAAATCTCGAATGAAGAATCCGTAGAAGTATCCTCTTTATGCATGCATCCTAGACAACCAAATACTAAAGTCACTAGAAAGACCTCTAAAGTTGAAGAAGTACGATGGAAAAGAAGATCTTAACGAGCAAGTACAACTCAATGATGAATGTTTGAACTACTTTTATGCCGATGAGGTTGTAAAGTGCGTAATTCACACTAACATTGATGAGATATTCCATACTCTAGTTAAAAACTTTGTTGGATAGTAGAATTGAGTCATGGACCAATCTATACAAGAGCTTCACTGCTCATTTCACAGTTTGAAAAAGAAAACTAGTAATGACAACTTCCCTCAACGGGATATCACAAGGGAATAAAGAGAGCTTGGGTTTCAACATCGACTTTTTCACACAGGTACCTGTGGAGTAGAAGGAGTTGAATAGGGAATTAAATGTTGGATATTTGAGAGCAACCTAATACAGAAAAACTCCTTCAGGTAGAAGTTGAGGTGCATGGAGGCCCATAATGTGAAAGAACTTCTAAATAAAGCGCAACCCTTCATTAACCTATAGGAGAAACTTAACACCCAAATAGGCAACCTTCCTATAATGAACATATAATTCACCCAATCATCAGAGAAAGATTCTAACATGTGAAGGGGAGAATCTGATAGTGGAACTCATGATCGGTATGACAAGTATATCCCTCTAAACACTTCCCAAGAGAAGATATATTAGGAGCGCACCAATACAAAATTCAGGAATGATGAAATTAGAAACCCTTTCCATGTCAAAGACTCATCTAGAACTGACAAGACAAAATATTTCCGCTTTCACAAGGGCCATGTCCTCACCACTGATGACTGCATCCAACTGAATGATGCCATCTAGGATTTAATGACGAGGAGCTACTTGGTCGAGTATACCAAAGGCAAAAAAAGAGATAGAGCAGGTATCGATTCAAGATATTATATGTCCGAATAATTATGAGGGGACCAATGGCGAAGATAAAAGAGAGAGTAAGGGAAAATGCCAGTACATTACGACCATTATCGGGGGAACTCCACATCAAAAGGGGCGATGTAGAGGAAAATTGTAGAATTAATTTCCTTTCATAATAAAGACATAAATGCCTCATCCAAGACCCTATATAGATCAATCCTAGAATTTTAGGATAGCGAGAAAGTCAGGGCATACTCATCTATAGAGGCACCTTCTGTGACATAATATATTCAGAGTTGGTAGAAAATAAGACCATCAAGAAATAAAATTGTGACCATATGAATGGTCAAACTTGCAAGTGTTCAACGACATTACTACTTGCCTATGGGGATACGTTGCACTAATGATATCAGTGGGAGAAGGAATGGACATTATGATGTGGACTCGCTGTTCCTTGTAGTCCCTTGCAAGAGCTATACAACTGAATTCTTACTGGACCTTTAACAATAATCCTTGATGTTATGGCCTCACTAGTCCACCTCAAGCTCAAATTTCACAACTTTCATCATGAGTCAGTCACGATTAATGGTGACCTTGAATGAGCTAAAATGATCTACCAAGAACTTCATCAAGACCAATAAGAGTGTGAAGCCATGAAAATCAATGTAATTTCCCTAATTAGTATGAGGAGCATGAACATCCGACCTCCTACAGGAGGAGCCAACCATGCATGTCTAATAGCTATAATTGGTTTACCTGAAGAATTATAAACCAATAATAATAAGCAGTGACAGACCCACCTGATTATAGTTACGTCAAAAAATGTATTGTGATATTTCCATTATTAATGAAGAAAGAAAAATTTCTAGGACATATATTTTATTTGTGATCATGTAAGGTAGCAATGAGTCCATCATACAACCAAAGGAATTAAATCCTCACCATAAATACTTAGTTGTTCTGTCATAAATGCCACATACTTATTACCAAAGCAATCAAAACTCTACAATTCAAAGCACACACACACAAACAAAGTGGAAAAACCACTAAAAACGATTATAATTGGCTCACCCTCCCTTGGTAGCTAGCCACTCTAGATGTTGTAGTGGGTCTGCCACCCGTGAACATGTTTCACCTAGGGGAAATGGGTACCGACCCTTAACCAGGAACAACCCAAGATACGTCCAATAAATTTAGAGGAAAGACCTCGTAAGTTAGGATAAAGTCCAGAGAAATTTATTCGCGATTGAATGCATACACCTCAATTAGGTAAAAAAAGAAATCACACCATCAATTTCATTTACTCACACTTCTTAGTGTGGGGTATTACATTTAATAAAAAATAATTTATTCTCTAAGAGAGACGATTTTTCCATCTTTAAGCATCTGGTCCGACCATAGTTGCTCCCTTGAAATAAGAAAAGGAGAATAAA
Organism: Vicia sativa; assembly: GCA_021764765.1. Taxonomy (NCBI): domain Eukaryota; kingdom Viridiplantae; phylum Streptophyta; class Magnoliopsida; order Fabales; family Fabaceae; genus Vicia; species Vicia sativa. The sequence continues at coordinate 206,732,381 of CM038793.1, forward strand.
AATGCTCTAATTACTGCAAAGTATTATCAAATGACTACAAGACAACTACGAGACTAAGGATGGATGATTCCTTTAATCTTTGAGCCAGGGAGGAATTTTCAAGAAAATTGTTTTCAAAGACCTAATGAACGCCATAAATAGACGCTTTATAGTAGATAAATTAGCCCACACAGAGGCCATGTATTTATTCTTCCTTGATATGCCCCTCGCTAAGAGCATTAATTGATTGACTAACAAGCTATTGAAATTGAGGGAATTCAAGGAATTACTAATCCTGATAAAATAAAATTTATATACTTTTTACAGGTAATGATCTCGTTGAAACATTAGCTTACAAATACCCTCTAACAACCATTTCTCCTTGCAACACTGATCATACAACAAAGTATCCCAACAACCATCCCTACCGATGGACCGAATGATAGAAATACGAGGAGTATAATAGGCCATATTTGACAACTTCTCCTCAAGAGAATCATCGACAGATTGGAAAGATATGAGAAATACTCCTTAAAAGTAGACACATAGTCTTTTTTTGAGTACGGGGTACCGATCTAGCCAAGAAGACAAAAGTTGGATGGTCTGGCATGTACGATGCCCACCGAGAATCACTAAGGATACCAACACCCTAGCAAACCCCAATGAGGTTTCCCCTCGAGAATTCAGATGAAAGAGATGAGGTAAAACCCTTTTCATACAAGTTGGAAGAGGGACATTAATTGGCGTTGAAGTGTGTGAAAGACCAACAATAATTTAGTGGAGTTATTCCTCATCTTTCATTGAATCTAGAAATAACAATTACCAAAGTTAATAGCATTACAGATAACCGAATTGACAGAAAATGGGGCAAGAATGTCAGAAACTCACCTAAAATGACTTCACTCTCCTCCTTAGTATGAGTATCCATCAACAAGGGGATTTTAATAAGATGTTTCAAATGTTTCCTTGAAGCTTAATCCCAGGGAGTAACGCCCCTAACATGACCTAGATCTTTGAAAAAAGTAACCAATTGTTCCTTCAGATAAAGTTCTTCCTGAGACAAATCATTCTTCTTGTAGATTTATGATCCATTCTCCGCCAGGATATGACTATGCTCCAGTACTTTTGAAACATGTTAATACACATGTATTCCACCCCAATCCATATGGTATATATATCGTTTCATGGGTCTCTTAGTAGAGAGGAAGAACAAAAAATAAACAATTTTTGAAATGCTTCAAGTTCTTTGAAAACAGTCTGAACAACGCGTTTGGTTTAATGAACTACGTTGTACTCTAAAAAGATGGAAGAAAAGGGACAAAAAGGGATTTCCCCTTTGATATTTAAAACAATATTAGAATATTTTAGTATATGCCTAATTCACAGGGTTCAACTTCAAGAGCAATCACCAAGTGGTTTAAAATATCTATCTCAAAGTTGTTGAATGGAAAATGGAAACCCAAGATCGATAAGGTTCACTCATAGAAAGGAAGGACTTACATCCTTTTGTCTAGAAAGGAATGACTTACATTCTTTTGTTTAAAATCTCCATATTCACTAAAAATCCTTTTGTCTTCATCAGAGGTAAATACACTCCGATCCAAAGAAGGACTTACATCCAAAAATGTTATATTAAGATTACCTTCTCGAGCAAAGATAGAAACATTTGATGAAGCAACATGATGAACCTAAGAAGCGGAAACATCTTCTTCTAATTTTCAACTCATGATTGACATTGCTTTCTTCAATTACAAAAATTAATATATGGAGAAAATACATGTAACAAAGAAGCAAGGCAACATCTCAAGAAACTACAAAACTAACTCTTGAGAGATCGCGTGGTGGCTTACCAAAAAGTAATAAGCGATATCAACACTCCAAACCAGCTTAGAAAAATACTCGAGTATTTAAGTTTACAAGGATTATTATGATAGAACCTATAAAAATACATTTTAGACATGCAACACATTAAAGGCATGAATTCATAGGGATAGTAACGTCACCTCATGTCTTTACATTCAAGCTAGGATGTGACCGACACAAATGGGAGAATACGACACAAGCCCCTAGACTACCAAGCAGGGACATGATCTCGGGGGAAATTGTTCTAGGTCAGACATAAGGACCAATGACCGCAACCCATAGAAAACAACAATTTGCTCAGGCGCTTGCAACATGGAGCATTACCCTAGGGAAGAGCACAAGAGATCCAAGTCCAAGAGACATCCAAGAGTCTAGTACTTTATTGCCAATAAAACATTATCGGTAACAGGATGACCATAAAGATGGTTAATGGGTACTTTACAGATTATGTTGAGGGACATGAGTAACCTAGATGTGATTTGTCCCTCCTACATATACATGAGTATTATCTGTGGGCCCCTTGATAGAGTATAACTCTAAAATGCATGGTCGTGCTCAAATAAGTTGATATGAGATATTGGGCTTATTTTTCGTTATCAAGTATACTATGGGATCAAGGAATACAATATTGAACTATACAAGGGTGACACATTCTATGCCTTGTGTTCAATATAGATATAATGGCAAAAGGATAATTGTACACATGATCATTATCACATAAAAGTTATGTCAGATCACACGACATTCTCGCCACTTATGTAGCAGTGATGTGTTGCTAGATATCACTCATTGTTTATAATATTAAATAGGTGATTTAATATTATTGTCAATGTTACGAGAACATTTAGGGTCACATGCATAGAGTACTTATAATGGAGGGAATGATTAAATTATGATTTAATTTAGTTATGTGTTAATAGTATTTAAATTGTTTAATACATTAACACATAAAATTATTTGATTAAATATGATTTAATTAAATAAATTGACAATTTATTAAATTAAATATAATATAATAAATATTTTATTTTATTTAATTAAAATAATTTAGTTAAATATAAATAATATTTATTTAATTAAATAGTTTAATTAAATAAGATTGACCTTTAAATAGAGGAGCTCTTTCCCCTACCAAAGCTAATTGCCAATTTTGAAGAGAACAAGAAACAGCTAGCATCACCATCCACTATGTACTCACGTGGACTATGTAGAGACACCGATATCTTATGTCATTCCTGATCAAAGATAAAACACGCTTCAAGAGGTAACTCTTGAATTCTTATTTCGATGAGTTTTTGATTTATAATTAATGATTTAATCAAGATTCGTTTATCGAGATTATTCCCTTAAGAAGATAAATTTTTTAAAACTCCTCTTAAATTCCAACACGATTCTCAATAGTACAAGATATTGCAATATGCAAATGACACAATACTAATGGGCGGAAGCCTCTTGAGAAAATTTGTGGAGTTTTAAGACGATTCTAAGAAATTTTGAACTCATATAAGACATGGAAATTAAGTTTTTCAAAAGCAAATTGTACGGGATTAATCTTGATAATCGGTTCTTGGAGGCATCATAAAATTTCCATTCCTTCAACATTAAAAGAAAAGTAATTTTTTATGTGTAAAAAATAATTTACTTTTTCATGAGAAATAATATTTTAATGATAAGCAATATGTTCTTGTGATTGCTTATGGGTAACATTCCTTATTTTTAAGGAGTTCTTCCAATGACAAATTGAACCAAACAACATTAATTGATTATGGCTAAGCAATCAATAAGCAACCATTTATTGAAGATTCTCTTAGAAACAAGTGAGAAGAACCTTTCATCTAAGAATGACATAAACTTATCGATCGAAGGTAATGTAACTCTCATTAACTCGATTTTAAATAGTCTTCCTCTCAAATTTCCCTTGTTTAGAGCTTTGAAGAGGATATTGAAGGAACTGAAAAAAATATAAAGAAATTTTAAATGAGTGCTAGAATAATAATACAAGTGTGAGTAAATGAAGAAATAGTTGCATATTAGATAAGAAGGCGGAGATTTAAGCATATGTAAGTGACTCATCTATCACCTTAAAATTTTAAATAGACAAAATTTTAGATGAATAAGTAGTGTGTCTCTCACAAAACTGTATAATATTCAATTTTATACCATCCTGGTAACTCTTTCAATAGTGAGAAGGACCAAAGATTAAGTGTGACCTAGGTGTAAAGTATTTGAAGCTTTTTAATTGGCCGCTTTTAAACAAATGAAAGTGGCATTTTTTTTACTAATCACAACGCTGGTTGGAAACAAATTTGCTTATCAAAGATTAAGTGTGACGTAGGTGTGAAATATTTGAAGCTTTTTAATTGGCCGCTTTTAAATAAATGGAAGCATTTTTTTTACTAATTTCAACGCTCATTGGCTTGAGTTGATAAAGTTTAAATACAACTAGTAACACACATGAGTATAACTGTTAAGTTGTTGAACGAATAATAATGAATTGAAAGTAATGAAAAATTGAGTGAAACATTATCTATTGTTGTAGGAAGTAATTAAATAATATTTTACAAAATAAAAACAATGTTTCAAATAAAAAAAGTTCATTGTAATTGTCCAAAAAGAGAAAAATTTATAAACCTGCAATAAAGATAAATAAGTGAAATTAGCAAATTAGTTTGTACAAAAAATAAGGGAATTTAGATTTGAAATGTGATACTTAATTACATGTTAGATGTTTTGAAAAACTTCTTTGAAAACAACATTTGTGGTAGTCTCCAAAAAAAAGTTTAGACTTGTCATGAATCAAGATTTTCAACCCTTGTTTGGTTTTAACTCTTGAAAAAGCAACATATATAGTTGACCATGACTAAAAACTTTTTTAGACAAATACAAATCCACATAGTCAAGTGATTGTCCTTGTGACTTATTAATAGTCATAGCGAAAGAGACAATAATAGGAAATTGTCTTCTCACAAGCTTGAATGACCAAGGTGATTGAGAAGGTGACAAAGACATTCTTGGGATATAAATTGTATTCCCAATATTTTTTCCCGAAATAATTTTGGCTTCAATTACATGATTGACCAATCTTGTAACGGTTAATCTTGTTCCGTTACATAAGCCTTCAGATTGATCTAAATTTCTCAACAACATAATAGTAGCCCCAATTTTTAACTTGATAGAATGATTTGGCAAACTAGAAGTTTTCAAAGCACCCAAAAATTCTGGAGTTAAATGCTCAAAAGCATCAAATTCAGTTTCTTCAGAATTGTCAATTAAATGGAAACTTAACTACTCTTTTTCGGATCCTGTAAAGAAAAAATTCACAATAATTAAAAGCATTGACAATGATTTTCATCCCAAAACAGATAACTGGTTTTTTCATTATACAGAATCTGCCATAATAAGTGTGATTGGAAAAAAAAATCAAGTTGAATAAGGTGTTTATAACAGGTACATATAAATTTTCCAACAAAACTGATAATGCTGCAAGTAAAAGTGTAATGTTCAGCAATAAAAGGATGATGTCAGTATTGAAAAAACAGCATCGATGAGTATAGCAAAAAAAACCAGTTTCATCTAAGAATTGTTACAATAACTATACCAAGACATACCTGGTATAAGATTGGTGATGTATTCATTAATTTCATCCACGACCTCGATTGTTGAAGCCAGGATTGCTCGACTCTGTAGATAATTAACATCAAGGTAGTTGTCCATCAAATTAGGATAAGTACTTGAAACAATTGCTTCAACGGGATCATCGAAGTTAGAGATTAGAAATTCAGGAGGTATTTTTATTTATGAAATTCCATCATTGGGTTCTCCATCACCTATTTGAAGAATCCATTTTGAAAACTCTTCAACATCTTCATCTGATGTAGCAGAATTGCCACATTGTAGTCGCATATTCTTAGTAAGCTTCAAAACCTTACAATGGTCCCAAATGTAAGAAGCATTTATGGTTGCATTAGGACTGTTCAAAAAAACCATGAACCAAACTGAACCGTTAAACTGAACCGAACTGAAGTTAAAATAACTGAACCATTATTAATGGTTAGTGAACTGAACTTATATTTTGGTAATGGTTCAAGAACCGAACCGTTAAGCAATTAACCAATTTCAAAGTAGTTTCGAACCAAACCGTTAATACTTTAGTATCTAAATTGAATTTTATTTTAGAAAATAAAAAAACGTTGATATTTTTCAAAAAAAAAAAATGAAAATAATAAAATTAGTTTTTTTTTCAGAAAATAAAAAAATAGTCAATTTATTTTTAAAAAAACATCACTTTTTTCGAAAAATAAAAAAATTGAATTTTTTTTCTGAAAATTATAAAAAAGTTAAATTTTTCAAAAATAAAAAAAATGATTTTTTTTAAATAAAAAGTCAATTTTTCTGAAAATAAAAAAAAAATCAAAAATAAAAAAGTCAGTTTTTTTTGAAAATAAAAAAAATCAATTTTTTTTCAAAAATAAAAGAAATCAGTTTTTTCTGAAACTATAAAAAATTGACTTTTTTTTCAAAAATTTAAAAATTTAAATTTAAATAAAAAAGTTAATTTTTCTGAAAATATAAAAATATATAATATTTTTAGATAAAAAAATCAGTTTTTTCCGAAAATAAAAAAATTGATTTTTTTTTTAAATAAAAAAAATCAGTTTTTTTGAAAATTTAAAAAATTGACTTTTTTCAAAAATTAAAAAATATTACTTTTTTTTAAATAAAAAAGTCAGTTTTTCTGAAAATTAAAAAAATAATAATTTTTTTCAGAAAAAATAAGTCAGTTTTTTGAATATTAAAAAAATCGATTTTTTTCCACAAAAATAGTCAATTTTTTCTGAAAATTTACAAAATTGACTTTTTTTCAAAAATTTAAAAAACGATTTTTTTAAAATAAAAAGTCAGTTTTTCTGAAAATAAAAGTAAAAAAAATTAGAAAAAAATTCAGTTTTTTTTAGAAAATAAAAAAATCGAATTTTTTCAAAAATAAAAAATAATGGCTATTTTTTCCGAAAAAAAAAGTTCATTTTAAAAAAAAAAATTATCAAAAATAAAAAAAGTCATTATTTTTCGAAAATAAAAAAGTATAGATTTTTTTTTGTTATTAAACAAATGGTTTGGTTTGAAAAAAAGTTGTCTTATAATGGTTTGGTACAGTTCAGAATCCCGAACCGTTGTACCAAACCAAAACTTTTGGTTCAGTTCGGTTCTATAAAAAATAAAACGGTTCGGTATGGTTCGGATAACTTTAGATAATGATTCGGTTTGGTTCGGTTTAGTTTTCTAACAAAACTGTACCATGAACAGCCCTAGGTTGCATGAATAATATCAGATCGACTACCTCTTGGGATGACAGGGAGTATTTGTCTGAAGTCACCACCAAAAACAATGACCTTGCCTTCAAAAATCATATCCACACCATTTTTATTTTCACTCATGATATCTTTTAAACTGTTGTCAAGAGCTTCAAAGCAATATTTACTGGCCATTGGAGCTTCATCCCAAATGATAAGATCGATTAATTTCAATAGTTTTGCAAGTTCATCTTTCTTGTCAATTTTGCAGATAGAATTTTCAATTGTTGGGACATGAATCTTAAACTTCGAATGAGTCGTTCGTCCGCCTGGTAATAATAAGCTGGCAATTCCACTTGAAGCAACATTTAATACAATTCCCCCCTTCGAACAAATGGCAGCAGAAAGGGTGTTCCACATGAAAGTTTTACCTGTTAAAAACTAATTGTTAATACAAAGCGATATTATATATTCTTGATGAGTGTATTAGTTGTATGTTAAAAATAGAGTGGTTTGTACAATGGATCTTGGGATGTAAATTATACAAATCTAAAACATGGTAGCTTGCATTGTAGGCAGTGTTTGAATCTATATTATTGGATGGGAGCATAAATATTACATATGCATATTTTTTACAGAAAAAATAAGAGATTGGATAAATAGTCTATACACCATGCTGTTTGTGCCATTTACAGTCACCATAGTAAACAAACATGGTTATGTTTTTAATTAGACTGATGCGATAATGAAGTCGTTTCTGCGACCATAAGACTCTGCAACAGAGTGGTGTATTGACAGGAGACTTCATGTGTATTATGTACCTGTTCCACCGTATCTGTACAGGAAAAATACACCTCCATGGTTTGAATCTACAGCTTGCATGTTTTCAGAATATATATCTCGTTGCTCATCTAAAAAGAAACAAATAGACACATGTTAAAGAAAAGGCAGTACATGCGATATTTTTAATAATACATCAATACAGTAGGTTTGCGTCTTTGGAAAGCTCACCGGTTAGAGAGGAGAACAATTGTTGGTGAAGAGCTGTTTGAGCCACTACATCATATTGTCATTCATCATAAACCAATCTATTACCAACTACTGTCTTCAAGACGTAATCATTCAGATAAGGCATTGGTGCAAAATCTTTCAACGTCCTTCTGTTATTTTGCAACAACGACTCAATTTCAACCAAGGTCAATTGTTTTATTTCCTCTTCGGTTAGTATTAGTCCTACAATAAAATGTGATTAGTTGTTGCTAAGAAAAATTCAAAAAATATGATTTTAGTTATAGATAATGATATTTGGTCTGTCATGAGACTTTAAGTGTATTGGTTCGAAGACTTGTTGCAATTCTGGCCAATTAGGATTGCAGGTAAAAGTGATGAACAAATCTGGAAAACCAACCTTGCTACAGATAGCCATTCCATCATAGTATAGTTAATCCATGAATCTTCGACTTCTAATATACGATGATGGTAATACAACTCTTTTCCCAGTGCTGGACCCAAGTTCTTCACATTGATCCCCCTCTTAATTTAGGTTCTTGTATTTGGAGACTCTAATCTTAGATTGATTGTTGTGCAACCATGTTAATCTCTCAAACTCCATCACGGTGTAGCCGTCAACCAAGAATTGTTGGAACAACCTCCTGGATGATAATAGTGTTCTAGCCTCTTGGGTTCTAGACTGTATCCTAAAAGCCAACCATTCTCTAATGGTTAGTCTGTTGCGCTTATTGTTATCAAAAATCTCCAAATCTCGGTGGGCTACGTTTGGTCTATAACCATCCTCACCATATGGAAAAAGCAATGGATACTGATACGCCAAATAGCTTGCATGAAACTCGTCTATTCGTTGTAGTTCCCCACACCTTGTTTCCATAATAATGTCCCTTTCGTCATCCGTGTCAACATCTCCAACAACTAAAGCCACAACTTCCGAAACAGTAGGCTGATTGTAAATCCTTCCATCAGTTTTCCTGTCCGAAATAAGTCTTAATTTTAAATTATGAATGTTCCCAGTATTAATTCTTTCCCTTTCCATCTGGAAGCTCTTAGCATGTGCATTATCGTCATAAAGCATTTTTGAAAGTTTCTCAATAACAGAGGAGTCAATGTTGGAGGGGTTCCTAAACAAAACAGCAGCATGCCAAAAGAAGTATAATTATTAAATGAAAGTCACAAAATGCAAATGAGATGAACAAATTGATTCATACCTGAGACCGTCAATTCTATTATGAACCTCATTTTTGGTGTCATAGATGTATAGTTGGGCGAACCTTGGTTTTTGACCAGGTGGTGGCAAGAGACTACCAATTTGATGACATGTTTGGCCTTGAATGCATATTGTCGGCGGTCCATTGCCATTGTTGTACCTGTTATCTAGCTTTGCACCAGGAGATGTGAATGCAAACAGCATGTTGTAAATTCTAATTTGTTGTTGAAATTTTCTGCTAATAAGTGAAGCCGGATCAAATAGAAGTTTTTATAGGACAAGAGGCTGTTTTTAAAAAAATGGTAGCTCAAATTTCCCATTGCCACAACACAATGAAAACTTAGGGTTGGCAGAAGGTTTGTGTTTCTCCATCCTTTCTTGATACCACATTAATGCTTGGCAGTAACGACATTCGATAAGTGGTCTGCCAATGTCGTAATAATCTACAAAAGACATTCAATAAAATGGTTTAGCGGAATTAGCAACATATAGCTTTGAAAGTAAGCTTTTAAAGAGTGGAATAGTTGACTTATAACCTCTTGAAGCATTATTTACTGGAATATCATGGGATACGCTGTCATCATGGAACTAAAATCGGAGTCGGTTTCCATCACTGCAAGCATATAGTTAAGTAAATCATGTAATTATGCAGTTGTAGTTGAAACATGGTTCAACCGCAATGTAGATCCCCATATCTATTAGAAGCTTGCTAAGTGCTAGCTATCAGAAGCTTACTAAGTTCTAGCTATCAGAAGCTTACTAAGTTCCTGCAAAAGACATTGCGCATGAGACAAACCTGCAAAAGGATTGTAATCTGAAGAACCTTCTTCTTCACTGTTGAAATCTAAATTAACTGTAGGTTTGAAAATAGGATGTGGTGTAATAGCAGTTGGGAAAGAATGTTGTATGGGAATGGTGAGGTATTCATTAGTGAATGATGTTGACGTATACCTAAAGTTGTAACTTAACAGTGTGTGATCATGCATTGTTGTAGCTGTAGTACCTGACTCAAGATTTTCATTCGTTGTAACTTGATCGTGTCTACTTTTGAAATAATAAATTAACAGCTTTATACGACAGGATCATCTATCGAGTGAAATGAACAAAGTATTTTATGAAATTATTACAATAAGTAAAGTAAAAAGAAAGGCAAGATCATACTCAGGGTTGGCTGTAGTGGAAGAGATACCATTATCGTTGAACTGGATTGATGGAATCTTAGGAACGTTCATTTCTGGTGTAAATGTCGTTGCAAAAGTTGGTATTCCCAACAACTTTCGTGGACGTCCACGCTTCTTAGGACTACAATTTTGGCGTTAGACTCAACATGTCAGTTAATTGCTCAAAATGTATGGCTATTACAACACTACACTCTGAAAATAATCCAATATGAATGTAAATTGATGCTGACACATATGAGTTTTATATTTGGTGGAATTAGATAATAATTTACCTCTTGACATGATTAGAAGAGACTGTTTCAGGATGTCCTTGGGGATATGTAGTTGTGTTGTTTATTGTGTGAGACTTCTTAGGGCGACCACGACCATGTTTGGATTGAGTAGTACCACCGACGGTTGTATTAGATGGGTTGTCATTATCGTTTAATGTTGTAAACCTATGCATTAGATTAGTCCCGACATCGTGTAGATATGAAAACCTTGTATGAATCCTAAAACAATGATAGGTAGGTTAGGGTAGTGATGCTTCAAACATTGCACTAAGTGCCTGCCCCTCGGCAACTATTTGTGCAACCGTTTTCCGGGCTGTTACAGAATTTGTAATATCCATGAGAGGGCTTCTCATATTTGCTGCAATAGGTGTGTACATTTGTTGAGTGATCATATTTTCATCTTTAGAGTGTGACACATTCATAGAATTCTGAATTACAATGAGTTGATGTCTTGCATCGTTTCAATGATTTTTCTTTAAGAATATTCATTCTACGCGATCGTGCTCTCTTAGCAGATGTTTCAGGAGTGTGCTCCATATCTACACAACAACATTATGTTTTTTCATTATTAATGATGCCCACTGTGAAGATTGTACGACTATACGTTATGGTTAATTTATCTTATCAAAGTTAAAAACATTAAGAACATGTCATCAACAACATCCACCATATTAGCATGGCCGCACTGTCATCCCTTTGTACTGTAGTAAGACTGAGTTATTCAGACCTCTACACAGTTTCAACTATAAGTAATCTTTTAATCTATAAAGCTGTCAACAGAAATTTTTGATTGAAAAACCTGATGCAAGCTTTACAATTACCTGTTACCTGCTTGTGTTCTACTGGGCAGGAAATTAAGATGTAGGTCAGTTGCTTAGACTTGAGACAACTCTACTTCCAGGTTGCAAGTCTTCTAACTTGGCACCAAAGTGTTGCTTAGATTTGAAATACAAAATAAGAAAAGAAGTCAGCTTGCGTTTAGAAGTTTTGTTTCAGCAGAGCATAGACTGAAAATGTGTTACTTGACTCCAAAGTATTAAAATCAAATTATTTTATTGTGTGAGAAATGAAGTAGTTGCTAGTGTATCATAGCATACCTATGCCTGCTGCAGAACTTTCACAAACAACTTTTTAGGCATGATATTGAAAGAGACATTTGTACCTCTAGAGTTGCCTTTAACACCTGCAGTGCAGAAAAATAATTAGTTTAAGCCTCCAAAAGGTAGGGAGGACAGTATGGTGAATGTAGAGTTGACATGATAAAGCCATAAGCATTAAATAGAAGCATAGAAGCATGACCTGCATACATCAAGTCAAATCTGGCAGAGGTAAAATAAAGGTCTTGAGGCATATAGATATTTGAAGGTGTATCTAAAGGTCTTGAAAAAAAATGATGTAGTTACTCTTTTAACTTGAATAATATCTGTAACAATGTTTTCTAAAAATTCTAAATGTTTTAGTTACAAAATCAATAATTTACAAATGTTATGATTTCTGAGATCTTTAATTTCTGTAACAATTGTTGTTGTTACAAAACTGATGTAATAGTAAGAAAACCAGAATTTTAACTGTGGCCCCATCATTTATCTTTTATTTCTGGAAGTATTGGCAGTTAAATTTTCTACTCAGTTTCATAAGTTATAATGGCAAGGTATTTAAAACAAACTCAAAACCTTCAAGTACAATAGATTAAACTCCTGAAAAACATCAAATTTTTCAATTCAGAATATTCCATAACATTTGATCGGTGGTTTTTACACAGTTATTTAGCATTGAATTTCGTTATCGTTTCTTTTATTTATCTAGTGTTATATGTCATTTTATCGCATTTTACGCTTTGGTTATGTGTTTGAGTGTTTTCAGGGTCATAAGAATAAAACAGGATAAATCGGGGCAAAAGAAGTGCAAAAAATCAGAATATGGGAGGCTACAAATGCATCAACACGGGCCCCCGTGTTAGTCAACACGGCCCGTGTCAAAAAGCCACTAGAAAACGCAAAAAAACCCAAGTCAGTGAATCAACACGGGCACCCGTGTTCATCAACATGGCCCGTGTTGAAAAGCAAGTGGAAAGCGCAAATTTACACAAGTCAGTGGATCAACACGGGCACCCGTGTTCATCAACTCGGCCCGTGTTGAATGGCCTGGAGCATGATTTCTAATTTAGAGATCAACACGGGCACCCGTGTTCATCAACACGGCCCGTGTTGATGAGAGCGTGTGGAAACTTGTTTTTTCTTATTTTTGGGGCTCGTTGTTGTCATTAAGGGTACTTCTGACTTTTGCCGAAACGGGGATAGAGAAGAGACTATTAGAAGGATTTTGAGGATAGAGAAACCTACTTTTGAAATTACGAAAGAAATATCACGGAGAAAGGAGAGTCACGAAGAGGAATTCGGAGACGGCGAGATTCAAGGGCAGCCACCATTGAAGATCAAAGTCATCGTAGTTCTTTGTAATGTTTAACTCTTATCTGATGTTTTCTTCTAATACTATGAGAGGCTAAACCCTCCAATGCTAGGGGGTGGTCCTGATTTGATTATTGTATGAATTCGAATACTTGATTTCCTTAATGCAGTGTTTTTATATTTCAATTTAATTGTGTAGTGTTCCTATGATCATGTAGACAAATACATGTAGACCTACGACTAACAATTGGCAGGACTGTGATTGTTAGGGTTTCTACACAATTAGGTTATTAGGAGTCTAACCTAGGACTAGGAACTCTTTTTAATCACTTGAATTCTTGATATTTTTATGGTTAAAATCAAGAGTTGTTTGAATGGACATTTGAATAAGGATTGGGGTTTTAATAGTGTCTTCATTAAGGACTTAAGGAAGAACAATCTAGAGATAGGTAATTGATAGTTTTCATATGCAACAAGGAAATCTGAATTCGGATCATAGTTTTGTTAAATCAACCACTCACCCTAGCATCATTCTCATTATATTTCATCAGTAATTACTTGTTACAAGCGTAATTGAAAGTTTTAAAATCAACCCAACCATTGTTTTTGTTCAATTGAATTAAGAGCACAAATAGGTATTTACTACGCAGTCCGCGAGATCGATAGTTGGGGAAAATCATTATAACTACATCGGCGAAAATAGTACACTTGCTATTTTTCCGATTAAGTTTTTGGCACCGTTGCCGGGGACTGCAAAAATATTGATTTACTCTTAGTTTGATTTGAATTTTATTGCTCTGCAATTAAAAAATTTCTATTCATTTGTTTATTTATTTTCTATTACATTGTATTAGAACTAATTTTGTGTCTAATATTTTATGCGAGGTCAGACCTCAGCAGAATATCTTTTTGACGCAGAAATAGAAAGAACCCTTCGCGCTCAGAGAAGAGGAGCAAAGCAAGCAAGACTGGCCAAGGAAGAAGATAGGAATTCAACACACTCCGGCTCAGAGTCAGAACACGAGGCAATGAATCTACCTCAAGAGAGATTGCTAGGGGATTATGGAGGGACAAATGCACCAGGGGGAAGATTGACCATTGTCAACCAACCCGTTAACGTTCCTAATTTTCAGCTCCATCCGAGCACCATGACTCAGTTGGAGAAGAGATCCTTTTCTGGAAGGGTTAATGGAGATGCTAACAAGCATTTGCAACGATTTCTGACTATGAGCACCACTCTAAAGATAGATGGGCATACTGAAGAACATAAAAAGTTGCGAATGTTTCCATTCACCTTGGCAGATGAAGCAGAGGAGTGGTTCAATTCTCTTCCAGCAGGTAGCATTACATCTTGGGAAGATATGGAAACAACATTCCTCAATGAGTATTTTCCAGCATCAGTGTTCATGAGACAAAGATATGAGATCCTGAATTTCAAGCAGAAGGAGGGTGAATCATTAGGAAACTCTTTCAAGAGATTTAAGAGACTCCTGGTGGCATGCCCTACTCATAACCTGGATCAGACTGAGCAGATGCAGATGTTTGTGAATGGTTTGAGAATCAAAACGAAGCAACTCATTGACACAACAGCTGGTGGCTCATCCAACTTCTCACCACGGCATAAAGAAGATTATGAAGCTATACGCAAATGAGCATCCGAATTATATGACAGGTTGCAAGCAAACCAGAGGAGTGATTGATTTAAAGTTGGAACCGAATAAATAACTCAAAGTCAAGAGGCGATAGCAGTATGGAGAAAAAGCTTAAAGCTATGAACATGGGACCTCGTAGCATAGGTTAAAAATATGGTTTGTGACATTTGTAGTGGACCACACATGACTGCACAATGTCTTGCAACCCAAAACAAATTGAGGAGATAAAATTCTTGAGGCGAATAATCCATATTATAACACCTATAACCTGGTGGAAGAATCATCCGAACTTTGCTTGGAAAGATCAAGAACAACAAGCTCCTCAAAAGGCAGAATGGGAAGTGGCCATTGAAAAGATGGCTGCCCACACTTTCCAATTCCAAGAAGAAACACGAAGCAATCACAGGAACACCACGGCTGCAATTAAAAATTTGGAGGTTCGAATGGGGCAAATTGTGCAACAAGTAGCAATGCAAGCACAAGGCAATCAAGAACCATGAGAATGTGAATGCTGTCACAACAAGGAGTGAAAATGTTTCCAAAGAAAGAGAAGATGAGGTAAAAGTTGATGATGAACTTATAGAAGTGGATTTAGAAGTGAGAGATAACAAGAGGAAAAAGGAAGAAGTGGCGCTACCTGTGAAACCAGCTGAAGAAAAGAGTAAACCTGTGATTAGGCCCTCGAGTGGCAAAGAAGGACACAAAAGAGAAAGAGTTCGATAAATTTGTCAAATTGTTCAAGAAGCTAGAGATCAACATACCTTTATTTGAAGCACTCAAGAAAATGCCTTTGTACCAAAAATTCATGAAGGAGATCCTATCAAAAAAGAGGCAAATAGATGATAAATAAGTACCCGTTGATGAGCAACAGCGGAATCGCCGAGAAAAAAATACACCAAGGTAGGATCCGGATCGTGGCAATACCATGCACCATAAAAGATAGAACTTTCAAAAGAGTTCTAATTGATTCTGGCTCCAGTGTGAGTTTAATGCCATTATCAATCTTCAAGAGGCTTGGTATTGAAGAGATAAGCGGGAGTGGAACAAAATTAAAATTTTCTGATCACACCATCAAGAAGTCATATGGGATAGCTGAAGATGTGTTGGTCGAGATTGAAATTTTTTTCTTTTCCAGTGGATTTCCAGATCATGGACATACCTGAAGATGAAGAGACCCCCATCATTCTTGGTCGACCTTTTCTATTGACTAGCAGGTGCAATTTTGATATAGAGACAGGTTATCTAACTTTAAAATATTTTGTTGAGGAGATAACATTGAAGGTGTTTGAGGTCAAGAAACAAGGTGCAGGTGAAAATAATAAATTTTCAGTTGGTATGGTCAAAGTTGAGGGAGAGAGAAAAATTTCGAAATCACTCCTTGAAGAAGTCTCAGGCATAATCTCTCAGGTGGCATCAATTAAAATTCCCAAGTTCAGTCAAGAAGCTAAGCAGGGAAAGAAGAAGGTAGACAAAGGTGAGAAGATGAAAGTTGGAAGTAACGTGAATCACGCAGTGGCTAGTGCTCTTGAGGGGGTTGAGTTTTGGGATGCGGAAAGTACAAGCAACAAGGTGTGGAAGAGAAAGTACCCCCCGTAAGGGGATGACCCGTAGAGCCATGCGACGTTAAACGAAGCGCTACGTGGGAGGCAACCCACGTTTTTCATAACTTAGCTTTTTTTTTTGTTTTGTCCGCAGGTAATAGAAAGGGATCATATCTTACGAAAGCTAGGAGGTAGCAATTGGTGTTGCATCACCCTTTGTGAGTCACTTCTCTCGAGTTTGGTATGAAACATTGAGGTCAATGTTTAGTTCAAGTTTGGGGGAGGTTTTATTGCTTTGTTTGATTTTTGTTAAGTTGATGTTAAATGCTGTGTAATAACACTAGTAGAAATTCTCCCAAATTTTCTAAATTTTGACCGAAAATTTTGTTTTGTTTTACACAAGAGCTTGTATTTCAATAAGGTCGGGATTGATATTGTGCGAGATGCAGGGATGATTGTTTTAAGTTAGGAAATTCGGAATAATGTGACATTGATATGAGTCCAACGTGTCGATTCGTACTATAGTGCTTAAAGTCTGCGAAGTACTCCTTGAATAGTTTATCTATATAGTCTGGCATAATTTAGATTCACATGCAGGTATGATTGGTTGAGAATCAAATAAAAATGGCATTAAATGATGAAAATACGGTAAAAGGCAACCGGCCCGCTAAGTTGGGTAGCCCTCACCAGGTTATTCAGCCCAAAGGGGGTTGATCCCCAAACGTCATCCGGATAAAGGACAATAAATAACCAAAAGGTTTGAAAATTTCATCGGTATTAAAAAGTGGCAAATGTTGCTCGTTTGGTGCCCGAATAAGTGAAGTTCTTGGCTAGTCATGTGCATGTGATGATTATCATAATTCTCAGTGCCTTAATCTGATTGTGAGAATGAAAGAGGAGGAAAAGCGGAAAGAGAACACTAAGCGCGGCATAGTTTGAGAGGTATTTTCGTGTCATGTGAATGCCGAGCACACTACTTTCGAACAATGAGAACGAACTCTTGCATATGAGTACCGATCCGCTTTGATTTTCATTAGTTCGTAATCGTCGCGGGGTCCAAATTTAAGTTTGGGGGAATTTGATCGGTGGTTTTTACACAGTTATTTAACATTGAATTTCGTTATCGTTTCTTTTATTTATCTAGTGTTATATGTCATTTTATCGCATTTTACGCTTTGGTTATGTGTTTGAGTGTTTCGTCATAAGCAGGATAAATCGGGCAAAAGTGCAAAATCGAATATGGGAGGCTACAAATGCATCAACACGGGCCCCCATGTTAATCAACACGGGCCCTCGTGTTAATCAACACGGCCCGTGTCAAAAAGCCACTAGAAAACGCAAAAAAACCCAAGTCAGTGAATCAACACGGCCACCCGTGTTCATCAACACGACCCGTGTTGAAAAGCAAGTGGAAAGCGCAAATTTACACAAGTCAGTGGATCAACACGGGCACCCGTGTTCATCAACACGGCCCGTGTTCATCAACACGGCCCGTGTTGAATGGCCTGGAGCATGATTTCTGATTTAGAGATCAACACGGGCACCCGTGTTCATCAACACGGCCTGTGTTGATGAGAGCGTGTGGAAACTTATATTTCATCAGTCATTACTTGTTACAAGCGTAATTGAAAGTTTTAAAATCAACCCAACCATTGTTTTTGTTCAATTGAATTAAGAGCACGAATAGGTATTTACTACGCAGTCCGCGAGATCGATACTTGGGGAAACTCATTATAACTACATCGGCGAAAATAGTACACTTGCTATTTTTACGATACATTCCAAAATCTGTTTAGCCCAAAAGGGTTGAGTTTCCATCAAAACATTCTAATATATGGCTACAACATAAGTGCCGACGCAACGGCAGTCATAACACATGGCTATGTTAATAAAAAAAGGGAGTTAAGCTGTATAGTAAGCCTAATTAAACAACATTATGAGATACAACATAGGCATGTAAATCATTATGCTTGACAAAAAGGATTAGCTTCTCTTGTATACTTATGCCACCAGTCATGCTCCATGTTATTCCTTCTTCATGTGCTTGACTTTTGTTGAAGAATTCCTAGGTGTTAGAAACTTCATGGGAGATGTCTCATCAAATCCAATTGCATCAGCATCCCTCTTCGATGGCGTATTAGTCGAGCTTGTTTCAGACATGCTTAACTCAGTTGGTATAATCTGCACACATATTATGCAGAGGCACAATTTAGCATGGTGTTGTGAGAAACCTACCAGAATACATGTGTGCAGTTGTGTAAATAGAGAATTACCAGATTATGGATGACTGGAATGCCTGAAGTCATGGTTTCAGTTTGCAAGTCAGCAGCAACTGGAGAGTGAGCATCAACTGGAGAGTCTGCAGCAACTGGAGAGTCTGCATCAGGAACCATTGTGGGTTGTGACGCCACCACATTTGACGTGTGCTACAAAGAACATGATTTTTTTATGAAGTGTACGCGTCGAAATCAATAGAAGTTACAGGTAATAAGACGGGATAGTTAAACGCAATAATGTTGGATTACCTCATTTGGGTTGAAATATTCATCAATTCTTGTGTAAACATGTGGATTAGGATTTATTTGTACAATAGAGCATTGTCCAAAGTTTGTTGTATACCTGACTCGAAAAGTCAATTTCTTCTTCAATAGAGTGTCAAGGTAAGTAGGATATATCTGTGGGTGATCTTCCCCAGCCTACAAATGAGACCGAAGAACAATTAGCCAGTGCCATTCATTTTTTTTTACAGTTTGTTGATTAAATATAAACAGTTCTAACCTTTCACATAATTTCCCTCATGTTGTTTGCAGTCATTCCTACGATGGGGACACAGTCTCTGTCCCAAAACATGAAAGTACAAATGTGGCCATTGTACTTAACATAAACTTCAAGTCTGTATCTACACAATAGCAAGCGGGAATAAAATGCGCATGAAAATGATTGAACTGCAGTGTTGAGAAATTGATTAAAACATTTTGTAAAGTGGCTTACTTGGATGTTTCAACATTATTAAGTCCACCACAATCACACGCAAAAGGTTGTTTAGGATTTTTTATTCCATGACTGCATCCAGAGCAGCAGTTGTAGTACCGGCCAGATTGTTCCATTTTGAACCTCAAAGTAGTACCAATGGTAGTGCAGAAACACTCCTTCAGTTCAAAGACATAAAAAAAATGGTATTAACAGTAATTACAAAGAGCCACGTATAAAAAAAAGACACCGTACCTGATGTTTCTCATTGATTTCTTGGATGGTTTTGAATTCGATGGAGTTTGTCCAAAACTTGTCATATTCAGAGTGTTGTGACAAAGTTTGAGATGGTTGTGTGCATGGCTGATAAAAGCCTAACCTAATATGGTGGAACAAAAAAAACATAATGGTTTTATGGCACATCATACGAAGGGTTCCATGACAGATAAAAATTTGGACAGCATTGTATGATTTTGTGGTTCTTACTTGGTCCTGTAATGGGTGACTTGAGGGTGATCAAGGTTGAAGAGTAGCTTGCTTCCACTCCATGCATTTGACAATGTAGGTTTGCTTGAACCTAAACCATTGTTATTTAGATCAATATTCCAATAAAACAAAAAGTTAGAACACTTAAAAGTTATTCATCACAGTCATACTTGCACTTGTCTTGCACCATCCATGTGTTAGGATAATAACTGTGGTGGTGTCATTGTTGTTTGAGTTCAGAAAGGCAGATAGTTGGCAAGCAAAGGCATCCCACAAAACCAATCCAATGATATTTCCATGATAATCACTAAGTAGCATGTTAGCACAAGCCTTCTTATTGTTTCCAGCAGTTTGTTTCCGAACAACGTCGTGCAGTATCCCAATGACATCTACGCATTAAATGATATTAGATAGACAAAAGGTAATGAATATGTTAAAGAATTTGATATGAAGGTTAAAAGACTGAAAAGGTACCATATAAAAGATAAGACTTGTATCTTCCACCAAGTAAATCAGAAATAGGCTTGAATTCGAATTGATGTAGAGGAATATTGGGAAATGGTGTCTTACATAGGGTTGCTGCACTGTTGAACATCAGTTTCAGTTGACACTCACAAGCCTTGTGTTGGATATCATTCTTCATTGGTTCTCCATTATACAACGTATACGTCTCTTGTTCGTTCAACACCTCCATCCAATGGTTGAATTCTCTTGGACGTGTAATAACTTGGATTTTCTGTCCCTTTAAGATGTCAAGTGGTAACAAATAGACGTTAAAGATCTTACAAAATAGAGTAAGTGTTGTTGTTTGCTTAAAAATATAAATTATAAATAACATTCAGCTTTGCATCTTGAAGGACAAGCTCCACATGTAAAACACCATTTCTTTCTTTGCCAGTCCACAAATCATGGACACGAACACCCATTTTCCAAACTTGGTTACCAATTTCTAGGTCAGACAGAAAAATGGGAACCCTTGACATCTACAACAATAAGGTAACAAACAAAACGAAGGACTTTTAAAAGGCTTTATAGAATGAAACAAAAAATAGTATGGAACGAAAAGAAACACAGAGTAGAAACAATAATAAGGTAACAAACAATAATAAGAATGAAACAAAATGAAACACAGAATGAAACACAGAATGAAACAATAATAAGGTAACAAACAAAACGAAGAAACTTGGTTTGTTGAAGTTCATGATGAAGTAAGGAAAGATGGATACAAACACCAGTATAGTGGTCGTTTTCAGCATTGAGAAAAAACATGAAACATGAGCAAGTCATGGAAGGTCTGCCAAGGTTCAGAAACTGCATACCTGAAAAATGGACAGAGACGAAGGCGGTGTTTCCGAACAGCAAGAAGGCGGAGAGGATGCGTTGCTGGAAGCAGCAAGAAGGCGGAGAGGAGAAGACGTATCAGATGAGAGAAAGAAGTAGTTGAGTTGAGTTGAGTTGAGATGAAAGAAGGAGCAGAAGGAGAGAAAGAAGGTTTTATAAAGGCGGTTTGGTATGAATTTTGCAGATACACGTGTGGCTCACAGATTATTTGGAGGAGTGAATAAAGAAGTTATTATGAATAGACCAAGTTACCCTTTTAGGCATGTAAATTGTCTTTCCGTTGAAGGGTATTTTGGGATAAATGGTGGCATTGTATTTTGAATGCTTGAGAATAGATATGTTTACAAAATTCTCACTTGTAATAACCGGCACGTGAAAACCTCCATTTTGCATGGTTTTTAACAGATTTGTCGGGGTTTCAACCCCATTAAATAACTCCTGTTATTTATTTTTACTATTCATATAAAAAGTAGAGATAATAATTTTATTCATCTCCACTGAGTACTCTCAAAAATACCTACATATATTTGATTTTTAGTGATATACAATAAATGTCATGAAAGATCAATTTTTTTATAGTGGATACAGACACGGGCTCAGGTAATTAACCACTAAAATAAATGGATATAGACGCGGGTACAAGTACCTTAGTATCCAACTCGCCTCATACCCGCACACTATATATTTATATATTTTTATTTTTATTATTAAGTTTACATGTTAATTTGTCAACTTTATTAAATATATAACTATTAAACTTTTACTTATTTACATTTTTTAATATAAATTGTTTGTTTCTTAACTCAATAATAATATCTTGAATTTTTTTTTAATCCTGTTGAAAGAATTTAAAATAACATGATAAATTATAATGAATTTATTATTTTTTTATAAAAAATGCGGATAAACGGAGATGAATATGGACACTGAGATACTCGTATAATATGGGTACGAGTATAAATATTAGTGTCTACGCGGGTATGGGCTCGGGATGTGTATTTTTTGAAATCACGGGTATGTGGACAGGTACTATAGTACAGTACCTGTCTAAATCCCACACATTGTTATCCCTATAAAAAAAATGTATTGTTCATCGTTAATTTGTGGAGATTTTTATTTTTCTGGAGTTAATAATTTCCGCCATATGTTTAAATAAAAAGAAAAAACTGTTGGAATAATAATATCGCTCAAGTGAGAGACCTATCGGAAGAAGTGGTTCAATTTGGTGGAGGGATATTGTTCTTGCAGGTACAACAAAAGTAACAGAAGATGCATGGTTCTCTAAAACATTCAAATAGTTTTTCGAGAATTAAAATTAAAATTTAAGCTATGGTATGGAGTTGGTTGATAAGCAAAAAGAAACTGCATACAAACCGCGTGTTTGACGGTCGGAAGGATAATTCATTATAATATCTATGCAATTGTTAAAATTTTAGTATATTGACATTGATATTGTTGTAATTTGTAAGTGTCGAGTATGCGCTGCACTCGTTTTAAAATATTTTTTATTTATTAAAAAAACTATTCGCATGAAAAAAAAATCTGCACTATATTTATTACAGGAACATAAAAGGGGGAAACTCTCTTCGAAAACCGTTGAAAGGAGTTAATATTTTTTTTCTGGTATATGGAATAGAGTTAATAACAGTGCTTGTTTTTCAGCCATATAAATGACCTTAAAGTTTCACTGTGACATGTACCAGTTCCACATCTAGGAACAGAAAATTCAGTTGAAAGTAAGTAATGACAGTATCACTGTTGCATGATAAGGAGACGACAACCGCAATTAAGTCAGTATCATAACTTCAGAATCTCAATGGATAAGTTATGGTGAAAGGTGTTATTATTAAACAACAACAAAATTGATAATATATATATATATATATATATATATATATATATATATATATATATATATATATATATATATATATATATATATGGAAATTAATGGACAATTAATTTTCATGGGTGTGTTCAAATATGAAAAAATTAAAGAGGATAAAAGTGTCCCATAAATAAAAGTGGAAATTGCCTTAAAATTTGTCAGAAGAAAATTTTGGTCAATTTTTGCACTAACATCCACCGGTGAAAGTGCAGTTAAATTTGTTTCAGACTACGGAAAGTTTGAATTTCAGAATTAAAAAATATATGTAACTATAGGCAAACCATTGCAATCTTATGCTGAATAGGTGTTGTTTCATCAAGAGTTGCAAACTTGTGAAACAACACATGCATAGCCTATAAATACATTATTCTGAATTCGAAAATCATATACTCAAAATCCTACATCCTCTTCGATATTCCAAATACTCTTCCTTGCATTCGAGTTCTTCACCAGTCTTGTGCAGACTCGATTCAAAGGCTGAATTATCCTGGGTATTCTCGCATTTCAATTCTAAGACAATAAAGAGAGTGTTTGAAATACTTATAAGGAAACTGATTCCGTTCACGATTTAGCCTCGATCCATTTGTCTTGAATTAATTTTCTAACAATTTTATAAATATTTATTCAATGGCAACGAGGCTTTCGTTTCAAACATCAAGGATGAGTTGTTGTGTTGCGGACACATTTTGAACGCAAGAACAATTATCATTGTGAATCCGGGTATGTTTTATCATTTCTTATAGAAATTAAAGCATAGTGAAAAACATGATTTTATATTAGAGACTTGATTATCGATATTGTGATTTTCAATAATTTTTAAATGAAACTTAAATTTAAATCGTTGTATGCTGAAAAGTATATACATGATAAAGATTTACTTTTAGTATGTTATGGCTATTTATACCATTATTGTGAGTTGTGTGAATATGAATAATGTACTATATTTTCAAACTTATTTCATAAAAAATGAATTATATTAAGAAAAGAAATGTGTATGTTATATGTAAGCAGTATTATTCATAATGTGATGTCATATTGTGTAAGAATGTAATGTTGCAGTAATATGCTATGGTAGCATTTTATTAACTATGATTAGAATGTGATACCGTAACATGAATATTGTAGTATTACATTAATCGCTCATACATTTCGTTTTTCTTTATTAATTTGTTTTATTTGTTTTGATGCGTTTTATTTATTTTAAAAAAATGAGACGAGGTGAAAAAGCTACATGAAATTGTTTGAAGTCACAACTCACGACTTAAGAGGCGACTGTGCTACAAACTGAAGCACCATATCTGTTGGTTACATTTTGAATTCGAAATGTTGCATACTATCAAGATCAGACATCAACGTTTATATAGAGATATAAACATTCATGTTTACTTACATTGCAAAAAGTCTAATGTAACTATTGAATCATGAGATGTGAAATTGTTGAGAAATTCATCACGGAGAAAAGGAATTAGAGATTCCAACAAATGAATAACCTTGTGAGAAAGGTTATCCATGGATTGTTAAAACACAAACCGAAACGTCATCCGTGATTGTCGAAACACAAATTGAACTTAGGATCAAGAGAGTATGAAAGACTAAGAATCTAAGACCAAACAAAATTGATTATCGATTTATTTCTCCTATCTATAGAAGGGAATGGTGAGAATTTTGTTCGCAAGACTCTTATTATTTTTCAAGTGGAAGATGATCCTAAGATTTACAATGAAGAAGTAACTTCAAGAGACTTCTCTTGGAATGATGTTACCCAAGACGAAATAAAATCAATAATGTCAAACTACTCTTGAGAACTTGTCGATCTACCTAGAGAATAAAATATCCATCGTATTAAAATGGATGTTCGGAAGGAAGTATCATAGTTATGGTACATTAAACACCTACAAGGGTAGATTAGTAACCAAAAGTTTTAAGGCAAAAGGAATGTATTGATTATTTCGACGTATATATGCACTAGTAGCAAGAAAAATAAAATTTAGAGTATTGTTTGCTTTAGATTATTTGCATGACCTTATAGTTCATCAAATGGATGTCGAAACGAATATCTCGATGAGGAGATTTACATGGAGAAACCAGAAGACTGTGTGCTTCTTGGTAATGAACAAAAGACGTGCAAGCTTGTTAAATTCTTGTATGAGTTAAAACAAGCGATAAAATAATGACATCAAAAGTTTGATTTCGTCATTGTAAGATTCACCAATAAAAGGGAGACACACGACTTAGGAGGTTACTTTTTAATCATTATCAAAACAAGAATTCAAATATTTTTTCATCATCAAAATGGGGAGATTGTGAAGATTACATCGTATATCTAGTTCAGTTTTGATAAAGACAAATATTATCAAAGATGAAAAGAATCAAAAGTGTCATTCATATGAATGATGAAGTTGATGAAGAAGGTTAAACATAGAAATTCAAGTGAAGGTTTGAGACAAGTGAATATAACTACGGTACTCATTACAATTTATACTATACTAATTTAAATTTCTCATCATTTCATCTCTCACTTCGTCTAAAAAAACTTCTTGCATCATCATGCATGATTATCTAAAAATCTTCTTCATCTAATTCTTGTAACTAAGTGTTTGTACACAAAGTTGTGTGAGAATATTGTGATATCTCTTTGTCCCTATGTGCATTATATGTTGATCATTAGCAACAAGATGCATGGAATCTTAGAAACAAAGATGTTTCTAGATTCCACATTCAAGCTATAAAGATCTTGAAATAGTGGGGGTTAAAAACATAGTCAAACACAATATATTGAGAAAACTTCCATAGTCAAGATTTGGATTATTTGACACTCTTTTCGATCAAAGTAATACGAAATAGTGGGGGTTATGAACTTAGTCAAGCACCCGCTATTGAGAAAGTTCTTGATAAGTTCAAACTGTCACGTTTCAAGAAAGTGAATATTCAATTTGATCTTAGTGTCAAAATAATGATGGAAGAGTTGTGGCTATATTAGAATACGCAAGTCTAATTCGTTCTTTAATGTAATGTACTTGAACTGACGTAACATTTGTAGTTAGTAAATGAGTAGATTTACTAGCAATTCAAATAGTGGGCATTGGAAGACCATCATGAGAATTTTGGTTATCTTTTGAAAACAAAATATTTGGCCTTCATTATGTTAGGTTTCTTGTCCTACTAAAAGGATATACCGATAAAAGGATATCAAGTGTCATAGATAATAAATCTACAAAATAGGGTGGATATTTACACTAGCTGAGGTGAAGTTTCTTGGGAGAGCAAGAAACAAACATACATTGATTTTTCAACCATGAAGTCAGAGTTTGTGGCTCTTATTTCCATTGGTCAAGAAGTTGAATGGTTGAGGGATCTTCTATTGGAAGTTCCATTGGCAAAACACAATGTTTCAAAAAGTGTTGATATATTGCAATAGTCAACCCAATTTAGATAGTATATTCAGCAAAGTGTATAATGAAAAGTTTAGGCACCGAGGCCTTAGACATTCTTTTGTGAGAAAATTGATTAAAGATGTAATCATTTCACTCACATATATATGATCGATCTAAAATTTGAGAAATTCATTTACTAAACCATTGGCTAGAGACTTAGTAAAGACAACCTCGAGAGGTATTAGGTTGAAACTCCTTGAGTAAGAGTTCCGACAGCGGCGACAACCCAATCTTACGTTAACAAAACATTAACCTCAAGATTCAATGGGTAACAACAAGTTGTTGATTTGGACAATTGTCGAACATTTTGTGTTAATGTTGACCTTAAAAAGAGGGTTGAGTTTTTATTTTAAACTCTTAATAAAGTTCAATACCGAAGGTACGTGTCTCATGGAAAAAGACACAATATAAACTTCACCTATGTGAATTTCGAGATGATGTTATCTCAAAGTGAGAGTTGGAGTTTCTCTCATGAAAAATTCATGAAATAGGATAGCATATGGCCATAAATAAGTGCTAAGAGAGATATGTAGAGGAAGAACCTTTAAAGAGTGTGTGTCAGGTAACGCTTGTCTAATCATATGGATTAATGGTTTAAAAGCATTGCTACCTAATATTCCGATTAAACTTTGCGTTATCCTCACTAAGGTTAAGTTTAAAATAGAAAGATACCTAATTGTATTAACACTCTTTATACCTCATTTTTTGGAATTAGACTTGTCATTATTAGAACTAGTGGGGGATTGTTGGAAATTAATGGACAATTAATTTCCATGGGTGTGTTCAAATATGACAAAGTTAAAGAGGATAAAAGTGCCCCATAGACAAAAGTGGAAATTGCCTTCAAATTTGTCAGAAGGAAATTTTAGTCAGTTTTTACACTTAATATTCACCAGTGGATGTTTAGTGTTAAAACTATCTGAACGAAATTTTGGTCAGTTTTTGCACTAACATCCACCAGTGGAAGTGCAGTTAAATTTGTCTCAGGCTACTAAAAGTTTGAATTTCAGAATTAAAAAATATACAACACTTCATGAAGTGGTGTATAATGTAACTTTAGGCAAACCGTTGCAATCTTATGCTGAATATGTGTTGTTTCATCAAGAGTTGCAAACTTGTGAAACAACACATGCATAGTCTATAAATACATTATTCTGAATTCGAAAATCATATACTCAAAATCCTACATCCTCTTCGATATTCCAAATACTCTTCCTTGCATTCGAGTTCTTCACCAGTCTTGTGCAGACTCGATTCAAAGGCTGAATTATCCTGGGTATTCTTGCGTTCCAACTCTAAGACAATAAAGAGAGTGTTTGAAATACTTATAAGGAAAGTGATTTCATTCACGATTTAGCCTCGATCCATTTGTCTTGAATTAATTTTCTAACAATACTAAGGTTAATATGATAATAATAAATAAATAAATAAATAAATAAATAAATAAATAGTACACTTGAATGCCATTGCATAACTCAAGACTTAACGAGAATCCAATCTTATCATTTAAACCATATATAAAAAGGTGTTTTTGTTTTTATTTTTTAAGAGGAAGTGAACTAACTTTTCATGTTTTTTATCTATAATATTTGAAATATTTTGTTCATTTGTAGGTAGGAGTGTTTGCGGGTTGGGTTGAGTCTAATTTGATTAAATCTAATATCCAACTCAATCAATAATCTTTTGTTTGGGTAATTGTTTAACTCGTACTTTTAATACTAAATCTGAACCGAACCAACCCGCTCATTAATGAGTTGGGTTGGGTTCGTGGGTAACCCGTTAAATATAATTTTCAAATTTTAAATGAAATATCAATTTTATTAACATATTTATTTTGAGGGGTGGATGAGTTGGTTATAGAAATTGTCGGGATAATTTGGTGGGCCTGGGTATTACATAAAGGAATTTGGTTAGCGGGGAGAGGAACTTTTCCAACACCTGATTGCATGGCATCGAAAGGGGGATCATTATTATTAATGGACAAATTATTATGAGAATAATTTGCATTAATATCATTTATCTCAATAGAAACTGATATTCCTTAATTTTGCCCTTGTGCGTTTAAACTGGAACCTGCAGACACTCTCCTTGGATCGGTTGAGAATCACGTGCCTGGGAAATAGGTTCTCCACTAGCAGTATCATCTTTTCTTGCTTTTCCATCACGAAGCCACTTTGACGTTGAACCAACAAACCTTTTGTTTTCCACACATAACTCATTGGACCACTCACGTTTACCATTGTCTTCAGCCATGGCAAACCTTACTTCACATCTTTGTTTTGAGTGCCCCAGGATGCCACAGACAAAGCAAAAGATGCTAAGTTTTTCATATTTGAAATTAACAACACACCATTCACCTCCTTTATTTTTCACTTTGGTAGATTGCTTCAATGGGATTCTCACATCAATTTTGACACCAACTCGCATATATTGCCTCCAGAAGCTAGTATTTTTATTCTTATCATACTCCATGAATGTACCTATGTATCCTGCCATAGCTCTTCCCACTTTCTCCAACATGAATCTTGCCGGGAGATTGTGGATTTGGACCCAGAAATCCACGTAATACAGAGGAATATTTTCGATTTGCACCCCTATTCTGACTTTCTCAAGGATTAAAAGGTGGTTATCGAATGTCCATGGACCTCCATTAAGCACTGCTTCCATATCGAGTTTGTGCTCAAATTGAAACAGAAATAGACCATTCGCTGCTTCCTTAATCGCTACTCCTTTCACAGCTCTCCATATGTCTGCTACTCTACTCATCATGGATTTCACATGTATTGGCTTATCACACAGAAATCTACCAACTAGACATAGTTTGAGATCTGGTGATCCAGATTCCTCCTGCTCCAGATCGAAACAGAAGCCTTCTTCTTCGCCACCATCATTAATGGATAGATCTGCGATACTCGGACTCGCCATAATGAACTTGTAGAAAACGAAAACAAGAACCTTAGAACCAGGAACTAAACCAGGAAAAAACTCAATTAAGCTTCTCAATAGGAGAAGAAAGACCAAACCCTAGCAGAGCTAGGAATTTAAATAGTTAGGTATACACAAATTAACTACTTTTTTTTACAAACTAAACCAAGTTATATTTGTACTTTAATATTTATGTATTTATTAATATGGTATATTTAATTATTTATTTAAAAATTATTAATTAATTTATAAATATCAATAATTTATTTATATTAATATATAAATATAAATAAATATTACCATTAGAGATTTATCAATTTGGTTTAGAGGGACATGACATATTGAATTGGTTTATCGAAGTTAATGGCCGAAGGTTTTCAAGGGAGCTTCTTGAAGTGGTTTTTTTACTAAGTTTATGAAAGTGAAAGTAGGGAAAGAATGACGTGTTTGGGTGACGATTTGTTGGAATTTCTAAATTTTAAGGAATGAGATTATAATTAGGAACAATGATTGGAACATTCTCGATGTTGTTTGGAATATTAAGACTATGGTTTGAAGATGGTCTTTTATATGAGATATTATTCAATGAAATGTAATTTCTACGAGTTTAGCAAAAATCATTTGTTTTATTTACTGTAAGCAGTGGCGGAGCCAGAAATATTATAAAGCCTGGGCGAAAAATTAAAGATCGCAAATTCATATTGTATATAATATATAAATACGCATCAATCAAAATAACAGAGACTCGCCATTTTGTCCACAAAAATATAGTTTAAAATAAAAGAGACAAATATAACCTTACAATAGCGGGTTAAATAAAATTACGAGGCAAATGTCCTTTCCGAGACTTTTTTGCGGTGAATGTTCGAATAATATCAATATCATTAAGTGACTTGAATATCTCCCGCTCAGTGTAACATACCATCAAGTCATTGAACCACACATCATTGATCTTATTGCGCAATTTAGATTTGATAATCTTCATTGCTGAAAAAGCTCTTTCAATGGATGTTGTCGACACCGGCAATATCAAAGCTAACTCAATAAGTTTATAAACCAATGGAAATACTAAATGTTTCTCAGTTTGAACCATCTTCATAGCCAAACTTTGAACATCTCCACAAGTGGAAAATGAAGCATTTCTTCTCACTTGAAGAACATAAGTCTCAAGTTGATCCCTTATTGTTCTCGGTCATCATCGAAAAGTCTACACGATAAATATCCGCAAGACGAGCAAGCTTATCAACATTAAACTTGGAGAAAGAGTTCTTGGGATCAAGACATGAAAACAATTAAGGATAATGTTACTTTCTTCACTAAAGCGATGATCCATCTCCACACATATTTTGTCAATAGCAACATAAAAATCTACGGTAATGATGAAGATTAGTGACTCCTCCTTCTACCTTGAACGACCCGAACCGGTATTTCATCATCCATATTTGGAACTGGAATACCTTTAGCAACACAAAAATCTTGGACATCGAAAATAAATTATCCTAACCACTCTCTCGTTGTGGCCAATCGAGCTTTGACATCATCAACTAATTCCATGGCAATCACAATATTAAGATCTTTTCTTTGCAAGACATTTGAAAGCTCGTTTGTGATACCAAACAACTTTAACATTAATTTCAAAATGAAAGCAAATTTAAAGCTCTCCATTTTTTCTATCAAACCCGCTGCTTGAGATGGTCCATGTCCATCTTCATCAACCATACTATGCACCTTTAACACAGAGGGCCACATTTGATCCAAACGAAGCAATGTAGTATGATGTGAACCCCATCTAGTATCCCCGAGTCTTGTGAGATTAGATGATTGGTGCAAGCCCTTTCCTCTAGATATCTCACCACTCTCAAGTTTATTCAAAATATCTTGGTGTTGTGCCTCTATCAAAGCATCCCTCCTCTTACAAGATGCACTTGTTGTGGTCACAATCAAGGAGATGTACTCAAAGAAATCATGAATAGATGAGCAACTACTAGTAATGTATACAACAACTAATTGCAAACGGTGAGCATAACAATGAACATAGAAAGCATAAGGATTTTCATCTAGAATTTTTCTTTGCAAACCATTAAATTCATCTCTCATATTTGAAGCTCCATCATATCCTTGCCCTCGTATCCTTGAAATCGATAACGTGTACTTATCAAGAATACCATAAAGAGCATTCTTTAATGACTCAGATGTAGTATCTTTGACATGATGTAGAGAAATAAATCGTTCCACAACATTTCCTTTGTCATTCAAAAACCTAAAATAAATTCAACAAGTTTACTTGGCGGCATAAAAAATAATAGGTCATGAAAATTAAAAAATACAACTACTAACCTCAACATCACCGCCATTTGCTCTTTGACGGATATATCACGTGACTCGTCAATAAGCACGGAAAATTGTCTATCACCAAGCTCTTCCATAATCACCTTGGTAACTTCATGTGCACAACATGTTGCAAGCTCCTTTTGAATGTCACCGCAAGTCATTGTGCAATTTTTTCCACCACGGTCAAAGGCGTCCCTCACTTGTTCATTTTGAGATTTTACCCAATCTACCATCTCTCTAAAATTACCCTTATTTAGAGAAGTAGAGGATTCATCATGGCCACGAAAAGCCATGCCTTGTGCTATGAGATATCTTGAACAATCTAAAGAACAAGTCAAACGAATCTTATATAATTCTTCTGATTCCTTGGTTGCTTTAGCAAACTTACTTGTCACACTTTGTCTTTGATTATTATAATCATCATAGTGCTTGACACATGAGTTATGCAAACTATTATGACTACCAACGTGGCCTTTCAAGCCTTGAGATGCATGCTTCCAATCTCTATATCCACTTTTAGTGAAGACTTCAAAACCAAAGTGCTCGGCCTCCGGGTTTCTTAAAGAGAAAACAATAAAAACAATAAGTCATCCTTTATCTCATCAGTATTCTAACCATGTATAATTCTTATACCATGATTTACTAAATGATCTTTTAACACTCCCAAATGTAGTACGAGGAAAGCTTGGCAAATCTGGTTGCATTGGACCCTTCAATATATATGCCTCCTCACTTGGTCTTGAATATCCTGAGCATACTCATTAATTTGTTTCCTATGACCGGATCTCGCACAATTTCATTTGGATTAAACTCATTAACCACATTAGATGGTGGTTCTAATTGACTTCGATTGCACAACATTCACATTCTCAATATTTTCTCTATCAACCAAAAATTTCCTCATCTCTAAACAAAAGATAAAATAATTACAAAATTGTAGTTTCAAAATTTAAAAGAATAATAATCAAATAAAACAAATAAGAATTAACAATGTTCTTCAAATAAATAAAATAAAATTTAAAATATAAAAATCAAACAATCTAAATTCTAATAAATAAATTAGTATTTGTAATTGTATATGGTTAATCAAACAACCTAAACTCTAATAAATAAATAAATCAGTACATGATTAATCAATCAACCTAAACTCTAATAAATAAATTAGAATCAAACATGAAATTAAACAAGACAAATTATTTATATTATATTATATAGAAAGAAAGAGAACACACATTGCATCTACTATTTAATAACCAAATTTATATTACCTGCTATATAGCATGTAGAAATAATATAGGCTATAGGAATGATGATAGATTGCACAAGGATTACACAGATAGAAGAACACAGATTGAACAGGATGAAGAAAAGTGAGCAGCGGCAGACAGTTTTTTTTCTCTGTAGGTTTTCCTAATTTTAGGTTTTACCAATTCTAACTTTCACTATTTTTTCTTTTTCTTTTAATTTTATTTAATACTAAAAAAAAGTTGGGCTAGGTACAAAAAAAAATTGGGCCAGGTTGAGCCTGGGCATTTGCCCAAGCTGGCCGTACGGTGCATCCGCCTGTGACTGTAAGTGTACTTGATTAATAATTTTTCTTTTTGTCGAGTTTTTTACTCGTGTTCTTTTGTAATCGGGATTGAGAATCCTTAGATTAGAGCACCCACATCGTGGATATTTCACAAAGTTCAATAAAGTTGTGGCAGAGAATTCAAATTTTTTACTGTTGTATCGTAACATTAATTTCCAAGCCGTGCTTTGTATGACACGTAGTAAAACATGCCAGCTAAACAATTTAAAATAATAAATATAATAAAAGTAAATAATATTAATAAATTATTTATGTTATAATTCAATAGTAACATTTCAAATAAAATGTATAACAGTTATTTCTTAACGGTGACTTTATTTTTATATATACTTAAATAAATTTTTTTTGAACTTACATACTTCAAAATTTATTTCAAAAATTTTAAACATTTTTTTTGGCAATGAACCCCAACCATAATTCTTGGTTCAATTTTATATAAAATAGTGACAATTCTCCTTGTATCCTTTAGACTTAAATAGTGTTTTCGTCCATGTAAATTAGCGTGTTCGCATTGACTTTGGTCTCTAACGTTAAAAATATATTACAAAAATGCTTAGTGAATGTCGAACCAAAGATGTATTTCATTAAACTCGTAAGTCTTTCCACCAAACCACGTTGTTTGTTTGTTAAATACTTGTAATTCAATTGTATATAATGAATGTGAAAATCAAATATTATGAAAAAATAAACTATTTAATTAAACTATTTAGTATTATAAAAAAATAAATTGTTTATCAAAATATTTAGTATTATGAAAAAATAAATTGTTTAACAAAATATTTAGTAAATAGTTAAAATATTTAATAAATAAGTAAACTATTTATTAAATTAATTATTTAATAAATTTAATAAATATTAAATATCTCAACTATTAATATTTTAAATAGTAAATATTTTAAAATATATCAACTAGTTATTAAGTTTTATTAAATAAATAAATAAACTTATTTATTTATTTAAGTAAATACTAATATTTTAGTAAATACTGAATTTATAAATAAATTATTAATTTATTAATTTATTAAATTTCAGAATTTATTAAATGAATATTTAACTAAGTTTATTTTAAATAATCAATTCATTTATTTTTTAAATAAGTTATTATAATAAACCAACTATTTAACTAATCAATTCATTCATTTATTAAAATACTCAACAATTTATTTACTAATCATTAAATAGTTCATTTACTAATCATTAAAATACTAAATAGTTTATTTACTAATAATTAAAATACTAATCATTAAAGTAAACTATTTAACAAGTAAATATTTTATAAAATGATATTTAACTTGTAAATAATAATATTAAATAATAAATATATTTTAACTATATGAGTTGTTTTATTAAATTAGTAGTTTTACTATTTAATATTTTAACTCTTAATATTTTAACTATTAATATTTTAACTATTTATTATTTTAACTATTAAAATTATAATAATCTAGTTCGTTAAATAATTGTTTTAATAAATATTTTAGTTATTTACTACATGATTTATTAAATATCTTAATTTTTTCATATTATTAAATAGTATAACTGATGTATAATTTGTGTTGGCAAAAATTGTTTGGAGTTTTTTATATTTATAAATAACTAATGTATAGTTTGTGTTCTAAACCTGTTGGGACCATTTTTTGAAATGTCTACATTTTGAGAGGTTAAGGAACAAAATAAATAAAATAAAATGACAAGCTTACATGAAATAAATAAATATTTAAAAAAGAAAAATTTGGTCGCCACGTTAGCGTAGTTTGCCACATAAGTGTTTTTGTAACGGAAGTGGGACAACATAGACCAACGCCTATAAGAAATGGACATATAGGGATTTGGAGAAAAAAAAGATTCAAGGACCAAAATCAAAAAGTCGCAAATTTACGATAACACTATTTAAGTTTATCCCAAATCTACAAAATACCTCATATAATGAAAAATGAAAATGCATCTCATAATTCAAATCCATACCATAATTCAAATCCACAAAATAACCCACACTTTGTAAATTCTCAATATCATACATCACATTCTCCATATCAATTTTGCACTCAAGATGGTTTAAAAATTATCAATCTTGATGAAGATGTTAGAACCACATTAGTTGTAAATATATCGAAAACAAGATTTCAACCAAAGGAGGATGAGCTTCTCATTCAATCACGACTCAACGTTTCAAAGGAATCAATTGTTGGGGTTGATAAAAAAGGAGACAACTTTTGGAAGAGAATTGACGAAGCTTATAAAAAGCATCATGACAAGATTTTTTAAGAGAGAAAACCATTGACATTAAAAGATCGATGTCACAAAAAAATTAATCCCTCTGTTAATAAATTTGTTGTGTGCTACAAGCAAGCCATGAATTTAAAAAAAAAGAAGAAATGGGAGCTCCAAGAGCAACATCATTTCAACTGCATATGACTTTTATTACCAATATGAGCATGAAAAATTGCTTTTGAGAGTGCATGGAGATTATTGAAAGATGAATCCAAATGGCTTGTAGGTTCATCAGAACCTTCTGCAAAAAGATCAAAGAATTCGGCTTCTGGAGCACATTCTTCATCTTCTAACCCTCCAACACCAACATGCAACGAATGCAATCCATCATCACCTTCTTTGCTACATCGACCAATTGGTCAAAAGGCAACAAAAAGAAAGGAGAAATAAATGTTAGTGGAAAGATCAACACATGATGTCAAATTTAATACTTTGCAAGACGACTTCCAAAAGAAAAATGAATTGATGTCACAGTTTGCACGTGATTATGCACGTATTGAGGGTGAAAAAGCTGAGATATAGAAGAAAAGGATTGACGCAAATAAACATAAGGCTGAGAGAGATATGGTAATATTGAATATCAATAATTTGTAAATACTTTCAAAAGATACATCATACATAGATTCAAGACAACTGCAAGCCCATGAGTTATTGTGTGATGTGATTAGGAAAAAAATTGATGATTTCCGCATAGTTACAATTTAAACTGGTTATTATTTAATAAATAAGCTTAAATCAATTTAAAATCTATATACTCATCCGAATTTAATAAAAATGAAAGCAAATGTAATACTACCTCTGTTCCTATATATAAGAGACAATTCATTTTTTAAATTCATTGAATAATCAATGTATTTGGTCAATTTATAGACTAGGTACATTGATTATTCAATGAATCTAAAAATTGAATTGTCTCTTATATATAGGAACGGAGGTAGTATTTAAAATTTTATTGAGAGGTTAATACAAAAATAAAAATTTAATAATCTACCACACCAACACTTTGTAGAATTAAAAATATAATATTCATTCTAGTTGATTTGGGTACCCGTTGTTGCTACCGCGAAAATTACTGATGCAAATAGAGTTGCAATCGACGGATTGTCAAACGTATTTTTACCAAATTTGTGATGTGTCAAGCTTTAATAACTTCATTGGAAACAATCCATTTGATTGTTGCTTAAGAAATTTCACCATCACAATTTGGAAAATACAAGCCTTGTAGTGTTCGCACTCAAGGTGTTTGATAAATTGACTCAAACACAAATTTCATTTTGTGTTGGATTTTATTCTTACTCAAACACATTGGAAGTATTGCATACTCATTGTGGTTGTCTAAGTGATTGAATAATTGAATAATAATAATATTGATTCGCATTTTTCTCACCTTTCTCGTACGGTTCGCATATCCGATCTTTTCAATAGTGGATTGTTTAGACGATTAGAAATTCAGGGAGCTTTCGCATTAAAAAAATTTCAAAAGCACAATTTTTCAAACAAACAATCTATTCAATCCCCCTTCTAGATCGATCACATCGTCTAACACACCCTTCACATTTGTTGTACCCCATGAGATCCACTCTTGTTTTTCTAATCAAAGGGTGTATTGTATCTAAAGCTTACTTGCTAAGGGAATGCATGAATAAATTGTTAAAGAACAAAAAGATTTTTATTATTATTGCGTTCACTTAGGTTTTGCAACCCAATGCCTACGTATCTCGAAAGAGTCAGAGCACTGTATTTCCTCTCACAAATTTTGATTTGTTGGTGTTTTTATGGGCAACAACCTGTTTTGAACTAGTTTTCAAAATAAAATCCCAAGCGGCAAAAAATTGAATTCGTTGAGTACTTTTATTCGGAGAATACCTTAGATGGTCCTCTAAAGCCAGAGATATCCGATTATTTCCCTTTTACTTCCTGAAAGTGTTTTAGAAACGTACAATACTAAAGTCTATGACATGAGAGACTTTTGAATGGTCGAGACAGTCGCCTCGTATCCAAAGTACTCCACATATGATTAAGACTCATGGCGTATTTGCATGCATCGTATTTATTAATCTTTTTGAATTCTCTTAAAAAAGTTTTTAGTTTTACAAATGTGCAATGCAAGAAAAGACCAAAAGCCAAGGGAACTTGAACCCTATTTTTTATCATACAAGTGTGGACCTAAGATTAGGATACAGAGAATTCTACCTAATTGTTATCACAATTAGTTTACAAACCTATAGCCTACTCAATTACTTTTATCCAATATTTAGTAAAGAGTCTTATGGGATCATGTGAACAACCAACACAGAAAACAAGAAGAACGATTTCATGATTTCAGCTGGGGTGCGAGACTGAGTGACTCCTCATCGTCATCTAAAAGAAAATAAAAAGAATGATGTTGTGATCTAAGCTGAGATGCAATACTGAGTGACTATTCTTTCACCATAAATTAAACATCTATACAAGTATTAGATACATCAACAATCCTAGCAAGTGATAGGATAAACATACATTAAGAGATAAATCTAAGCAAGTAAACCAACAATCCTGTTATTAAGGAACACCTGAGAAAATGATAGGTCTACATGATATAAGAAATCATGTTATAAAGGAATACCTAATCAAGTGATAGGTCTATATGGAAATCCTAAACATCCAATATGATGACATGTTATCAAGACAAACATGTATGAGATGTAACACAATCCTAAACAAGTAATATGATGCACATGTTATCATGACAAACATGCATCAAAGATCTAACCCACAAGTAAGGTAACACATGTTATCAAGACAAACATTTAATCATGATATCAAAGACCTAACCAACAATTACGGTAACATGTTATCAAGACAAATATGTATCAAAGATATAACCAACAAGTAAGGTAACACATGTTATCAAGACAAACATGTAATCATGATATCAAAGATGTAACCAACATGTAAGGTAACATGTTAATTATCAAGACAAACATGTATAAAAGATATCAAATAATGGACCTAAACTTGAATTAGGTAGAGCGTACATGTAACAAGAAAACATGTAATTAAGAAATAACCTAAACTTAAATTAGGATAAACATGTTATCATGACAAACACATAAGATAAGAAAGCTTAAACTTGAATTAATTAGACATACATGTGTAACAATTAAACATGTTATTTAGATGTTAGAGGAATCCTTAACATACAATAAGACACACAAGCTATCAAGGGAAGAGTCTAAGAAAGTGGTATACAAGTGAACATGCATAAAATGAGAACTAACCTAATCATGTGATAGGTTTAGATGAAAATTCTAAACATGTAATAGGAGGGCATGTGAAAGGAACTATTGAACAAGTATCAAATAATGTATGTGATGCATCCCAAAGGGATTTAACAAGTATCAAAGGAGGAGAACATGCATCACAAACGGGTGGAACAAGTATCAAGTTGATGTAAGAAATGAACAAGTATCAAAGATGTATAAATATTACAAGAAATGAACAAGAATAAAAAATTAGGAATAAGTAATAAACATGAATGAAACATTTGAACAAGTATTAATAACCAATGAACACGAAACAAAAATGTACAAATATTTCAAGTGGTGAAAATGCATCAAAAAGGGTTGAACAAGTGTCAAGTAGTTAGGAGCAAACATTCAACAAGTAATGAATATTCACTTATCGTGACAAAAGTATCAAATGGTTAGCTACAAGTAAGCACAAAAAAAAAAGGTTCAAGTCCTAAGGGTCATGGAATAGAGGATTTCAAACCTACACTAAAAATTTTCAACAAGTATGAAGAACATTCCATACTCGTTGGCTGTTGGTATTTTAATTAATACTTTGATTTGTACAAGACACGATATTTCTAATGTCGTGGAAATGATGAGTCATTATCTCTCAAATCCGAGAAAAAAACATTGGGAGGCCATGAAGTGGATGACAATATATTTGCGTGGCACTTCAAATTTGAGACTAAATTTGAGATGTAATAATCATATGTTGGTTGGCTTTTCCCGAGGGAGTCGTGACTTGACAATCAAAGTTACAAAAGTGTGTTGCACTCTCTACTACCAAAGTCAAGTTTATATCTGTCGTGGAAGCTTCAAAAGAGTTTTTATGGTTGAGAAAATTTATAATAGAACTTAGTGTCAAACAAGTAAAGTATGTATTATTTTGTGATAATCAAAATTCCATTCACTTATAGAAAAATTCATCCTTTCACTCAAGGTCGAAGCATATTAATGTTTGTTATCATTGAATTTGTGATGCATTAGATTCCAATTTGATGGAGCTTGAGAATATTCACATTGATGATAATGGTTTTGATATGTTGACGAAGGGGTTACCTAGAGGAAAGTTTGAGTTTTTTCGCACAATAGTTGGATTACTATTTCCCTCCAACTAGTCGGGAATGGGAGTTTGTTGGGCTATCATTCCTATTTGGAGAGGCCCAAATAGAATTAGGTTATTCATTCGTTGTGTGAGAAAAACAACAAGAAAAGCTAGAGAGTCCCGCTACCCCAATTCTACACAAGCCAGTCATAGAAAATCGGAGCTTGTGCAAAATCCAATGTTCAGATCGTTCTGATACTTTGACACAACATTCATGACACATAGGATCCCATTCTAAGCAGTGGAGATTAGTTTCAGAGCTTTCTAAATCCTTCTATCGAGTCTATCTTTGAGGTCTTAATTTCTTGGTGTTTTTGGGTTGTTTTGTCTTTCTTAATTATTGTTGTATTCCAAGATTGATTGCAAACCTTGATGATGTTTATGTATTCCTCTAACTAGTGTTAGAGAGAATCTTGCTTGTACCAATTATTGATTATAGTAGAGATTTTAAGTGTCCTACGGGTCCCATGATTTTTTTACTCCTAGTTAACAGAGGTTTTTCCACGATAACATTGTGTTGTGTTGTTTGGTGTTTTTTTAATTGTATCTAAGTTGCTTTTGATTTCGGAGATATTATCTTGTTGATTTATTATGGTGTGTTTGTGGTTTCCTTCCAACAAGTGTGTTGTAAGTAATACATGCTCAAGATTTTCTCTTTGTTATCCCTATTGATAGTCTCACCCAACATATGTCTCCAATAGAGTACCGTAACAACCTTAAATACCAGCTTATAATTCTCTTATTTTATGTTGATGAGGTTTTCCATGTTTACTACAAGGAATGCTTGGATACATTTGGGAAACACGTAATTTATTGCAAAGAGCTTCCAAGATTCAAATGCCTACATGACTTGGTTAGGGATGTCATATTTAATATATTTAGGCATGCTGGGGTATTTGTGAAGAAAGAGGCACATGTTAATTTGTTGACTGACTTACATGAGGGGATATCGACTCTTAGGTCAACAAATGTTCTAGTATATGAGTGTGTAGGAGGGAAACATGCATGTGTAGACTTGACTGGAGTTTTTTCACTGGTGGGACTGAGAATTAGATGTTTTACTGTGGGACAGACAACTCTCAAAGTTGGTTCAAGTAAATTGGTCAAGCATGAGAAAACCTGTTGCGACAATCAATATGCTTTCATACCATATACATTTGACACTTTTGATTTTCTAATGCCAGAAACAATAAATCTGTTACAGAGAGTGTAAAGACTCATGCATAACAATATTGTGTTTCCTAGAACCATAAATCTAATTTTTAAGAAGATCAATGTGACCATCCAAAAAAGATAGCTATGCATCTCATTGTATTTCTATATAAATATAAGGGTTAATGACATTTTTTCCCCTGCCATATAGGCGGTTTCTGGTTTTGTCCCATGTAAAATTATTGTTTGTAAAAACACCCTTGCCATATGAAGATTCTGTTCTTTTAAACCTTGATGAAAAATGACACACTCCAAATGTCTATGTGGCACGTTGATCGTATAATTTTTTTGCTGATGTGGTTATATAATTATTTTTTAAATTCCAAGTTGACATTTTCTTTATTATAATTTTAAGTTTGAAAAAATTAATGTTGCAAAATACCCCAAAATTTTGACAACAAGACTTGAATCCTTGTCCTCCTAATGGACATAAAGGGCATTACCACTACACAACTTTGTATAATATTACATACTACCATGTCATATTTTATATTTGCATCATAATATTTGTTTAAACTATTGTATATTTAATATTTTTAATATTATATTATTATATAAATAGTATTTAATAAACTATTTATTTTTTATTTTAAATACATTTTTTTAATTTATTAAAAGTTAATTTTAAGTTGTTATTAATTTTTTATTTTTAAACGTGATGGTTAAATGTGAAGTTTAAATAACATAAATGAAAAAAATTAAAACTTATATTAAAATTTTAAAATATTTTGTAAATTTTAAATAATGTTCGTTAGAAAA
The DNA here is from genome assembly GCA_021764765.1 of Vicia sativa. Classification (NCBI taxonomy): domain Eukaryota; kingdom Viridiplantae; phylum Streptophyta; class Magnoliopsida; order Fabales; family Fabaceae; genus Vicia; species Vicia sativa. Next base: position 206,774,371 of record CM038793.1, read on the forward strand.
AAATTATAAATATAAATTTGAAATAACATTTCTTGAGAATTTTAAATATTTCGTAAATTAGAAATAAAGTTTCTTGTTATTGTAAAATTCGTACCTACTAAAATTTATTTTTATTTTTAATAATTAAGATATCTTTATTATAATTTACAAAATAATAAGAAACATTATTTCTAATTTACAAACTGCAATTTCTAATTTACAAAATAATTAAGATATCTTTATAATAAGATGTAATTTATTATAATATATTAAAAATTAATATCATTTTATTAATATATTAAAAATTAATTTCAGTTTACTTATCCAAATATATATTACACATTATAAATTAATTTTAATTTATTATTATTTATTACAATTAATTTCAGTTTATTTTTAAATATATATCTGTTTATTATTATATGTTAAAAATTAATTTCAATTTATTTTTAAATATATAATATAGTTTATTTATTTAAATATATATTATAGATCATATTTTAATGAATTTCAGTTTATTTCTTTATATTATTTTAAAAACAATATAATATTTATTAATATAATAGTAAATTAATATAGTGATAATGTATCGCTTATATTTTCTACATGTATAATTCTGTGTGAATGTTTGTCATATAAATGACGTTGGTCTAGTGGTAAAAGTGTTCATACTTGGAGTGAGAGTGCATGCTTCAATAAGTATTGTGTCATTTTACTCCAGAGTCTTAAAGTGATAGAATCTTAAAATAGTAAGTGTGTTTTTAAAAAGAAATACAGGAGCAAAACAAGAAACTCTTTAAATTATACATTACTCTCTCCCATAATTGAAAATAAAAATTCCTTAATTTATACATTACTCCCTCCCATAATTAAAATAGACTAACTGTAATACTATTCTCACATCCCATAATTTTACTTTTCCAGAAAAATAAGTGTATACTCCTCTCCATATTTCTACTTTTCAATAAAGGCAATTGTAATACTCATCTCCCATCCCATATTTGTACTTCATTCTCAAATTTCAAATTAACCAAAGGTACACAAAGTCATAAATAAAGGATAGAAGGTGGGTTCTCGTTTGGTATTTAATGTTAGTTGTATTGTACGTATCAATAGCAAAATATGTGAGTAGTAATTAATTAACACAGCTAACTCCATAATGGATAAAGACATGTCAACAAGGCCCCTCTCACTTTTTAATGAAACCGAACCAGGCAACGAATTTAGTTAGCTAAGAGAGATATATAAATATATGAGAGAATATAATATGATGGTAAGATAGAGTTGTTGTTGTGGCCATAACATAAGTTACATAACCAATACTATTCCAAAGATGGCAAGTGTAGAAGGAGAGATGAAAATTATGAGAGAATATTTTAAGAGTGGAGTAACAAAGGAAGCATCTTGGAGAGAATCACAACTAAAAGGGTTGCGTCGTTTTCTTATGGAAAAAGAGAGTGATATCTTCAAAGCTCTCATGCAAGATTTAGGGAAACATAGAGTTGAAGCTTTTAGAGATGAGGTATGTCTTAACTCTTACATATAATCCATGTCCATCCATAGTTGTCTCTAAAAATTAAGTAAAATGTTTGCTGGACATGCATGTAAGTGCATCCAGAGTATTGAATAGGTTTCATGTTATATCTTATAGATTCTTAGAGTTAGGTATAATGAATGAACTATACCTTCTTTTCTTTTCTTTTTTATAAAAATTATCAATGTTGTATTCACATTATATAATTTCCATTTATTAAATCTACTTACAGATAGGAACTTTGGTGAAGACTTTGAATCTAGCAATAAAGTGTCTCAAAGATTGGATGTCAAGCAAGAATGTAAGATTTTTCTTCTGTTGCTACAAAATTGTCATAATATCATGGAAAATCAATTTGAAAAAAATAAAATAAACATATAAAGTCACTAAAAATAAATTAATTTACTTTGATATAGGCTAATCTACCAGCATTAGCATTGCTAACAAGTGCAGAAATAGTTCATGAGCCTCTTGGTCTTGTCCTCATAATTTCTTCTTGGAATTTCCCCTTTGGTAAGTCATCATTATATACAACTCTTACTACCGTTACAAAGTCAAACTCTTACCACTGAACTCGTACGCAATATTTGTTTTCGTATTATTATATTATGATACCAAACATAAACACAGGACTGTCTTTGGAGCCACTGATAGGAGCTATAGCTGCTGGAAACACAGCAGTGTTGAAGCCTTCAGAGTTGTCTGCATCATGTTCCTCTTTACTTGCTTCTGGTATTGCTACTTACTTAGATAATAAAGCCATTAGAGTTATTGAAGGGGGACCAGAGGAATCTGAGCAGTTATTACACCAAAAATGGGACAAAATCTTCTTTACAGGTCAACATCATCATTTTCTTCCCTCCCTACTTCATTTAAGTTAGAGCACAGTTGCGCCATGTGCATTACTGTTTTTTTTATAAAACCATTGTGTCGCGGTCGCAGATCTTTATTTAAAACTTGATTATGAGTTTGTGATTGTCAAAAAAATTGATGTAGAGTTATTTAAAATTTTAAATACTAATATCAGGTAGTCCACGCGTGGGGCGCATTGTGATGTCTGCTGCTGCCACGCACCTGACCCCTGTAGTGCTCGAGTTGGGTGGAAAATGTCCTGCAGTTGTGGACTCACTTTCATCTTCTTGGGATTTAGAGGTGAGTAAGTCAATTCATTTTACCGATAGCAGTGTCCCCCGATTTTATAAGTCGGTATACGCTCGAGCGTAGCTGAAAACGTACATAAAATGAGATGACTTAACCCACAAGTTACATTTTATCAAGTTATTGGATCCAATTAGCAATGTGATTTAACACTTTCTCGTGATTATAAGGTTACTGTGAAGAGGATTATTGTGGGAAAATTTGGGACTTGTGCTGGTCAAGCATGCATAGCAATTGATTATGTCATTGTGGAAAAGAGTTACTGTTCAAAATTGGTACATCTCTTAAATTTGAAGTTTTTAGTTTCACTATGTTTTTTTAATATTATATTTAATTCATTAAGCTTAATTTTGTTTAATTTTATCTTTATAAGGTGGAATTAATGAAGATGTGGATCAAGAAAATGTTAGGAGACAACCCAAAACATTCCAATACTATAGCAAGGATAGTTAATAAACAACAGTTAGTCAGATTGAAGAAACTTCTAACTGGTCCAAAAGTTAAAGAATCTGTGGTTTATGGTGGCTCAGTGGATGAAAAAAAATTGTAATTAGCACCCTCTATTTTTGACGTATTATTACTTGCATAATCATGTGACACAACACTGCCACGTCAAGATTAATAATTATTATAAAAAAATAGTATAATCAAATTAATGAATCGGATGTGTCAGTGTCGTGTCAATATTTGATACTGATACATGTCTATATTAAGGAAATATATAATATACTCTACTATGTGCAGATTTATTGAGCCAACAATCTTGGTGGATCCACCCCTTGATGCAGCAATAATGGTAGATGAAATTTTTGGCCCATTACTTCCAATTATCACTGTAAGTTTCATTTCATGCAAATATAGCCTATAGTCCTATCACATCTATTTTTTCCCTCTAAATTAAATTCTTTTGTAGGTGGAGAAAATTGAGGACAGCATTGAATTCATAAGCTCTAGGCCTAAACCTCTTGCCCTTTATGTTTTCACCAAAAACCAAACATTACAAAAAAGAATGATATCTGAAACATCATCTGGCAGTGTTACTTTCAATGATGCAATTCTACAAGTAATAATTAATACTCTAGTCTATATTGAGTAAACTTTGTTTTCTTCGCATTATCACTTTATATTAATGTTCGACTCGAATACATAATGCAGTATGCGGCAGATAGTTTACCATTTGGAGGAGTAGGTGCGAGTGGATTTGGCATGTACCATGGAAAATTCTCGTTTGACACATTCAGTCACCAGAAAGCTATTGTTAGAAGAAGCTTCTTAACTGATTTTTGGTATAGGTATCCGCCTTGGACGGCAAACAAGTTTCAACTACTTGAAGTTTCTTACAATTATGATTATATTGGATTGATCCTTGTTATTCTCGGATTGAAGAGACCTTCGAAACGTCAAATCGTGCCTTGTTAAGTAAAAATTAGCACGCGGAACAATCAATCATCTGCAGTGCATCAAAAGTTCAATTTAATCGTGCCTTGTTAAGATATTTTTATAGTATCTAAGCGGCCATAGTCCCTCAGAAATGCTTTGTTAGTTAGTGACTGGTTTGTTAAATTAATCATATACGTACGTGTGTAATATGTTTCTACATTAATATTTATGTGTCTGCGTATTCAATTTTTATATATTTATGGAAATCAATATCTACATTTCATGATGCCAAATTACCCTGTCATCGGTGTTTCTAAGTGAGAGAGAGGATTGTTAACAATTTGTTTAGCTTCCTCAGGATCAAAACTAGAGAATATCAGATCCCTCTTTCACTTTTCCAAGTCACTATCAATAAGATCACTCACCTTGGAGTCCATATCTAATCGTCTCACATGACCTCAAATTTTGAAGCCTATATTTTCAGGAATCCACATATCCTTGCACACGAGAATTTTCTCACCATTTCCATCCTCCATCGAACTCCGTTGTGAATTAACTATCTTGCACTTAATATTACTCCTCCAGGCGTAACTAGGTGCATAGCCAATGGAACTTTCCTCAATGGAGCTCTTAGGATAATACCTTCCTTTGAAAACTTTTCCTACCAGAGTATTGTCACCAGACAAAAGACGCCAATAGAACTTACCCAAGAGGCTGGTGTTGAATTCACTGATGCCACGGAAACCCATCCCACCAGCTCCTTTTGCTCTATCCATATTTTCCTAACTCAACCAATGCACTTTCCTATCCCGTTCTTAGAACCCGCCAAAATTTAGCCAACATTGCTTCAATTTCATGACAGGTTGTCTTTGGAAACTTATAGCAGCTCGTGATGTAACTCGGAATCTCCTGGACAATTGCTTTGATTAAGACTTCCTTTTCCGCTATTGTGAGAAATTTCTCCTTCTACCCTTTGATTTTCTTCCAAACTCTTTCACTGACTAATCACCGGAGCCTTTCTAGCAACCTGAGTTAATTTGGACTTATGATTTTCAATGTAAACGGTTTCCTATTTTTGTTACTTTCTTCTTCCTTACAATCAATCATTCAATTTTGAATTACTGATTGGGTGAAATGAGAAAGATACTAATTTTGCTTTACATATATATACACCTAATTATAACAATTGGGAACTTCATTTCAGGTTACTTATGATTACATTGCATGTGTGTTCCCTTAGTTTTTGCCTCTACTTTATTTATAACAATTTATACACCTAATTATAAGTTCTTATAATCTTTCAATTAACTATTCACTATGACTATGACTGTGACTGTCAATTTTCATGTCATCTCTTGAACTTTAGCAATTGATATCCTAGTCGCCCATTGATTGTAACACTCGCCCATTGGTCGCATCACTCGCCCCCTTGAGTTATACCACTCATAGCCCCGTTCTAGTTCTACAGCTTTGTAGTAATCTGTCTGCCGTTTTATTCTGAATGGCAGCAGGACGTGCTGAGACCTGTAAACTACTGATCATAAAACATGACAGTTAAAATTGCAGTTATTTATAGAACAGCATATTTTACATGTCTTTTTTGTGTGTGTCTGATTTGATTTATGAAACTTGTAATGTTTGTGTTTTTAGTTCAGGAGTAGTAGAATTCAGATTACATGCCTCTCTTGACTGAATAATCTCAATGCTAATATTTCATTTTTGTTTACTGAAATGGTAAAATGAAGATAACATGATTTAGGTTTAATATCAATGCAAGTCATTCCCTAACAATCTAGAGATGAATTGGTTGAGTTGATATAATTAAATTGTTGGACCACGGTTTTGAAAAATTTGCCACCGAAGAAATTATCGGGTTGAGTCGCGGACTAGGTCGCTCTCTTTAAGACGTTTCGCGGCACTGCCCAAATTTATGCAAAGCAGTCGAACTACCGCGCCGCCTCCAGGATAAAACCCAGTTCTACCATTCTAATATGGTATCAATATCATTCATAGAATCTAGTACAAAGACTAGACGTAATAATTTCTCAATCAAAGAGAAACTCAAATAATTCTCCAAAGAGAATATAATAATGGTCATTTGACCACTCATAACAATTTCTTCAATAAAGAAAAATCCAAATAATTCTCCAAAGAGAATCCTAAAATTATACTAGATAATTTCTCAACTCAAACGAGGAGAAATTAACATTATTCTCAAAAGAGAATTCAAGAAAGTACTCGGAAAATTCAACAAGTAGGAAGAAAATGGGAGAAGTTGGCGCTTCGACAATTCGAGAGACGCAGAGTTATGAGAGTGAGGAAGGAAAAACTAAAAGAATAGTTTTTGGTGTGTTTTTGAATGAAACATGTTAATTCCTTATAGTGAAGTAAGCTAGTAATATTTCTCAAATGAGCAATGTGGGACTAAATGGTTTTTTCAACCACAAAAATATTTCTAACAATGTGGGACTTGAGAGATTTTTTTTAAATTCAATATATTGGAACAAACACATGTTCCAACAATCCCCCACTTGAATTTAAAGAAGTGGTTCTAGAAGTAACGTCAAGCGTTTCTAAGATTGTGCATAAACAAAGGTGTCTACGACTTGAACCTTTGCGTAGCAAGTAGGATTCTGATTCAACAAGAGTGACACAATGTCTTGAACTCTATCTCAGACATCAAACCCGCACACAACCTTTTCTTAAGGTGTATTCTAATAGCCCATGCATTAATGGCCCTGCCCGTGTATCCCAGTTTAGTGAAGGCTCTAGGAATTCTACCTCGAAATTCCATAGGAACCGGCCAAAGTTCCACAATCACATAGGTGAGTCTATCAAGAGTACTCCTGTAGCCTAGGTACTCCCTCATACAGAGTATAGATCTCATTAAGAGTTTTTGTTATCTCATCCTCTTATTACTTCAGGATTCATACTTCTCTTATTCACATTAGCATGATCACCTCATATTACTCACAACTTGTTATTACCCATTGAACCTATTTCTTGGGATCTCCAGTCATTTAGGTCGGGTTACCATCATGAGCAACTCATTTTTCTATAGGCATTAGTCTCATCTTATATGATATATTATAAACTTTCTCTCTAGTTAATCCTTTCGTCAAAGGATATGCTAAATTTTCATCAGTGCGTACGTGATCCACTCTTACAGCTCCTTTAGAGATAAAATCTCTAATAGTAATGTACTTTCTTCTAATTTGACGTCTTTTACCATTATAATAATGGTTCTCAATTTTTGCAATAGCCGCGGTACTATCGTAGTGGATCAACACAATGGCATATGTTTTTCCCATAAGGGAATCTCAGTAAGCAAACATCTTAACCAAATTGCTTCTTCACTAACACTTACTAATGCTATCATTTCATACTCATCCTGGACTGAGCCAGGATAGTCTATTTCTTTGATTTCCAAGATACAACTCCTCTAGCTTTGGAATACATAGTCATTAGTTGCTTTGGAATCATTTGATAAGGTATTACAATATGCATAATTGTATCCTTCAAATACAATAGGAGATCTCTGATAATGTAAGCCGATATTCATGGTCCTTTTAAGGTACCACATGACTTGCTCAATAGCTTGTCAATGTTCATTACTCGGTTTACTAGTAAACCTGCACAACAATCCTACAATATATGCAATGTCTTATCTCGTACAATCAGTGGCATATCTAAGACTGCCACTGATGCTTGCATATTCTGTCTGTCTAACACTTTCACTAGTGTTCTTAAACAGTTTCATGCTTGGATTGTATGGTGTGCTTGTTGGTTTACAATAAAAGTAATTATATTTCTTTAAGATCTTTTTCACATAGTGTGATTGATCCAAAGAAATTCTTTGCTCAGATCTCGTGATCTTGATACCAAGAATCACACTTGCTTCTCTGAGGTCTTTCATATCAAAGTTGTTGCACAACAGTGATTTCACATCATTAATGGTCTGAATGTTTGACCCAAGTATGAGTAGATCGTCTACATAAAGACATATGATAGTGCAAAGGCGGTTCTCAAATTTGTAATAAACGCATTTGTCACTTTCATTCACTTTGTACTCATTCTATATCATTAAGTTATCAAACTTTTCATGTCATTGCTTTGAAGCTTATTTTAGCCCATACAAAGACTTATCTAACTTATAGACCTTGTATACTTGTCTATGGATCACAAACCCTTTCGGTTGTTCCATCTAGATTTCTTCTTCTAAGTCACCATTTAAAAAAGTTGTTTTAACATTCATTTGGTGTACTATTAAGTTATAAATATACGCTATTGAAATAAGTACCCTAATGGATGTAATTCTAGTGACAGGAGAAAAAGTGTCGAAGAAATCTATATTTTCTTTTTTCCTAAAACCTTTGGCTACAAGGAAAGCCTTGTACTTATCAATTGTTCCATCAGGTTTTAGTTTCTCTTTTTTTCAAAACCCAAATGCAACTGATTGGTTTGCAATTAGGAGGCAAGTATACTAAGTGTCAGGTCTTATTAGATTCTAGATATTAAATCTCATCATTAATAGCTACTTGCCATAAATCTGCATCCAGAGATGACAAGGCTTCTTGAAGATTTATTAGATCTTCATCTACATTATGATCCGCGTAATCAGACCCATAGTCTTTAGAAACTCTTACCCTTTTTCTTAGTCAATGTTCAGTTTCTACTTCGTTATTGCTTTTAGTGTTTCTTATCACAAGAATGTGATTCGATTCAGTGCCCCCACTATTTTTCGATTTGAAAGGAAATTTATCTTCATAGAATTCAATATCATTTGATTCTATGATCACTTTAGCATTTAGGTCTTAAAACCTATATGCCTCATTGTTTGTTGCATACCTAATGAATAAACATTCATAGGCTCTACTAGCGAGTTTAACTCATTTCGGATCCAAAATTCTGACATAAGCCAGATAGCCCCAAAAGTTCTCAAATAAGACAAGTTTGGTTGCCTTTTCTTTAATATCTCACAAGGAGAGGTCATAATTTTTTTACTTGGGAACTCTAGTCAGGACATAGCAAACAATCAATAAAATTTCCCCCAGCAATGAGGTGCAACACTAGAATTCAACATAATTGCAACAACAAGTTCAGTAAGAGTTCTATTCTTTATTTCTGCTTTACCATTCATTTCAGTATAATATGGTGCAGTCGTTTCATGTACAATTCCATGTATAAAATTCATTAAATAAACTAGAATCATACAACTTCTCTATCACTACAAATTCTTATTAAATCATTTTCAAATTCTTTACAAAAGCTATAAACATGTCAATTTCATTCACAAAAATATCATTCTTCGTAATGGTGTATAAATCTACCATAATATACTGACTAAACCCTAACTTAAAAGAAAACTTAGAAACACAATTCTTCCCAATATCATGAACATGCATGACGTCCTTCGAGATTAAAGTCTTTCTAGAGGTGAAACTCAACTTCATGTCTCCAATTTCAACAACATTAGTGGTGTGGACATCTTCCAACAACACTCTCTTATCTTTAGTATTCGTGTATGTTTTAAACATAACACGATCATAACACACACAACAAGAAACGCCGGTGTTTATCCACCAAACATCATATTCATCAACCATGTTGATTTCAATGACCATAGCAAAAAATTGCCCGTTAGTCAGGTTGACCTGTGCATTAGGGGCAGCATCAAGTTCAACCATACTTCTGCAATTCTTAGTCATATATGACTTGATTTCCATAGTTGAAATAAAGGAAAACCAACGTCATTTCTTTAAGGTGGTGGTTGTTGCCTAGTTGGAGCAATTGGGACCATGTAATGGTTCCCATTTTTAATTTGGTTCATAATATTACAGTTCTGATTCTTTAATCATTTGCCAAATGGCTTCAGAACTACACCAAATTTCTTTTTGTTGTTTGAAACAACCAAGACTTTTTCCTTTTGATATTGTCTCTAAGATTCCTACTTTTTTTTCTCAAGGCGAATAATCAGATTCTCAATAAAAGTTTCTTTTATTCAGTAGCGAAGCAAAGTTTTTAAAACATTCAAACTATGGGGTAGTTTTGCAATAACAAAAGCAATTTGAAATTGTGCATCTAAACACATACCTTTTGCGATGATATTATGAGCAATATTTTGAAGTTAGTAACGTTGAGCCTCCATCAACCTTTCATCTTTTCCATTTGATACTTGAAGTAGCGGTTAACATCATTCTCCTGTTCTACAGCTTCTTCAATACTAGTTTTTCAGATCCTCGTAAACATATTTTGGAGTATCACAATTACTACAATAATCATACAGATCATTTGTGAGTCCATTCAGAATGTTATAATCATTCTCTTTCTATAAGGAGATTTCTTCCTCTAGCTGTAAATCCTTTACTTTAATCTATGTCGTAAATTCAGATTCATTGAAATTGATAATTTCATCTGAGTTCATAGATTTCTTTATTTTAGTTTGTTCAACTGACCCAAATGGAATAGTAGGAATGTTATCGATCAAAATATTGACAACATTCTTTATGGTTAAGAAAACCTTACTTTGTTGCCAATATTTGAAATGCACTCCTTCAAACTTGAACGGTTTATCCGAGACAATTTTGGAAGTACCGATAATTTCTTCAACACTCATGGCAGTTTGAAACGTCTTAAAATTGTTGGACCACGGTTTTGAAAAATTTGCCACCGAAGAAATTATCGGGTTGAGTCGCGGACTAGGTTGCTCTCTTTAAGACGTTTCGCGGCACTGCCCAAATTTATGCAAAGCAGTCGAACTACTGCGCCGCCTCCAGGATAAAACAGCCCAGTTTTATACTGTACGATTACTATTTGCACGATAGATAATCAGTCTAGAAATACACCCTCTGATGGTACAAGATCATTTTAATATGGTATCAATACCATTCATAGAATCTAGTACAAAGACTAGACGTAATAATTTCTCAATCAAAGAGGGTTTACAGTGATTTCTGATAAACAACCGCTAGTCTTCCAAACTATCGAATAAACTTAATTACTGTTATTCAATTTCTCTGGTAACTTGCAGGATCGACTAGATTGATCCTATGGGGTTTAGTCGTTTGGATAAATCTAATTGTAAGACTGGTGTTCATATTTAGGATTTCTAGTTAAAGTGTTTTAGAGGGATTCAATCCACTTCGATTACTACACTAAATGAATCTAATGACATGATTGAACAAATAAATGTAAAACTAGTGAATGATTACAGATTCGAATGTAAAAAGAAACGTTTAGATGCAGAAAAGAATAAATGACTTTGAATGTAAAAGCTTTTAATGTAAAGACATGAATGTAAAAGTTTCTGAATATATATAAAGGATTCGAATATAAGAACAACGTTTGAAGGCAAGAAATAAGTAAATGACTTTGAATGTAAAAGTATTTGAAATGACAGTGAAATGAAAATGGAGGATAAACTGGATAATATAAAGAGTTTTATTGAATTGTAAAGGTTTGGTGTTATCATACGTACATCTTTCGAGCATTCGTTTCCCTATCCATGCGGTATTTTGAATGTTTACTGAATTTGTACAATAGATATGACACCCGAAATCCTAACACTAAGACTTCTATTTATACTATTTCGACCATAACGGTCTTGCTATAAGATTCTGCCACGTTCGAAGCATGCAAAGCATTGCTTCTCTCTAGCCTCCACGCATCTTCGAATGCTCCAGCGCTGATGTATTTGAATTTCCAATATCCCGCTCACGTTTGAATTTCAAATGCCTTAGTATCCTTCGCTTCGAATTCGTTTCACAACCTTCACAGATATAGTCGCGTCGCTGTTTCGAAGCTTCTTCAAATGTATCTTCACAACTGTCATTCGAAGCTCTGAGCTTTGAAATTTCCATTCGAAGAACATTATCTTCCATTCTAAACCATAAAACTTACTTTATTCTAACAAACTTAATTACTCCATTTCGAACCATATTTATCAAAATCTTCAGCCAACAAAATGCCCCTTTAAAATATGTATTTCGAATCCTTTGAGAAATACTTATTTTAAATAGATTTACAAGATTTTGATATGACCTTTGAGTAATCACGACATTCACTGTACACGACTTCACATACGTCAATCAAAACGCCTCTTTGATTTCTTAACCGTTTTAAACCAGTTACCACAACATGGTGCAGTTTTAAAAGTAATGATTATTATTAATCACACTCATTACCAACATTAGTTTTTTACGCCACCTCTTTCTGAATCTAACCCATGACTCCCACGTATCCCTAGTCTCACTTAGTGGGTGTTTAAACTTCCACACTCTATAAAAACTTATCAATTTAGTCTTTTCTTCTTTTTCACAACTCTGAAACTTCTTTTTCCTTTTCTTTCACTAAACCCTAGAACTTCCAACAATCTCAACAATGTCTTCATCAACATCATCTCAACTGAAGAAAACTTCAAAGAAGAAAAGCAAGAACACAGGAACAATCATGGAGAGTAAGGTGGGCACTTACCAGGGTCAATCTGTGCTCTTTCCTCAAATGATCTCCAAGGAAAAAGAAATGTTGTATGCCTCTCAAGTATTAATCCCTACTAACGCTGCTGGAAAAAGATTTGCTTTAATGGGTCCTCTAACTGTTTTTGAAATCCTGAAAGACACTAGGAAAATCTTCCCTGTTTGTTATAACTTCAAACCCTTATTCAATAAAATGGATGCCCCTAAGGTAGGAACTGAAAATATAGGCGAATCATCTGATTCGAAAGCCATGGAAACTCCAATCTCACCCCTAAAATATCCCTGTATCTTAGATTATGTAAAAAGTAACTTCAAACTGTTTCGATCCTACCCCACCTTAGACATAGCTTACCAAAACTGGCTCACCAAAGTAGAAGCCAAAAAATCTCAGCAATGGGAAGAATTAGGAATCTACAATCTGATTAAGCTGTCGAAACCAGGTTTCACCTATAGTCACTCACTGCTATTCGCCTCATTGTACTTCTGGGATAACACCTCTAATACCTTTCATCTTCCTGGAGGAATGATAACGCCCACCTTTTTTGACATAGCTGCCATCACTGGTCTTTCACCAGTAGGAGAAACTTACATCCCTGACAACGAAGAGCACTCCAGCATTATTGACTTCGATGTCAAACTGGCTAGCTTTTCCAAGTTCATCAGCCACTACCATACTGAAGGAGATAGCGTCTCATACGTAGAACACATTGCATTTCTCACTTTACGGTTGTCACGATATGTGTTCTGCAGCAGATCCTTGCAAGTAGCAAGTAGGTTCATTCCCTTAGCTAGGGATTTGCATGAGAATAGGAGAGTCTGTCTGAGCGAACTGCTGCTTGTTGACCTTTATGAAAGCTTAAGATCAGTCGTTTCTAGTTTGAAATCCCATACTCCAAAAAACATTCTTCTAGCTGGCCCTTTTTGGTTGCTCCAATTATGGCTCAATGCCATGTTCGAATCCTCCTTATCTACTGCTGACACTATTGTCGAACAAGATCCGGAGATAGCTGACAGAATTATTGAAGGCACAAGGCTTCGAAAGCTTACTCCGAATGATGACAAAGATGATTTCAAAGTCCTTTTCTCGAAATACATCATGATCTTCTCCAACAGACACAAATTCGAAGAGACCATGGCACCCTTTGCTCCAAGGACTCATGGACCATCATGGTTCACAATGTCTCTTTCAGAAGCTATTAAGAGTAGAGAAATACAAGAAATTTGGAAAGCATTTTTGCTCCCTAGGTTAATTTCCTCGCGAATTACTCCTGCCAAAAATCAGATTTTCCTCTTTGCTTATCAACCCAACTTCGTCTCTAGACAATTTGGCCTGTGCCAATTAATCCCTGAACCTCTGTTCCAAACACAGAGTGCCATAACCTCGGGCAGAACATTTAAAGCAAGAGAGGCCAAGTTACAAAAAGAACAGTATCAAGATTTCTCTCAGTTCGAACTACTGCCTTTTAAACCAACACACTTCACAGCGAAGGGATTTCTGGAATGGTGGACTAAGTTCTACCAATCATATATGTTTGACACACTCACCATTCAACAGAAGCTAACTGATGCGTTCAATGTGCAGGTACACTCCAAGAAGGGTATGTTCACTCACGCCAAAGAAATTAGGGCTTTTTAGAATTATTTCGAAACCACTTATGGTCCCACACGCTTGGAAACCACTGTGTATCGAGCATCCGAGACCTTGAAGGAAAAATTTAAAGAAAAAATTTCTAAGTTCAAACTTCCTTCAGGGTTGTCACCTGAGGATAGGTATAGGTTGGCACTCGAAATGCATCCACCTAAATTTCCTAGATTGCCTACCTCAGAACTGGCTCTGGCTTGGTTTCCTCCATACCCTTGGTGGTTGACTTGCAAAGAGATATTCAAATACCAGTCTCAAAAGAAACTAAAGTCATCTGAGACTGTGACATGGGCTCGTTACTGGCTTTATAATTTCCCAGGACATCTTCGTTATGACCTTCCTGCCATTTCGATTACATCTAATCAAGGCACAGGTGCGAATGCTTGGGAAAATCCCAAATGTTTCTTAATTTCCTTATTTTTAACACTTTACTTTAATTGTTTCATTTTTCAGCCATCAGGATAAAAACCGTTGCCTCGAAGCCTAAGGAAGGAAGTACTTCTCTAAAAAGAAGCAAAAGAAAGAAGCTTCTAAAGGCCCTGAGCCCACTAGCATTTCTGGACTTGATTCCAGAGATGTTGCTCCCTCCACAACATCCAAAATTCCACCTTCGACCTCCAACGTAATGTTGGAACATATTGATAGTAACCTCTCCTCTGATAATCCACAGGTAAATTGAATTCGAATCCCTAACCAAATAGTTATTCATACCTTGGTACATATTCTTAATTTTCTTTGTTTATGTAGGATACTTCGAACCCAAATCCCACTACTTCAACTCCTCCAACAAGGACTGCTGCTCCAATCAACTCTTCTCCCCATGGGGACTCCAGTAATCTTGTGCAAAACAAAGGATCCTCCAACATGGTGATTCCGACTGGGGCTTCGGAAGCACCAGATGATCAAGGCACTTCCCCTCCTTTAAAAGAAACAAACGAAGCATCACCTCATAAATCTGCAGAGAATCTACCAGAAACTTCTCTTCTGAAGTCTCCTCTCGAAATCCTTCAAGAGAGCCCAAAGGTCACTCACGCTGAAAAGGATGAGACTAATTCTCCTCAAGAGAGTGAAGAATCTGCAGAAGAAGGATCTGAGGAAGACGAAGCCTAGAGCGGTTCGACTGATGGGACGGAGTCGGATGTTAATAGCAGTGAGACAAATACTATCGAAGTGGTGGATCTGGTTGACGATGGAGAAGACAATGAGCAAGACAAAGACGAAGGCGATGGTGACAAGACTAATGAGCCTATGGAGGTCGACATGGACGTGACTCCTTTGCGTATGGAACTTCCCCAATCTTCCCAATCTCAAATGACTGAAGAGGAGTTAGCTCTCCTAAGACGCAATGACCCAATTGGGTACATGAAAGCTAAATTAGCCCAAAGGGATACTCCTCTTGCTAGGGATGGCGCTGGTTCGAATAATAACCCATTGCCCTCAGATGCTAGAGCTATACTCCTTAACAAAGTCAGGAGAACAATCCTTGATGTAGACTTGTTCGAAATTCTCAAAAAGGATAGTACGGCTTACTACACCATGAAGGAGCTTCTTACGCAAGTGAACTTCGCAGCCTGCTCCTTGCCAGTCAGCACCATATTGTTTGATCTTCAAGCATTGTTGGATAATGTGACTGGATGTCTTCTTCAAGACGAATTCGCTGCTACTAAAGTCCAAGAGAAGCGAAACGCCATGGATGCTGCTTATGAGCATGCGTCGAAGCTTTCTAAAGAAGCTGAAGACTAAGCAATGCACTTAAAACAAGCCAAGACTGACTATGAAGCTCGAGCTCAGTCTATTCTCCTTTGGGAAGGGAAAATTCAAGAACTCCAACGAAAGGTTAAGGAGGCTCAACAACAGCAATTGGCATACGAAACTGATACTGTTGGGGACCAATTCGAAGAACTTCTCAATAAAGGCCTATCTGAAATGGAAGCAGCAGAGCAACTCAAAGGAGAAGTGGCTACCCTAGAAGGGGCAAGACGTTTCACCCAGCAAAGGCTTGAGTCCTTTCGAAGCACTTTTGAAAGATTGAGGAACAATGCATATTTTTAAATCTTTGTTTATTTAATTAACTTTAAATCTTGGTTTGTAACATCTGAACAACGCCATTTTGGCACTGTATGGTACCATTTTGGCATTCCTTTATAATATTTTGACTATGTTATTATTCGAATCTCCTGCAGGCAAGGCCTATATTTTGTCAAATATTTTCCATTAACCTTTAAGATTCGTTTGTCATCAGCTAACTCTTCGATTTCATATGCATTGTTTGAGAATATCTTTAGTATTCGAAAAGTTCCTTCCCAATGAGGTGACCATTTACCTAATATTTTATTCTTCTTGTCCATGGGCAATATGACTTTCCAGACTAAGTCATTAATAGTGAATGTTTTACCTTTCACCCTTTTGTTTTATGCCCTGGCTACTCTTTCCTTTTGCCTCATGAGGATTTCCAACGCATGCAGTCTCACTTCGTCTAACTCAACTAACTCATTCATCATCATCTCCCAATATAGTGCAGATGGGATCTCATTTTGCCTTTGAATTCGAACTGATTGTAGATGAATTTCCACTGGTAAAACTGCATCATGGCCAAATGTTAGTTGGAAAGGCGTGGTGTTAGTAGCTTCTTTAGGAGATGTTCTACAGGCCTATAGTATTTGGTCCAAAGTCTTGTGCCAATTCCTTGGCTTTTTACCAACATGTTTCTTAATTAACCCTATTATCACTTTATTTGCTGCTTCGACCTGACCATTTGCTTGAGCATAATATGGTGTTGATGTTAGTAATCTAAACCCCATCTCTTGAGCAAATTCCTGCATCTTTCTACCAGTAAACACAGAACCTTGGTCTGTGGTTATGCTCTCTGGCAATCCGAACCTATAGATTATCTGTTTCTGTATGAACTCAATAATAGCCTCTTGATCAGCAACTATTACTGGTATTGCTTCGATCCACTTAGTAAAATAATCAATTCCCACCAAGATATATTTCTGTCCTTTAGACGAAGCAGGATTGATTTCTCCTATTAAATCCAATGCCCATCCTCTAAAGGGCCATGGTTTAATGATCGAATGTAACTCACTTGCAGGAGCATGTTGAATTCCTGCATGTTTCTGGCATTCTTCGCAACCTTTAGCAAAATCTATACAATCCTTGAGCATGCTAGGCCAGTACATACCATATCGGAATAATAACCATTTCATCTTATGGTCTGCTTGATGTGCCCCACATGCCCCATTGTGGACCTCTGACAATGCTAAGTATGCCTCACCTTCTCCTAGGCACTTCATTAGTACGCCTTCCTGGGTCTTCTTAAACAATTCATTTCCCATGAGGACATATGATAACGCTCTATATTTTATCTTCCTATCAACATTCAATGTTGGATTTTTTAAATAACTCACAATTGGACTTCGCCAATCTGCATCTGATAAGGTGTCTATGGCTAATACTTCGAATCCCTGTTTAACAACACAACCTAACTTTATATTTTCTAAATCTGATGGTATGAGTCTAGTAGCCATAACCCTTCCTCTTAATTTGATCAAATCTTCAAAGTTTTTGGTAGAAACTTTATACCCTGAAGCCAACTGTGTTAGGTCGTTTGCTTCTTGATTTTCTATTCTTGGTATATGTTTAATATCCATGTATTCGAATTGTTTGAGTAGCCTGTTAACTATGACGAAGTATGTCATCAGATTATCTTTTATGCATTTGTATTCCTTTGTTATTTGCTTGACCACTAACTCCGAATCTCCTTTGATTTCGACTCTAGTTACCCCCAATTCCAACAAAGCTTCAAGTCCAACAATAAGCGCTTCGTACTCAGCTTCGTTGTTCGAGCAACGAGGACCATCTAACCTGTACTTGAATTTTGTTGGAATTCCTTCAGGAGAAATTATAAGAACTCCAACACCACTACCATCCTTATGGGTCGAACCATCAAAGTATAATTTCCAAGGTTGCATTTCAACGTAGCCCATGACAGTCTTTTCGACCAGCGAATGGTCCACAATGAAATCTGAAATTACTTGACCTTTCACAGCTCTTAAAGGCATGAAAGTCAAAGAATATTCTGTTAAGGCCAAATCCCATTTACCAACTCTGCTATGCATTATTGGTTTCGAAAGCATGTGTTTGATAACATCGAAATGGGATGAAACATAGACATCAACAGGCTTTATATAATACTTAAGTTTCATACAAGAAAAGTACAAACAGAGACATAGCTTTTCTATATTGCTATATCTAGTTTCTGCATCATTCAACACCCTACTTAAATAGTATATGGCTCTTTCGATGTCATTGCTATCTTCTTGTGCTAACATACTACCTATGGTAACTTCAGAAGCGGATATATACAATCTCATGGGCTTACCCCATGAAGGTGGAGACAAGATAGGAGGCTGAGTGAGATATCTCTTTATATTGTCGAATGCTTCCTGATGTGCTTCGTCCCATTCGAAGGCTTGGCCTTTCTTCAAACGAAGTAACGGAGAGAAAGCCTGGGTTCTTCCACTTAGATTCGAAATGAACCTTCTTAAAAAGTTAATCTTCCCTAGCAAAGATTGCAGCTCCTTTTTTGATGTAGGTGCTTTCGTCTCCATAATGGCTTTGGTCTTGTTTTGGTTGATCTTAATACCTTTCTTGTGAACCATAAAACCAAGGAAGTCTCCAGCCTGCACGAAAAATGCACACTTAAGGGGGTTCATTTTTAAGTCATGTTTTCTCATTCTTTCGAATGATTGGCTCAAATGATGCAAATGAGTTTCTGCAGATACTGATTTGATGACTATATCATCAATATACACCTGCATAAAAGTCTCAATGAAATCATGGAAAATTGAATTCATTGCCCTTTGATAAGTTGCTCCAGCATTTTTTAAACCAAAAGGCATCACTACCCATTCATAGGTGCCTAAGGCTCCTGGACAACGAAATGATGTCTTAGCAACATCTTCTTCAGCAATAAAGATCTGGTTATACCCAGAGTATCCATCTAACATGCTTAAGTATTCAAATCCTGCAGCAGAGTCTATTAACATTTCTGCCACAGGCATGGAGTACTCATCTTTGGGGGTAGCAGTATTTAAATCCCTAAAATCTATGCAAATTCTCAGAGAGCCATTTTTCTTAATAACAGGTACTATATTTGCTAACCATTCGACATACCTTGTGGTTCTGATGAATCTGCAGCGCAGCAACCTTTCAATTTCAACTTTAATCTTTGTGAGAACTGCTGGTGCGAATCTTCTAGGAGTTTGCTTGATGGGCTTCTTGTCATCCTTGATTGGAAGTCTGTGCTCCACTAACTCTCTCTTCAAACCAGGCATTTCATCATAGTCCCATGCGAAGCAATCTTTGTTTTTCTTGAGAATTTCGATCACTTCCTGCTTGAGGCTTGGATTGAGTCTTGCACTTACATAAATTATTCTTTTCGTGTTTTCGTCCCCCAAATTCACCTCTTCGAGTGGATCCTGCGCCAACATTTTAGCCCCTGAGTCTGTGGGGTCCTTCTCGAAGCCTAAGGGTTCTTTATCATAGATGGCATCTAGACTTTGATCTATTTCGACTATCTCGTGTCCTTCAAAGGGTGAGTCTTTCGAGCCATCCCCATCTATTTTATTTACTTCTGCAGCCATATTATCTATTTCAGCTTCTAAGGCCGCTTTTCATTCGTTCTCAGCCATGTAGGCCGAAATCTTTTCGAAGAAGGAGGACTCAATCATGAGCAAGGTTATCGAATTCCCAGCCTGTTGCCGTCTTTGTGTAGTACCTTCGACTTCTTCATCTCCTTTTATTACCCTTCTATCCCAATATATTCCATCATGGCGAAGGGTCATGTAATAGTGCGCGTTCCTGGTTTCGTTGATCTCATCACTTGGGGTACAAGGAGTAATTTTGGCTAAGTATTTGTCATAGTTTCTCTTATTAACTAAGTTGACTGCTGTCATGAAATAGCTCTGATCCGCTTCGATGTTCTCAACAATACCATCCTCTCTCCATAAAACTAACCTCTGGTGCATTGACAAAGGAACTGCTCCAACACCATGGATCCATTCTCTGCCCAACAGCAAGTTGTAGTTGGCTTTAGCTTCGATCACCATGAACATAGTGGGTCTGCAACTTGATCCCACTGTCAAATCGACTTGGATCACTCCCAATGTCTGGCCTACTTTTCCTTCATAGTTCAATAGTACCATGTTGTGTGGTTTGATGTCGACATCTTGTATTCCTAACTTCTTTAGCATGAAATGGGGCATTAAGTTTACTGCAGCGCCTCCATCCACCAAGACTTTGTTTACGCCATGTGTACCAACTTTTGCTCGAATGAACAGTGGCTTTAGATGATTTTGCATAGCTGGTTCTGGGTGCTCGAAGAAAGCATTCTGCTCTTCGACATCTCCATTATCCATCACGTAATAGCACACTGGCCTATGTTTCATCATGTCTATTGCATCATCCTCCTCGTGCTCTCCGACTTCAGTCTCTTGCCCAAATTCACACGGCAACACATATACCACGTTGCAGTTGATGTTGAGTGAAGATTCCCCCTCTGATTCGAAATTGTCAGTTAGCATATCCTCATCTTCCTCTGGACCTGGTGTGTATTCCTTCGATTCGTTTTGTTTCGTTTCAGAGAAAAGTCTCCTACTAACTGTGGGGGTTTGCCCCTCAGGTTGATTGTTTGGTGTAGGTTTGTTGGTACTTGATTCCTCTTTGTTCTTGTTCGAAGCCACTCATTTGCCTGACATAGCCTCTCTCTCAGCCTTTCGAATTCTTTGTTGCCTGCGCCACTGTGATCTTGACATAGGGTTTTTTCCTTTGTAGTTTTCTAACCTTACTCCTTCCCTCTTTGCCATATTGAACTGCCTTCTATATGTCATGGTGTGGCATGCATTTCGCTCATTGTTCCTCCATTTGTCTTTCCCCTTGTCAGCCCTAACTTGTAGCCACTTGTCTGTTGGTACTTCAGCAGGGATTTTGAACGTTACTCTTCGAGCACCTCTAGGATAAGGACTATCAGGCCTCCGTTGGGTGTAGTTGCTCTCGAAACGTTGGCTCGTCTGACCAGTTTCTTTGTGATTCCAGCACAGGGCGAAAGGGATTGTTTCGAAGGCTCCGGCCACATTTTGATCATACAATGCAGAACACCTTGGACACACCAGGCATTTGGTTGCTCCTTTGTGACAACGAACCAAGAACTCCAATAAACTCTCTCCAGCCTTAGGGTAGCATCTGAATAGCTGGTTATCCTGACGCCAGTTGATGCCAGTTCGTGCCCTTTGTTTCTTCTCGAAGTCTGCAGCAATTCTCTGATTACAAATGATGCTGCATCTGGGACATAGTATCATTTCAGCATTTCCCTTGTGGTACAGCATAAGGTAGTCTTTGAGACTGGCATCCCTAGCATAACTGTCCTCCCTCTTGTATTTTTCTTTCTCTAAATATCTTTCCATTTCCTCCATTTCGGAACGAGGTCTCTCCATATCTACCATGTTAACATCCACATCTTCCCCCTTTATGTCAGCATCTCCCCATCCTGTAGGTTTGATATCTTCGATTGGGGTTTTTGAACTTTCTGGAGCAGAATATTTCACCAGGTAGTCGAACTTTCCGCTGGGCTCCCCCAAGGTATCCCATATTTCTTTCTGAGGAAGAACTGGCGTTGTGATCTGGACTTTCTCCAACTTTAGCCTCAGGCCTTCAGTAGCCTGTGTCAATTCTTGTTTTTGATTCTCCTGGCCTTCATTAGCCTGGATCTCTTTCGAAACAGCCAAAGATACTACTTCGATCGAAGCCTTTTGTTCCTTATGGACGTCCTCAATAACCTCCTTTTTGGCTTCGACTAACGCGTAGTTTTGATCTTCAGTGTTTTTCTCTCCTGATGGAGTGTCACCTTCATTTGCTTCCACCATATTTATTTCTCCAATGGATGCAGGCTCAGAGTAATTGGTGTCTGCAACATCTAAAGGGTCTTCATCTACTTTCATCTTTGGCTTGTCAGCGAACTTTAATCTACCTTCCTTGATTGCATTTTGAATCAGATCCCTGAAAAGAAAACATTGTGAGGTTTTGTGGCCTAGGAAACTATGGTACTTGCAAAATCCTCTTTTCTTTCTTTGATCTAAAGGAGGTAATTTGACATTCGATGGCACAATTAGTTGGCCATCTTTGACAAGCAAGTCAAAAATTTCGTCACATTTTGTTACGTCGAAGGTATACACCTTCTTTGGGAATTTGTCACTTTTCTCATTTTCAACAATTTCTTTCCCTTTTGTGGGAACTAGTAGTTTACAAGAGTAAGGTGGAGCCTGTTTTAATTCAGCGAGGTCGATTTCGACCTCTTCGAATTCAGGATAATCTTCAACTTCCTCAGTTTCGACATAGGAAATTCTTTCTTTCTTGTTACTTTTAAAAGCCCTGGCCTTTTCGGCCTTTAGTCTTTCGACTTGTCGAACCCTGTCTGCTAATTGAGCCATGTCCCTCAAGTATTGGGTGTCTAATTTCTTTCGAATAGAGTAGTCTAGGCCCCCAGTAGCCATTTCGACTAACTCATGTTCAGGAACTACTGTAAAACATCTAGATTTCAAAAGTCTAAACCTATTCAGATAATTATCTATGGCTTCAGTAAATTTCCTCTTGACGCTAGCTAGTTCTTTCAGACTTATTTTAGATTGTCCCATGTAAAATTGTTCATGGAATAATCTCTCTAAGAGGGTCCAAGTATCTATGGACCCAGGAGGCAATGTAGTGAACCATGTAAAAGCATTCTTAGTCAGGAAACTTGGGAAATATTTAATCCTAAGGTTCTCATTATTTGCTATGTCTCCCTGCTTCGGTCAGATACCTGGCTATGTGTTCGACTGTTGATTCATTGGTGTCTCCAGCAAACTTTGTAAACTTAGGGACCTTATATCCCCTTGGTAAATCAGTGTGCATTACATAATCTACTATAGGAGAGGCATAATTTGGCCTTCTAATTCCTGTATTGAGACCGTTTTGGGCCATAATCCTTTCTATCATGGTGGTTAAATTGTTTTCTGCCAAGATGTTGTCATTTCGAATTCTATGAACGACTGCATCAGCATCTTGATGTCGACCCACCATGACAACTTCTCTAGGTTGTTCCTCTCGAAACACTGGGACTCCTAACCTTTCGATCCTTGCCCCTGGTTCTATAGCTCCCCTTTGTGGTTCCTCTCGAATCACTGGGGCATCTAACCTTTCGATCCTTGCCCCTGGTTCTACAATTTCCCTTTGTGGTTCCTCTCGAATCACTGGGGCATCTAACCTTTGTGCCCTTGCCCCCAAATTAACCCCCTCTCTGACTGGTCTATAGGGTGGGTCATCAGCAATTTGTTCTATGATAGGTATGTTCGCTCGAACCAATGCCTGATTCTGTCTACGCCTTTCTGGCGGAGCGAAAAAATCTGCTATTCGACTCATATTATCCACGTTTTCTCTGTTGGTTACAGTTACATTTTGTACTATTGGGGCGAAGATCTCTTGCATAGTCTGCGCTAACACTCCTATCATATTATGGTTGCTATCATCCATTAATTGTCTAAAGGCCATCTGATTTTCTGTGGTTAAGATAGGCAATGTACTATAACCTACTGAACCTTGGGCATTTGTCATAAACTAATTGGCCCCAAATCCAGACCCTAATTGTGGTGACGAATTCAATGTCGAAGTGTGCAAACCCGCCATAAAAGATGTTGGCATCCCATAAGAGGGATTTCTGGGTCTATTGTCATCGAAACTGGGTGGTCTAGTTGGTGGTGGGGTGGAGAAATGGGTTTGTGTCCCTGATGGTGGGACAAATCCCCCAAGGTAACCAGTGGTTCCTATGTTTCCTAGGATCGAACTGTTAGTTGACATGCCACTTGCTCCATTCGTGGCCACACTACTGGTAGAAGATGCAACAGACTGTGCGTTCGAAGGGATCGCGTTAGACGTTCCCGTCGAAGCAGACGTATTAGTGCCTGTTCCATGTGGGGCATTCTGTTCCCCTTGTTGATTGCTTGGATTAGACATCCTGTTATTACGTTTTCTTCTGGGTAAGGGTTGGTTGCTATTGGTTATTCTACCACTTCTAAGGTTCATATAACAACGAACTTGATACTCAGAAAAGAACTTTACAATGACTTTATCCTAACACTCTTCACTTTCAATTTTCTTAACGACCAATGGGTCTCACTGGGCGTGCCAATTTGTTTACAGTGATTTCTGGTAAACAACCGCTAGTCTTCCAAACTATCAAATAAACTTAATTACTGTTATTCAATTTCTGGTAACTTGCAGGATCGACTAGATTGATCCTATGGGGTTTGGTCGTTTGGATAAATCTAATTGTAAGACTGGTGTTCATATTTAGGATTTCTAGTTAAAGTGTTTTAGAGGGATTCAATCCACTTCGATTACTACACTAAATGAATCTAATGACATGATTGAACAAATAAATGTAAAACTGGTGAATGATTACAGATTCGAATGTAAAAAGAAACGTTTAGATGCAGAAAAGAATAAATGACTTTGAATGTAAAAGCTTTTAATGTAAAGACATGAATGTAAAAGTTTCTGAATATATATAAAGGATTCGAATATAAGAACAACGTTTGAAGGCAAGAAATAAGTAAATGACTTTGAATGTAAAAGTATTTGAAATGACAGTGAAATGAAAATGGAAGATAAACTGGATAATATAAAGAGTTTTATTGAATTGTAAAGGTTTGGTGTTATCATACGTACATCTTTCGAGCATTCGTTTCCCTATCCATGCGGTATTTTGAATGTTTACTGAATTTGTACAATAGATATGACACCCGAAATCCTAACACTAAGACTTCTATTTATACTATTTCGACCATAACGGTCTTGCTATAAGATTCTGCCACGTTCGAAGCATGCAGAGCATTGCTTCTCTCTAGCCTCCACGCGTCTTCGAATGCTCCAGCGCTGATGTATTTGAATTTCCAATATCCCGCTCACGTTTGAATTTCAAATGCCTTAGTATCCTTCGCTTCGAATTCGTTTCACAACCTTCACAGATATAGTCTCGTCGCTGTTTCGAAGCTTCTTCAAATGTATCTTCACAACTGTCATTCGAAGCTCTGAGCTTTGACATTTCCATTCGAAGAACATTATCTTCCATTCTAAACCATAAAACTTACTTTATTCTAACAAACTTAATTACTCCATTTCGAACCACATTTATCAAAATCTTCAGCCAACAAAGAGAAACTCAAATAATTCTCCAAAGAGCATATAATAATGGTCATTTGACCACTCATAACAATTTCTTCAATAAAAAAAAATCCAAATAATTCTCCAAAGAGAATCCTAAAATTATACTAGATAATTTCTCAACTCAAACCAGGAGAAATTAACATTATTCTCAAAAGAGAATTGAAGAAAGTACTCGGAAAATTCAACGAGTAGGAAGAAAATGGGAGAAGTTGACGCTTCGACAAATCGAGAGACGCAGAGTTATGAGAGTGAGGAAGGAAAAACTAAAAGAATAGTTTTTGGTGTGTTTTGGAATGAAACATGTTAATTCCTTATATAGTGAAGTAAGCTAGTAATATTTCTCAAATGAGCAATGTGAGACTAAATGGTTTTTTCAACCACAAAAATATTTCTAACAATGTGGGACTTAAGAGATTTTTTTTAAATTCAATATATTGGAACAAACACATATTGCAACATAAATCCATGATTCAAAATTTCAAATTGCATCAATTAATGATTAAGCAACCTCCGACACTTAGCTATGTTTGTATCAATCTCTATTCTCATTGTGTCTCGCGGTTTCAATTTTGTCCATTGTGTGATCGTTCATTACATCAGTAAACATATTATATTTTTTACTTTGGTGCATTACATATAACTGCATATACTAATAGGAATTCTATTTTTTTAATCATTGCAAACTCATATGTTATCCACATAATTGGTCATTAATTATGTAATTTTTAAGAGCATAATCTCAATGGAGATGATACTCAACTCTTATTTTATTTATTGAGAAGACTAATTTAGTTGTTGTTTGGGGTTTGATTAACTGCATGAAAATTGCATTAACCATTTCCTTTACTTGTTTTGATATGCTTTTACTGATTTGGATTCGGTTTATATTTATCTTACACATGAATTGTAACTAGTATATGTTTATGGGTGAATACTTTTCCGTGTCGAATGTTGATGATATGAAGGTGAAAGTGAATAAAAAATATGTAAAAATATCAAAAACAACTAAAGGAAATAGATGAATATTAACTTATGAATTAAAAATATACATACCAAATTGCATTAGAACTAAAATAAGGCTCTTAGTTCAACGAATAATGTAGACTGTTTATTAATAAAAGCTTAAATATAGATTCATCACAACAATGTTTAACATCATTTATTGAAAACAATTCAACTGGCTTCAGTCAAAAGCTTATACACGGGAGGTGGTGGCGAGTTATAGAGGTAGTGATGGTATGGAGGAGGTGATCAAGATGGTGGAGGGGGTGGTGATGGTGAAGGAGGTGGCGGTGACTTGTAGATATATGGTGGAGGAGGTGATGGAGAAGGTGGAGGTGGAGATTTGTAGTAGTATGGAGGAGGTGGTGAGGGAGAAGGAGGTGGTGGTGACTTATAGACATAGGGTGGAGGCGGTGAAGGAGAAGGAGGAGGAGGGGACTTGTAATAGTATGGTGGAGGAGGAGAAGGGGAAGGTGGCGGTGGGGACTTGTAGATATATGGAGGTGGTGGTGAAGGAGATGGTGGAGGAGGAGATTTATATACATATGGAGGTGGTGGTGAAGGAGATGGTGGAGGAGGAGATTTATATACATATGGAGGTGGTGGTGAAGGTGATGGTGGAGGAGGAGACTTATAAACGTAAGGAGGTGGTGGGGATGGAGATGGTGGAGGTGGAGACTTGTATACATATGGCGGAGGAGGTGAAGGTGATGGAGGAGGTGGGGACTTGTAGATATATGGAGGTGGTGGTGATGGAGAGGGTGGTGGTGGACTCTTATAAACATATGGTGGGGGAGGTGATGGAGATGGAGGAGGTGGTGAGTTGTAAATATATGAAAGAAGAGGTGAAGGGTGGGAAGGGATTAGAGGTGGTGGCTGTTGTCCACGACTTGGGGGTGTTGGGTATGGATAGTAATTGTTTTGTTTGCCTTCAGAGTAGTAGAGCTTATCATCATCCGCAGCAACACTGCTAGCAATGATGCAAAATGCAATTGCATAGATGAGTTGAGGCCAATGCCTCAACCCAACTGAAGTTCCCATATTCTCTAACTTTGTGTATTTCTGTACTCAGTTTTTTGGAAGAGTGTTAGCTAGTGACTGTGATTGTATAAGCTTGTATTGCCACTCTTTATAGTGTGTTACACAAGCATGAATTATAAGAAATTTTAATTTTTTAAATGCATTACTACAGTCTGTCTTAATATTTTACATCACATTATTATTGTTTTAACTATGGTGGATCCTACACCTTCTATTAGAGTTGAGAGTAGGTGATATTGGTAAGGTAATAATCTTGAAAGTGTTTCTTTTTTTTATATGAACAACAAATATTTGTAAAGCTCATCAGGGCAGGGCGGCAAGCAAATTAGAGAAGAGAGAAGAACGGACAAGCATGATTGAGAATCTGAATGTGAGAGTATTTAAAAAGTCAAATTAATTCCAAACGTGCAAGAATTTCTTATGTCTTATATGTGTAATGCATTTGGTTATTTCTTCCAAATAGACATATTTCTTGATAAATGGTATATATACCATTCGAAAGTTTTGCCTTGGTTTAAAAATTTAATTGACTTGATGTGTGTATATATATAGTTATGTGGGACTGTTTGGCCAGCACAAAAAACTACAAATTGTTTATAAGTTCGTATAATTGAACATAGTAATATGCTAAAGTATAATTAAAAATATTATTATGCTAAAAAAATTATGTTTTTGTGTGTGTATATATATATATATATACACACAAAAATTATATATATAATACTATTTAGTGATATGAGATCAACCTAATTTTATCATGTAAGAATATGTCTTTATTTAACCTCTATTAATCGAATTAGATCAAGTTCAAGTCTAAAAATTGGTGTGACTTAATGTTAGGGACACGTATGGACGATTCTATTAACCGAGTACCACGGCCAATAGTGCACCCTAATGAATATCAAAATACCACCACCGTCAGTACTAGGGATATTCAACAAAAATAGGAGAGTTCTGGCCAGTCGGGTCAAGACGATTCTTGATTGCACGGTGATGATCACATTGTTTCTGATGTTGATTTTGCTTCTTAGTTGCCTGGTGATGATCGCATTGCTCCTAATGTTGATTTTACTGTTGATTGTGTTGATTGACCATGTTAGTTGAAGTTTTAGATGACAATATTGCAAAAAAAGTTTTTTGCAATATGTTTCTTTGATACCTTTTAATTTCTTTTGGGTTAAATACTTTTTTAGTTCCTGTAAATATGCGACCCTGTAATTTTAATTTTTTTAAAAAATTTCTTCGAATAATGGTTATCGCAAACTTTTTTTCTTGCAGTTTTAATCCTTGTTATTTTCTTAAATTTTTAAAACGGTTTAATTACTCTTAAATTTTTAAATTTTTGAATAATATTTTTTCCATATGTGTTCATAATACTATACAATATTTATTTTAAAAAAAATTAGAATTTTTTAAAATGAGAAAAATTAAATATGATTTTTTTTAAAATTTCAAAAGATATTGATAAAAGCAATGAAAATTTCGATTTAGAAATCAAATTTTGAGTTCTTTTTTTTCCGATGAACTTTTTATAACGTTCTACACACGTCTGTAAAATCATCATTCAAAAATACACTTCAGAATCATCATTCAAAAATACACATCGGTTTAACAGTAAGGTCTAAAACTAAGTGTATAATAATTTTGCGATGACCATTATTCAAAAGAAAATTTTAAAGAGACTAAAATTATAGGATCGCATATTTATATAGACTAAAAACATATTTAATCTATTTTTTTTTATGACAAATTAATATATTAGAAGTGTTTAATCACCCAGAGTAAAAAAACACAAACAGGCAAAGAAAACAAACAGATCTCAAACAGAGAGTATAATGAAACAAATAAACTTGCAAGGCAAAAGTATAAATTGAAGAGGCTAGAAAAGAGCATCAAAAATCTTTCAACAAGAATCACCACCACAACTAAAGAAAACAAATCATCAAAGACACCAGCTGTTACCGTGGTTTTAACTTGACATTTCGCACTAAATCATATGTTTTTACTATTATACTATTTTCTAAAGTTATTAATTTTCAAAAAATTTATGGTCGGAAATTTCAAAAAATTATTGGAAATTTTATGAAATTTCCATGAGTTCTTACCGGAAATTTTTTAAAAATTATCAAAAGTTTAGAAAAATTCGATAGTTCATTTTTGAAAAAAAATATGATTTTGTATTACAAAAAATTTCAAAATTTTTGGTATGGTACAAGAAATTTCATTTTGAAAAAATTATTGAATTTTTCAAAAAATTTTGTAGCTCATTTTTGAAAAAAATAAAATTGTACTAAGGAAATTTTGAAATTTCTGGTATGATACAAGAAATTTCAAAATTTGCGGTATTGTACAGAAAATTTCGAAATTTCCGATAATAAAAAAAATTTGTACTACAGGTAATTCTTAAATTTCCAGTAGTACAATTCTTTTCCAAAAAATCATACCTGAATTTGGTGGGGTACCCGAAATTTTAAAATTTCGACTAGAAATTTCAAACTTGCGACCCCCAAATTTGGTTAATGGGCCAATTGGGAATAAATTATTTTGAGGGAGTGCCAGATTAAATTTGTGGGGTGGCAGGTTAAACTCTCACGGTTCATGCACAATATTAAAATTTTCATCCATATATATATATATATATTAAAAATCCAAATTTGCCTCTACGTTCTCGAAAGTGTATTTCCAACGATGCACCTTTCTTT
Source organism: Vicia sativa (assembly GCA_021764765.1). Taxonomy (NCBI): domain Eukaryota; kingdom Viridiplantae; phylum Streptophyta; class Magnoliopsida; order Fabales; family Fabaceae; genus Vicia; species Vicia sativa. The sequence goes on from CM038793.1 coordinate 206,804,539, forward strand.
TGGTTAAATTTTAGTTATTTTTGGAGATGCATCTACGACAGGGAACCAAGAATGCAATACTGGTTAATTAGTGCTGGAAATTGAAAACTTTTTCACCTTTTGCAAGTAAGTGTTAGCTGTAACTTCAATGTTCCAACGAATAGAGGTTCAAGAAAAATTTAGAAGATAAGTGTCAGGATGATAAAAGCTAATTACGATATGAAGTGATAAAAGGCACGTTTCTACTGAGTATACACGGACGCAGCAATGTAAGGTGCTAATGCGGTAAAGCGGCAAGCAAAAGTAAGTATTTTTATAGAGTATATCATATCGTCTACACAAGGATTGGTGCTACTGAATTGTCGTTCGACAATTTCTCGCGTTAATGAGTTTGGGATTAAATTGGTTTAATTGTAAGGTACGAGAATTAAAGGTTATAAACATAAAAAGAATTTCATTCTTCGAAATGGGTAGAACTCTCGGGATTGAATTTCACATACCCGTCAAATACTTAAAATTACTTCCCAATTGCAATCAACCTAGACTACTAGTCAATATCATCACATATCGCTCACACAAAAGTTATTTCTAACGCAAAGCAAGAATTCAACCTTATTGATCAAATCAACAATCTCTCAGCACAACATGAACAACACAGAGGCAATAAGAGTCGATACCCAAGTGATTATTAAGCCTAAATCTATCTCTAGAGTTTAAAACCTAACAGATTTAATCCTAAGTCTGAATTTAAACTGTATATGTCTATAGCAACTCAAACCCAAAAATTTAGCAAGCTAATAAGGATAAACATCAAAAAAGAGATGTTATAAAATACCATGAGCAATAAATGTACATACAAAACAAAATATACTTACAAACAAAAAACCTAATAAATAGAAGTTTCTATGGAGAAGAAATTAAATTTCGCACGGTGTCAAACACGATCCATCATGCTCCCGACCTCGAATCATCCATTGACAAGCCACAAATATTGTTTTATAAGCTCTACTATACAAAGAATGAAGGTGATGGAGTTAGAGAACAAATACCCCAAAAACCATAACCTAGAAATGAACTAAATTTTGTTTTTATAAAAATAATTTCAGCAGACCGCGCTTAGCGGGCTGACCATGCTAAGCGGATTACGCGATATATACACACTAAACTACAGGCATGTGGGGTGCTAATACCTTTCCCTCGCGTAACCGGCTCCTGTAACCGATCTCTTGGTCGTAAGACCACGAGCTCTCCCTTTCAGGTTTAAACGATGTTTACCTTTCTCTCCATGAGATAAAATACGTTTGATGGCGACTTCATTGATTTCACTCGATCATTTTACCAGTTGCTTCAGCTGGCGACTCCACTGGGGACATGTTGACCAAATGTTGGTTCATCCTGGAATCGATCCTAGCTTCTGTTTTTCTTTTTCTATTGGGCGTTGATTTATTTATTGCTTTACAACTTTCCTTATTTATATATATACCTGCATATGTTTGCATGCATCTACATCTAGATATGGTTATAATATGTTGTTCTGCAGGTACACTATTTGATATTCTTTGGGTGGGTGTTACACGAGGTAAAAAGTCCACTACCTAGGCCAGTGACACATAGGATAGACAGATGCTCATGTGAAATCCCACATTCCTTTGATGCGTGTGAGGAAGCATGAGGTACCACACTCAGAAGAGGTTCGATTGGCGGTACTTTCGCCCTACACCCTTTGTGTAGATATTGAGGTACTCGATAAAGGACTGTCGACTCTGGTTGCCATTAGGGACCCCCTGTTCTATTTAGAATTACCCGTGAGATGGGGAGGGAAATTATTATTATAGCTACAAATGAATATGATGTTGGTTCTTTGGTACTTGGCTCCATGGTATTTGGTTCTCTGGTATTTTTTGTGGTATTATGAAATGACGTTGGACCTTTGATATTATGATATTTAGACTTGGTTTCTTTATGGTTCTAAGACGGTGTTGGACCTTTGATCTTACGATTTTCATACTATTCAGATTACCCATATTAGACAATATTTATTCAAAGTGTTATATATTGGTTACCCAGATTCTATGGAGCCTTGATCCCATATACTTGTAGGTGTAGCATGTCAATATCATATTTTAACATACATATTCCATTACTTCCATACATTGTTGCCTTGATTCTAATTGTTAAGGCCGTCTAAAAAATAGCATACAAAAAATTCCATGGATCAACAAGACGAATTAAAGCTTATAAATTCTTGGAAATTTTGGAACGTGACATTTGCATTGCATATCATCACATTGTTACCTGGAGTTCATTGTGACAAGCAGGTCTTATATTTCCAAAGATTATCAGTCATTGAGTCTTGTGTTGAGTTATTCTCTCGAAATGGACACCGGTCGGAAAAACACCATTGGTCATAAGTTTATGATACCTACTTGGAGGCTTATTCATGACTTAACTCTCACATTTTGTTACCACTGTAGAAAGAATTTTCCTATGTGTAACACGGTGGGAGAAATGACTTGTTTGTTTTGCGTTTTATCGCAAATGTTGCAGATAGCAAGAGTCTCCACCGACTTTTCTTTTATCCAATAAAGGAAAGGAGAAAATAACAGGAAAGACCTTTTATCCATTCTGAGTATGGGAGGTAATTATGAAAAGGGAAAGTGTTAGCACCTCCATCCGTAGTTATCTACGGGCTCTTAATTGCTTAGCTCACTTTGAGAACTCGCTTTGTGTGTGTGTGTGTGTGATTTAAAAAGAAGTATTTTTCTTTGACTGTGTAATGATTCTTGTATCAGTCCTCAAGAATGTATATGAAGTGTTTGAAAATATTTCGAAAGTTTAACGTTGTAATGATTCTTGTATGAATGTATACAAAGTGTTGTTTGAAAGTAATTTTGAAAAGAGTGTGAGGTATGAAAAGTATTTTGGTTGAGCAAGCAATTTAGAGTCTTATTACCTACTCAAAAATGTCCTTCTTGTTATTTTCCTTCTCCTTTAGGATAGCGCTATCCATACCTTGGTTGGTAGGTAACTCTATTCGTTGGATGTGAAGGGGCAGACGTAGGGTCATCATATGGTCATTGGAGACAACATTGTTAGGATACCTTAGCATTTCGAAGGTACGATCAACACTTATTCGTAGGAAACAACTGAGGGACTAGATCATGTATTCGTAGGCAACATCGAGGGTCATCGAGGGACTATGATCTTTATATCGAAGGGACTAGGATGATATTATTCGTAAGCGTCTTTGCTAATGGTACCCCTACGTTCGAGGGACATGACCATGTTTGAAATTCCTGGTATGCCACAGACTCAGGATGTCTAATGGAATGTTAAGACATCTGATCTGACATTAAGTGCTGAACAGGTAGAATGGGCTGTACTTTTAAATTCTGTTCTACAACAGACAATGAACTATCATACCAGAACCTGTAACACCATTGATAAGTGCAGGTTCTGATTTAATGAAGTTCAGAACAGTTAAGGTTAATTATACAAACTGATGTCATGATGAATGCTATGACATCAAACAAATAACCAATGCAGAAAGTAAATAACACACAGAATTGTTCACCCAGTTCGGTTCAACCAACCTACATCTGGAGGCTTCCAAGCCAGGGATAAAGTTCACTATTAGCAGTATCAATTCAAAGACCCTACAGCCAACACCCCCGTTGACAGCCTTCTCACTTAATCACTACCCAATGACACTTTTACCTAAGTCCTACTTAGATATGAGAACCCTCTCACTCCCCTTCAATCACACCCCGTGTGATTACTTTCTACAGTTCATAAACTGTTCAGAAGATACACTTCCATTACACAACTTGATCATGCTTAAAAGCTTTAATCAAGTACAATTCATACATCCTCTTGCCTACGGGCTTCAAGGAGTATGATGACCATCCCACAGCCCGGGAGGTTCACCACAAACTAGCCCTAATGATTACATCTTTACAATACACGGCTTACTTCCAACTAGGTTACAATGCTTCTATTTATAACCTTTTACCCAACTGGATTTGGGCCTTTTTGTGACAGCATAGCAGCTTTAACAACCTGCATAAAATAAGCAGAAAACTTCTGCTACAAGTTAGGTATTCAATCTAGCTTTTCTCCTCATTCTTAGCTTCTGATTGAATCTTCTAGGGCTCCACATATGCCTTCAATTTTGCGCTACTTATTATGCATTCTATTATGCAGAATATTCTGCATAACTTTAGGAACAGAACTGCAAACAGACTTGACAGTTCAGTAGCATGATGTCTGATATGATGTTATGACATCTCTTGTGACATGTTGTTCCAGATGTTGATTTTATTCAACACAACATGTTTAGGCATTTACAATAGGATTTTCAGGCTGTTCCTATTGTACATTACATTACATTATTGTTGTTATCATTTGTTTTACAAGAAATGAGCCAATCCTGGACAAGGGCACTTACAATCTCCCCCTTTGGCAAATTTTGGCTAAAACAAATACAACAATAAAAAAAAATTAAAAGTGTTCAGGATACACATAGAAGGATGTCTTGACATTGATCTTGACATCTTTGGATGTAACCAACACTAAACATCCAGGACCTCTCAATTTTATGAGTTGATGCACAGGAGGAAGAAGATGCATCTCATTCCTTTTAGTCCACGAACCATTTCTTGTCACTGGAGGTGGGGAAAAAGGTCCATGGGAGATAAACTATCCTTTCAGGGGCATCCGAGAACCCTTAAGGAGTGACCAGAATATCTCCCTTGTAACTCAGAACACAGGTCACAACTGTGTTCCTAACTCAGATCACAAGTCACAAAAAAATTCACAGCATTTGAATTTTTTGCTGAATTTGTGACACAGACAATTGTGATCATAACTTTGTGTAGCTGCGATAAGGACAATGACAACAACAGCAGACAATGACAACAGCAGCAACACTCCTTTCTCCCCCTTTTTGGCCAAAAATTGACAAAGAAAGCCCTCACAAAACCAGATCCAAGAACAGTTTTCCCAGATCCGTACAAACCCCATGATGGTTGTGAAAAAAAATGTGTGACAGGAGGTTATATAGGGAGATAACAGGTTCAAGAAGATGGCATTAATAAATCTTGGTCAGGGATAGTCATTACCGTTGAATGCCTTTAATACCTCCAGTTGTTTCATCCACGAACCGGTCCCAATACATGCAGTTTGGGTCAAGGCAATTCTTGAATAAAATCGGTCTTTGACCGGCTTTTAAGGTCAAGATTTATTCCTTATGGGAAAGAATGCCAAATATAGCTCACGGATATCCACAACCACGTGGTTAAGTTATTTTCCACGTATTCTTCTTGATTCTCTCAAGGGTGCAATGTCTTGATAATGTCATGACATTCGGTAGACATTACCTTACGATCTTCAACAATCTTCATTTTCTTCTCACATTCAGACAAAGAGAAGGACACTTTAAACAACTAGTAGCAAGAGACTAGTAGCATTAAGCATGGCCATCAATCATGCTTCCTTGAGTGTTGAGTTCCAACACAATTACTTTCTTCCTTTTTCGGACAAAAGAAGGAAGGAAATAATGAACCAGAAGACTCCAAAATGCTCCACAAGACATCACAAAATAGCTCAAATACACAAGATTTAGATGCCACTTCTATTTCTTGTAGTAGAAGAAACCCCTTGTACATATGCTGAATATACCAGATTCCTTAATCTGACTTTCTTCTTCTGATCTACCTTTCACTAGTAGTTGCTAGTACTAGTGAAGTCTTTACTATAATAGCATTTCTGATTTGCCAGACCATGTTGCTATTAATAAGATCTGAATCTTCCAAATTGCTCCAAAAGGATCAAAACTGCCACTTATGATACTTTCAAAGATCTCTGAGATTTTCTTCTTAAACTCAGACAGATAGCAAGAGCAATTTTTCAATCACCTGATGTTGAGACATTATCCATGACTTCACCTAGAAGTTCACAATGTCATAGTATCAGAACACAAAAAATCAGCATATCCATGTCCTCTTCTGACTTCTGATCTTCATATTAAAGTCCAACATTCTTTTCTTACACATATACAAAGTCTCCCGTCAATGTATTTTGTCAGAAGTGGAAAACACAACACTCATTGACTCTCCTTGTCATGGATAGTCAAGCAATAGTGTGGGAATAGACACTAACTACTAGTTAGGTGATTACTCCAAGTACCGAGCTAGTCTTAAAATAGCAAAGACATCTCGAATTATGCCCTTGCTCTTCCACACTTACTTAGACATGATTCTCGGATGGAGAAGTCATGTAACCATTGTCTGAAACCAACCTCCAACCTTCTTAGTGTGCTTACAAGCTTTACTAAGATTCAGACTCTCTAACAAATCCAGAAGGATTATCCTTTAATCAAAAAGTTGATCATATCATCCTTCTGCACATTACATTTACTAGTAGTAGCTGATACTAGTAAATTCTTCAGACCAAAATAGTAGTTATGCATTGTTGAGCATACTACTCTTAAACCCAAGTAGAATCTTCTTATTCTAAACCAAAGATAGAACTGCCACTTCTGAATGAGGCATTTGAATATTAAGATTCATAGTCCCAAGTCTCTGCCACAGACTTCTAACAATAATGATGTTACAACATCATCTGTGATATCAGTACCTATCTGCTTGAGTTCTGAAGTTAGCAACCAGGGGATTTATTATCATCCATGCCCTTGTATTTTCCCATACGAAAGGGATGATCTTCATCTTCAGCAATAGTTACACACCAGAATACCCTAGAGAGAAATAAACTCTACCATGCTCAAAAAAGTTGAATACACCTTGCATGCATATTAAACAAACACTTAGTCTCCCATCAAAGTGTTTGTATATATCTTTATGCAAGATCCTAATAAATACTTAGTCTCCCGTCAAAGTATTCATTATTAGTTAGATTATGCCACCTTCTCAAGGTAGGATAATTATTCTAACAATCTTCTGCTCCATACTTGAAGAACCAGCTGATCCTTACAAACTTCCTTTGCTAAAGAGGCAACTCAGTTGAGATGATGTTGCAACATCAGATCTGACATTGATCTCAAACACATGAGCCTGGCTTATACTATGGTTTTGGATGAACATCCATAGTAATCCAAGCACACTTTCTTGTAGGGGATACAAGAGTACACCAGAAGCTGATCACCCTTCATGATCAGATCCACAATACCCATAAATACATGCAGCAACTCGCATGTAACATTTTCACCTTGTCTGCTTCTTCTACCCTTGATCAGAAGGCTAGGGTTATTCTTGACATACTCAGACAAGTACATACCAATGTTCTATTATGTGAGGACACCACATAAATGAACTCAAGTAGGAAGAAGCTTCTCATGAAAGAATCGGGGAACCATGATCTTTCGATAATAACTCCTCCTTGCTTCACACAATAAATAAGTTCATCCTAGGTGAATTGGATGACTTTCAAGGTCTGACACCAACTGTTGGACATTGGTTGACACAATTCAATGCAAAAAATTCCATGGATGATTTTTCATCGAGCGGAGTTCTAAGCTCATATAGACTTGACAAGAGATACCAGCCTATATGAGAGTCATCACTAGACATATTGAGATACCGATTCTCAATACCGGGATGTCAAGACATTTTGTATGACATGTCTTCAAAGATCTTGAGTTAAGGACTCCCCACGAATATCACTCGATCCTTTTAGAGAATCATGAGAATTCTCCAATAAATCTGCGGTTTATGAGATTGGCGGTCAACATCCGACGTAATCCTATCCTCCTTGGAAACCACAAAGATCATGAGAAATAAACTCAAGCATCTTATGGGACGGATCGATTGATCACACTACTGACCTCGAATGTTATCCATTAACTCTCTTTATGGACACATTGTTGAGCTCTTCACTTGACAAAGTAAGCACTCTTTATTTGGAATTTGCCACAGGCTCCAAATTTAGAATCCTTAGTTTGCTTGCTACACAAGTTTCAGATTGCCACACTCTGTCACTTGTACTAGAAGAAACTTTATTATCAATCATGAGAATGTCCAATTTAACAAGATCTCATCTCTCTTCTCAAGATCCGTGTATTCAAAAGTTGTGATGTTGTACATCCTTTTCATCACATACTTTAAAACTCTTGATTCGATTTCCACATATTTATCACATAAATATTCGGCTCCCATCGCTAGTCGGTTAGAATTATCTACTCACACTAGATAATGTTGATGATCACTTCTTCACACTTACCAAGCATATTTACTTGGTGAAGTCACAAAGATGATGTTCCAACATCGGATAAGACATCATCCATCACTTGAGGAAACATGGAAATCACAACTAACAACGATTGTTCACATCTAAACAAATCATAATGATTTGCTTCAAAGGAAATATGTTCTATGGACATGAGCAGAGTTCCTCAATTCGTTCCTTTGATCGGAAGGATCTTCCGGAAGAGCTTATCTTGCTTTCACATGAGGATTCTTGAAGATACCTTTATAAGTCCCTTTAAGTACATTGAGCTCACTACTATACTCCCATAAGCTTTGGTCGAAATAAACCGACATTGGAGTAGATAACTGTTGATCGTGTCGACCAACTAATACAAAATGATGTCTCCTCTTCCGGATCGGAGTAGGTTCTAAACATCGTACTCACACCACATGTGTTTAGCACCCGAATCATCTGTTCTTCAATTGGAAACCGTATAATGTTCTAACATCCTTAAGAACATCGGTTCCATCTCCTTGAAACACATCATCCTTGATGATCTTCAAGGTCTTCAAAACAACTTGCAGATGAGTATGAGAATCATTGATCAATTGATACTCATCAACACTGTCAATAAATGCCTTTATGAGTGGACTTGAGGAGGTCTCAAGTATCTTTGACAATATTGATAGGTAGTAAAATCTGCTTAAAGAATCTGTTGAGACAAACCAACAACCTTAGAGTTCTACTTTCACTTTAGGGTTGTATGAAGCTATCGTGGAATAGCCATACTTCAATGAACTTGCACAATGCTTACTCCATATTGTAAGCATGACACATAAGGATTGAAAATAAATCAATCCTACACTATGTTTGCTTCTTCACAAAGCAACATCCTAGACCAAACCCTAAAGCCCTGTTCTGTAGAAGATTTTTAAACATAAAGGATACCTTATCAATATCTTCACTCCCGCATGAAGGTTTTGATAACTTTCTCCTCTCTTTGAATATAGATTGAACAATGCACTCCAAAAATCTTCACTCCCGCATGAAGTCTCTGAATTAGTTCAACCTTACAGCTGATCAGGTTGGTCTAGTTATTCCCAATTTTGGTCCATCCTCCACTTCTAGGGACCATTTAACATGAACACTACATGTTCAAACAATCTTCTACCTTGAACACAACGGAAAGTATCCCCATGGATCTCATCCGAAAGCAGATGGGATGCCTCCGATACCAATTGAAATTCTGGTATGCCACGGACTCGGGATGTCTAATGGAATGTTAAGACATCGATCGACATTAAGTCTTGAAGAATGGGTCATATTTTAAATTACATTCTACAAGACAATGAACTATCATACCGAACTCGTAACACCATTGATAAGTGCAGTTCGATTTAATGAAGTTCGAGCTTAGGTTAATTATACAAACCGATGTCATGATGAATGCTATGACATCAAACAAATAACCAATGCGAAAGTAAATAACACACGAATTGTTCACCCGGTTCGGTTCAACCAACCTACATCGGAGGCTTCAAGCCGGGGATAAAGTTCACTATTAGCGATCAATTTAAAGACCTACCAACACCCCGTTGTGACCTTCTCACTTAATCACTACCCAATGACACTTTTACCTAAGTCCTACTTAGATATGAGAACCCTCTCACTCCCCTTCAATCACACCCCGTGTGATTACTTTCTACAGTTCATAAACTGTTCAGAAGATACACTTCCATTACACAACTTGATCATGCTTAAAAGCTTTAATCAAGTACAATTCATACATCCTCTTGCCTACGGGCTTCAAGGAGTATGATGACCATCCCACAGCCCGGGAGGTTCACCACAAACTAGCCCTAATGATTACATCTTTACAATACACGGCTTACTTCCAACTAGGTTACAATGCTTCTATTTATAACCTTTTACCCAACTGGATTTGGGCCTTTTTGTGACAGCATAGCAGCTTTAACAACCTGCATAAAATAAGCAGAAAACTTCTGCTACAAGTTAGGTATTCAATCTAGCTTTTCTCCTCATTCTTAGCTTCTGATTGAATCTTCTAGGGCTCCACATATGCCTTCAATTTTGCGCTACTTATTATGCATTCTATTATGCAGAATATTCTGCATAACTTTAGGAACGCGCAAAGCAGACTTGTGATTCGGTAGCATGATGTCTGATATGATGTTATGACATCTCTTGTGACATGTTGTTCCAGATGTTGATTTTATTCAACACAACATGTTTAGGCATTTACAATAGGATTTTCAGGCTGTTCCTATTGTACATTACATTACATTATTGTTGTTATCATTTGTTTTACAAGAAATGAGCCAATCCTGGACAAGGGCACTTACAATGTTTATTCGTAAGGCAACAAGAGAGATTCCCCTAGAGGGTGCAAGTGTGAAAAGTGTGTTCAATTTATATATGTTATCTTGGAGATTAGGTTATTCTAAGAATGATTGATTAGTCTTGCCATACAATCCTATTAGCCATACATCTAAGAAGTTTATATACAGTTCATAAGGGTGCAGAAAGTAAATGCGAAAAAGTAAACCCTACGCTATTACAAGGCTTTGGGGCAGATACATAATCGGAGGTGCAGAAAAGTAAATGTGCGAGAAAAATAAATCTACGCAATTACAAAAATATCCTTGCGACCTATACATCGATTTCTAGAATTTAAAATGTGAAATCAATAAATAGATAATAGAAAAATATTCTAAACGTTAGGAAAATGTTAGAAACCTAATTACTATAAGAAAATATTTTTTGTGTTTTCTTAGAAATCGATTTTAATGTAGAAAAACTCTAATTCTAGTTAATTAGTATATAATTAAGAAAAATATTTTAAATGTAAAGAAAAAATTAAATATTTTTGTGTCAAAAATTAAATAAAGGTTTTTAAAACCTAAATCTAAAATTAAAACATTTTTAGGGTTCTTTAATTGTAAAAGAATAATTTGTGAAAATAAATTAAAATAGGTTAGAAAATAAGATAAATAAGAAAAAGTTAGAGAAACAAGTGATAAAAAATAGGGTTTGGTCCTGCCAAGGCTTAAACTCAGAACCTTATGGTTATTGAGCCAAAACATTACCACCACACGACCTGCCTGGGATTTCTAAATCACGCCTCCAATTATATATGTGTGCAAACCTGTAAAAATCAAAATTTATGATTTTTTTTGCCAAAAGGCAGGGGTCGAACTCGTGCCACAGAAGAGGTAAAGACTAAGTGCACGCTCTTGACCGCTGGGGCGGTAATACATCCATTCATATGGATACAATGATAAATATATATTTGATGTCGCTTCCTTAAAATCAATACAAATATAAGCCAAACACGTTGGGACCCAGGATATTCAAATCGGCCACTCAGAGCACGCCACACATGCTTCCCTGAGTCAAACGAAGGTCAAAAGCGTCGGAGAAGGATTCCGGTCACCTTCTCCGATCGACTCAAACATCAAACCTGCGAAAATCAATCAAAACAAAAACAAAAAACAATCCAGATTCACTAATTAAGGTGCTGGGAATCCAATGGTGTGGTTAGTTTGTCCTAAAATGACATGTATCTAGGATTTCGAAGCTCATCAGTTTGTATGTCCTAACAATGGTGAAACACGATTTTGGCCTCAAACCTTGCAAACGATGATTCTAAACAATCACAGACATCGGTATGAATATGAATATATGAATCGAAACAGTTTAAATGGCATTAATTGAAAGTTTGAATTTTGAAACTTTTACCAAACCGGTGCAACTTGGTTATCACTTTTTGGGATGCTTCAGGTTTATGTAAGGACTTGGATCGATTGTTGGATGTTGTAGGATGAAGAATGAATGCTTGGAATAGCTTGAGAATTGATGGAAATCTGGTTTGCTCGTGCCCTAGTTTCTTGAAAATTTGGACAACTTTCTAGGGTTTGTAATAGGCATTCAATCGTGTCCTTGGCATCTGAAGGTGTTCTCTATTTATAGAGGAAGGATTTAGGTCAACAAAAGTGTAGAAATATATTGCATTGATGTGAATATATTTGATTGAAAATTAACACTAAATCTTGCCATTTTTTATCTTCAATCATGCCAATCTCTTTCCAATCAAATATTTTCGAAATTTCAAGCTTGTATTGAGTTGCTTGGACCTTAAGAAGCTTAGATTTACAGCCTTGCACTCATTAATTTAATTTTGTATTTTATTTTAATTAAAATTGAATTAAAAGGAATTAATCCAAAAATAAATAAAATAAATGGGAGCATGGCGTGCAAATCGGATTTAGAAGGTCTTGGAAATATTAGAAACAAGTTTAGATCAAATAAATATGGGTCCATTTGGAAAATTTTCAAGTTTGATCAATATTTTTTCATGTATTTCTTCAAAATTTCCACTTTTGTCCAAGCCATAACTTGCTCAATTTTTTGTCATTTGAGAGTGTTCTTGGACTTTTTAGAAAGCTTAAGATGTCCTATAAATTCTCCTTTTGGTTTCATCTTGATTGAAGCTTCCATTTAAATGTAAGCTTCTTTGGAAAAAGATGACTTTTTGTTGACTTTTAGAAGGACCTACAATGTCTTGGCCCATATCTTTCAAATGTTTCAAATGATGCATTTTGTGGAAAACCTTGTAAGGGACAAAGTTGTAGATAATTGAAATCCCTTTAAAATGAGAATTTATGGAAAATTTTCTGATGAAGTATGTGAAAGTTATGTTTGGTCAAAGGTCTGTTGACTTTCCCTTAAGAAACCCTAATTTAGAAACTTTTGACTTTTGATCATTCTTTGAATTTTCTTGATGAATCATGATCAAAACTTGATCAAATGATGAATGTGACTTTAAAATTTTGATGTTGACCAAAAATGATGAAGTTTGACTGTATGTTGACCACAGTTGACTTTTTGTCCAACACAAGTAATTTTCAACCATCTGAGTAATTGACCGAGCAAACTTAGGTTATGAGGCTTGAAACTTGATATGGTGATACTTTGAAACATATGAGGAGACATGATGCCCACTTGAGTCATTAGAACTCAACTTTGACTTGAGAGAAACAAATCCCTAGTTATGGGTTTATTGCTTATGAGAGGGTTTGTCTGATCAACCCTTGAGGAATTCTTGAGTATGGAGTGTATCTTGACCTGAAAAATAGGAGGGCAAATTTTGGGATATAACATTATTTCTTAGGGATATCGATCAATAATCAAGTTTATTTCAATACTTTGGGGGAGTTTCTTGGATTTCTCAGAATTACAGAGGTTCTTTATTTGAGCGAAGTTCTTACGAACACCAAACTTAAGGTTGAGGGTTGATAACCCAAAAATTTATCGATTATTTGAGTCAATTTACATGAATTATATTCACATTTCAATTAATTAAATTACTCTTTATTCGTATTGTGCCGGTATTTTTTATGTTTTCAGGTTTTTACCAATTATAAGGCATGTGCGAAGAAAGTCGAGAAAAGATGGATAAATCATACTCAAAACCCACAAAAGAATAACATATAAAGCAAATATGGGTGTATGACAAAAAGTAGGGGTGTGAAAGAAGCAAAGCTGAAAGAATTAACAAGGAAGCAGGCCCAACCCACTTCCAAACGCGCGCTTCTACCTGGCCCAAGGGTGTAATGACCGTTACACCCCACCAAAGCAAACCCTAGTGACCGTTACGCACCAGGGAGCGACATTTCCTCACTAAGGAAGCTTGTAATGACCGTTATAAGACCCCAACAGATCTGTAGCGACCGCTACAGAGGAGGATTCGGTGGCGAGAAAATATTAACCGCCCCAGTTATTAACGCAACCCTACCTCTATAAATAGCCACTCGACTTCAGTTTTAAATACGCTTTTTCTTCTGCATTTTTTTTACCGTTAATCTGCCAAATTTGATTTTCAGTATCGATTTTATTTCCAGTCGATTTATTTTAGTTTATCTGCTTTATTTACTCATAGAAATTTCCACATCGGGGATTGCTGCGAACATTTGCCAATTCTAACCTTACGTTATAATTGCGCCTTTTTATTTTCTTTCATCGCATTTGATTTTCGGACAATGAAGGGCAGATCTCACCGACTTGTGGGAGACTCCTGGAACTTGCCAAATATTCTGCCTTTTATTTTCTGGTTTATTTTAATTTATTTATTTATTGGCTTATTTAATTTTGTTTATTTATTTATTTATTGGTTTATTTAACTGTTTATTTATTTTATGCCTAATTTATCTGAAATGCATGATTTATCGAACTGTCTGTTTATCACTGTTGCGCTATAACTGAATCGTTTAACATGTTAGGTTAAATTTATTTATCGGTATGTAAGGTCATACATCCGACGGGGTTTAGCAACGCCATTCGATTTATTCCGTTTTAAAAAAAGATTGACTTTCTGGTTTCGATTAGTAGTTCTTAATGCAATTATTTTGTTACGAGAGTAAAATACAGATTAGAAGTTAGGATCAATAAAGCGAGAGTTTGAGATAATAATTGGACATTAGTAATTGAGCATCAACTTAAAATTCAGCGAGAGCGCTTTTAAGTTTATTAGGTTTTATTTATTTTCAAAAACTATTTTTAAACTCTAATTGAAACAGCGAGAAGACTCACTTAGGTTTGATTATAGGATCTGAACCAATAAACACGAGAGTGTGAGAAGAGGATTTTTAAATAAATATTTCCTACTGAAACACGTTTTGATAATAGATGTTTGAGTCAATGAGTATCTAAAATCCCCGAGGTCCGACCATTACATACCGATACTTTTTCCCCTAAATCTAAACTAGATTACAATCAGTTAGGTTCCCTAAAACCCCAATTATTTACATCATTAGCATTAGATTTACGTAGTAACCTTAGATAAGGATAGGTCGACATTTACTCCCTTGGGATTCGATAATCTTTAAAGCTATATGCGATAGGACTGTATACTTGCGGTCTAGATGCTATAAGACGTATAAAGTCGCATCAAGTTTTTGGCGCCGTTGTCGGGGACTAACAAGTCGATATCGTAACTCCTAAAGTTACACTGTAGAGACTAAGGAACCATTACTAGTTGTATGCCAAGTACTCTCTCTAGAGGCAAAGACTTAGTGCTACCAATTCCTGAACCTGAGCGCTCTACTATTAGAAGACGCCCCATACGAGTTCCTCGTACAGATCAATCTCTTTCTCGATCTTCTATTTCTGCTGAACCAATTGAAGGACCAGACATGGGTGTCCAGTCACGTCCTCTCAAATCTTATGTTATTCCTTCGCAAGAAGAACTGCACAATAGCATTGTTGCTCCATCCATAAAGGCTAACAACTTCGAACTCAAACCTTCTTTGTAGTCCGATGTACAATATAACCAATTTTCTGGTGGTTCAATGGACGACCCTAATCTACATATATCCATGTTTCTACAATATGCAGATACAGTCAAAGCCAATTGGGTCAGTAAAGAGGCGATAAGACTTCGTTTTTTTTTTCCTTTTTCATTAAGAGATAGAGCCTGAGCTTGGCTCCAGTCACTACCTGCTAACTCAGTTACCTCTTGGAACGAGTTGAAGAAAGTATTTCTTGCGCAATATTTTCCACCAAGTAAGACAGCTATGCTAAGATCCCAAATTAGCGATTTTCGACAAAAAGACGATGAGTCTCTTTTCAACGCTTGGGAAAGATATAAAGACATGTTGAGACTTTGTCTGCATCATGGCCTGGAAGAATGGTTAATTATCCATACCTTATACAATGGTCTCCTGTATAACACGAGATTAACAATAGACGCCACCACAGGTGGCACACTTATGGATAAATCCTACGATGTAGCCTATGCACTCATAGAGAGTATGGCCCAGAACCACTATCAGTGGGGAAGTGAGAGAGGTCAAGTAGAGAAGGCTTCTGGAGAGAAAGAACCAACTAAAAGTGAGATGCACGAGATTAGCAGTCTCGACATCATCCATGCTAAGGTAGACGCTCTCACCAAGGAAATAGAAAGCTTAACCGCAATACCTCCAACCACCGTGGCTGCCATAACTCCAAACTGCGAGATATGCGGAGTACCTAGACACGTTGCTGCTGAATGTCAACTCTTAGCAGGAACTCCCACCGACCAAGTGCATTATGCTCAAGGAAACCCGTATTCAAACATATACAACCCTGGATGGAAGAATCATCCCAATTTCTCATATAAAAACACCAATGCATTGTATGCACCAGGACAAGCACCTGTTGTGCCACCTGGATATCAAAAAGCACCCACAGTTACTCCCAATATTCCTAGGAAATCTAACCTCGAAATAATGATGGAAAATTTTATAGCTTCACAAGCTCAAACCAACAAGGATTTCCTAAACCAAAACATTCACAATAGTGAACAAATTAAGCAGTTAGTGAATAAAGTAGATGCTTTAGCCACCCATAACAAAATGCTAGAAACTTAGATTTCACAAGCGACCCAACAACAAGAACCTACTATTGCACCTGCCGGCACTTTTCCAAGGCAACCTCAACCTAATCCGAAGAGACAAGCTCATGCTATTATATTGCAAAACGGAACCGAATATGATGGACCAACTGATCCTAGACTTAAGGATCCATCCATGTCCCAAAGCTCTGGAAAAACAACTGAGAAGGAAGATGAACCGAAAGAGAAAGAGAAAGTAGGTGGTGGATAACTAGTAGAAAAGGAAAAACCCTATGTTCCTCCGCCACCTTACAAACCACTGATCCCTTATCCTGAAAGACTGAGTCAATCTAGGAGCACAAGGAAATTCAAGAAATTTGTTGAACTTGTGAAACAGCTCAATATCACCATTCCATTCACATAAGTTATCACTCAGATGCCCTCATACGCTAAGCTCCTTAAAGAAATACTATCTAACAAGAAAAAGATAGAGGATAATGAGACAGTTACACTCGTTGCACAGTGTAGCGCAATCATTCAAAACAAGATGCCACAGAAGTTAAAGGATCCCAGAAGCTTCTCAATACCATGTAATATAGGTAAGTTTGTCATAGATAAGGCTCTATGCGACTTGGGCGCTAGTATCAGTGTTATGCCCTTGTCAATATCTAAGAAGCTCGATATGGGAGAATTAAGACCAACCAAGATGTCTGTACAACTTACGGATCGTTCATTCAAATATCCAGTAGGAATTCTTGAAAACGTTCTGGTGTGAATAGGTCAGTTCTATATCCCTACAAACTTCATCATTAAGGACATTAGAGAAGACAGCGTTAACCCCATCATACTAGGAAGGCCATTTCTAGCCACTATCGGAGCCATAATAGACGTTAAGAAAGGAAAATTAACCTTTGAAGTTGGAGAAGAGAAAGTCGAATTTCTCCTGACATAATTCCTACAAGCCCCAGCTATCGATGATACTTGCTATGTTTTAGACGTAATTGATGAATGTGTCAAGGAGATAGAATCAGGAGAAAAACCTCATTTCGAGACCATGAAGATCCCGATGCCCCTGATTTTCGAGGATGATAATTGGTGTCCCGAATATCGAGATGATAACCTAAGTGAATGTCTCGCTCTGACACCAAATCATATGCCCTGTCCGGAGAAACCTGATTTGGAACTCAAGGTTTTACCGAAAACCCTAAGATACGAATTCCTAGATCTTGAACTCAAAAAACCAGTAATAATAAACGCAGACTTAGAACAACTCGAGACAGAGAAAATGTTGCATGTTTTGCAAAAATACACATCCGCTTTAGGATACAACATTGTTGATTTAAAGGGAATAAGTCATTCCATTTGCATGCATCGCATCATGCTAGAAGATGATTGTAAGTCGTCTAGAGAAC
Source organism: Vicia sativa (assembly GCA_021764765.1). Taxonomy (NCBI): domain Eukaryota; kingdom Viridiplantae; phylum Streptophyta; class Magnoliopsida; order Fabales; family Fabaceae; genus Vicia; species Vicia sativa. Next base: position 206,822,521 of record CM038793.1, read on the forward strand.
ATCCGAGAAGGATTAACCCGATCATAAGAACTTTAGTGAAAGAAGTAACTAAACTTTTAAATGCAGGAATCATCTACCCGATCTTTGATTATCAGTGGGTTAGTCCTGTCCGCTGCGTACCCGAAAAGGGAGGAATCAGGGTCACGACAACCACAGTTGGAGAACATATAGCAGAGAGAGTCGTGAGTGAAGCCAGAATGTGCATTGACTATAGAAAGCTAAACAAAGCCACTCGAAAAGACCATTTCCCTATACCCTTCATTGACCAAATGCTTGAAAGATTGGCTAAGCATTCTTACTACTGTTATTTGGACGGTTACTCTAGATTCTTTCAAATTCCTATCCACCCTGATAACCAAGAGAAAACAATGTTTACGTGTCTTTATGGAATGTTTGCTTACCGGCGAATGTCTTTTGGATTATGTAATGCGCCTGCAACATTCCAGAGATGTATGATGTCCATTTTTGCCGATTTCAGAGACGATATCATGGAAGTCTTTATGGATGACTTCTGTATGTGGGAAAAACTTTGAAGGATGCTTGTCAAACTGGAGAAGGTATGTGTACAAGTAAACGAAAATGCCATTTTATGGTGAAACAAGGAATCGTGCTTGGACACATAGTTTCCAAGAAGGGATCGAAGCAAAGATCAAGTAATAGAAAATCTCCAACCCCCTAAGACAATAAGAGAAATACGAATTTTCTTAGACCATGTCGGTTTCTACCGACGCTTTATTAAAGATTTCTCAAGATTTCTCTCACCAACCTATTAATGAAAGAAGTTGAATTTATCTTTGATGATGATTTCTTAAAAACAGCTCTCATTCGCATCTATCATATAACCATCGATTGAATCTTATATTACACGGTAGGTGCAATCCTAGGACAAAGGAGAGACAAAATACTCATGCCATATACTATGCAACTTTGGACGATGCCACTACAAAAGGAACTTTTAGCCATAGTTTTGCATTAGAAAATTTCGTTCCTATCTAGTGGGCGCCAAGATTATCATTTATAGATCGGATACCTACTAGCTAAGTAGGATGCCAAACCAAGGTTATGAAGATGGATCTTAATTCTACAAATTGAAAACCACTTATCCATAATGGAGAACCTTAAACCTCAAGATGTACCGATTTCCCATATGATTATGAAATCCACGTATCTTCCAATAGCCTGCAAAGTAAATAGAAAAGCGAGATCTTCCACGTAACTTAAGAACAAGTTCTTTCACAATCTTAAACACTACTATTGGGACGAGCCCTTACTATTCAAGCGACGGTATTTTAAGTGAAATAGAAAATGTAATTTCTCATTGTCATGAAGTCCCTTATGGTGCATGCAAGAATCATAAATACTATCAAAATGATCATATATCTGGCGCGATGAGATTCCCAAAGGGGTATCCTAGAAGTAGAGGTCTTTGACGTGTGGGGAATTGACTTCATGGGACCTTTCCCATTTTCTTTTGGCAATAATTATATACTAGTTGCGGTAGATTATATATCTAAATGGATAGAGGCAGCAGCCTCTCCAAGAAATGATGCGCAAGTAAGTAGTGATTAGATTATTCAAAATATAATTTTTCCGAGATTCGGTGTGCCGAGACTAGCCTCAACGATGGTGGCTCCCATTTCATTTCTAGAATTTTTTATAAACTTTTAGCGAAATATAGAGTTTGACATCGCGTAGCAACACCTTACCACCCATAAACAAGCGGGAAATTTGAAGTCTCTAATAGGGAGATTAAGTGAATACTGGAGAAAACTGTTGCTACGTCCAGGAAAGATTGGTCGTCTAAGCTACATGAAGCATTATGGGCATATAAAACTGCGTACAAGACACCCATCGAAATCACACCGTTCAAACTAATCTATGGTAAGTCATGCCATTTACCTGTGGAACTCGAACATAAAGCCTATTGGGCTATTAAAACCCTGAATTTGAATTACAAAGTTGTTAGAGAAAAGAGAATTCTAGACATCTTTGAATTGGAAGAACTTAGGCAAGATGCATACGAAAATGCCAAGATCTATAAGGAACGAGCTAAGAGGTGGAACGACAGGCGCATCTTTAGGAAAGAATTAAAGAAGGTGATGTAGTACTCTTATTTAACTCTAGACATAAACTATTTCCAAGAAAAATATGTTCCTGATGGTCAAGACCTTTTGAAGTTATTAAACTACTTCTGAGTGGCGCTGTTGAAATTAAAGGAAAAGCTAGTGATTTGTTCATTGTAAACGGGCAATGTTTGAAGCACTACCATTATATCGAGAATGAAGACTACTCGTCTAGTCTAAGACTTATACAGCTGTCGGCTTAGTCACCAAAATATTTTTCGATTTTCAAAATAAGTCGAGCTTCCGACGTTAAACAAAACGCTTTGTGGGAGGCAACCCACCAATTTTATTTAAAATTTTCTTATCTATTTTTGTGAAATGTTTTTCTTGAATTTGTTTTATAAAATTTTCTGTTATTTTTAGGCATTAGGTCGATGCTAATTTAAAACTATTTTTGAGCTACTTACGAGATTCATATTTCTTTTTCTTCGCTGATTTTTGCGATGGATTTTTCTGACACTATGTTTGTCACATTCGTGAGCGATGCTCAGCAGAGACGTTAGGAGATGCTTTCTCAGAGAGAAATGTGTCCCACCACTTATGTGCATGATCCCATATTGTCCGCTTTGGGCATTAGGGAGAGTGTCCGCTTCATGTTTAACCAGATTGGGTGGGACTACTTTATTCATCACCAGCATTCTACATACCGCAACCTAACACTGGAGTTTCTCAGTTCTTTTCACTATAACCCTGACGTTGGTTTAGGGTTGGCTAGAGGAGTGGCCTCGTTCAGATTATTTGGTTTCACTCATAGGTTCATCACCCGTGAACTTGCTGCACTTATGGATTTCCCCGTTGATATTGATGTTGCTATTGAGATTCCTGATGACGAGTATTTGGACATCCAACTTGACTACTTTTGGGGAGAGATATCTGACTTGCAACGGGAGAGCTTTATTCCTGGGCACTCGTCCGAGATTCATAACCATACAAGTCGTCATTTTTAAAGGAGAAGACTCGTCTAATGTCCACAAGGTGTGATAAAGAATAAAAGACTACGCACCAACATGAGGGAGGGTTTGAGAACACCTCTAGTACTCAAGTGGAGAAGTCGAAAACCTTGGGAATAGAGGAAAGAACATCTCAATTATAAATGAATCATGTCTAATCTTGAAAATGGTTTAAAGGTAAAAGGTGTCTGGAGCGCACAAAAGATATTGAATGTGTTGGAATTGATTTTAAATTGTGGATGACAAGTATCAAAACGTTGGGCTATCCTCTAACGATTCAATACTCGAGATTGGTGATTGAGGTCAACCGATCATCTCTCATCCAAAATCTTTATTATGAAAAGGGTGAGGTGAAACGAAGTTCACTTTTATTAAGTGTATGGAATAAAGTATTTAAGTCATTGGGTTACCCTCTAATGGCCCAAATACTTTACATTTTAATTAAATCGTCGGGCTATCCTCTAACGATTTAATTAAATACCATAACACTATTTTTTTTTGTAGAAATTCGTTTTTTTTTTAAAATAACTCGACGTTGGATCGAGGTTTGAGAAAAAGACTCGACGTTGGGTCGAATTTTATTGAAAGTGTTTTAAATGCTTGGTGAATGGAGGAAGAATAGGATCGAGATAATTGTAAATCACAAATAAAATCGACAAAGCCCACACAAGGTGGCCAACATAAACGATAAAGCGATTTACATTGCGTAGGTGCATGCACGAAATAAATTTAATCAACTAATTAAACAAAATTTAATCAAGTAATTAGTTTAATAAAATTAATTAGATTGACTAATCAATTTTGAATAAGCTAATTAGATAATTAAATAATGTTTAACTAATCAATTAAGGTCTCATTGTAAGCCCAAGAGTAAGCGTGGTGTGTGCACAAATGTGTGGTCGTTGCGACGCTTCTAAGCTTTGTCGACTCAAGGTAATAAAAAATGACTCGCAATCGAGTATTAGTTTGAAAGCGTTTGGTTTGTGAGAGTGATGAATAATTAAATAAAATAAAACAATAAAATATTTACTAACTATTACATCATGTGGGGAATGGGGGTACAAATTTACAAATGGGGATGACGGAAATAAATTACAAGTCCATATAAATGTACAAGTAAAATAAATAATAATTCAACAATTAAAAAAAATGTAAGATTATTAAAACTACTTAGCAATAGAAAATATTTTTAGTTATTTTGACATATTTTTAAATAGAAAATAAATTTAAATCTAACTTATTATTATATATGTTTTGTATCTTTGAAAATTATTTTGAAGATCTAAAATATATTACTTGTATCAATCAACAAAAGCAATATTATTTCCAAAAAAAAACTTAACAACTAAAATGAAAATAAAATCTTTTTGTTCTTTTAAAAATAAATATTTGAGTAAATAAAATAAAATTAAATCTATATTTTTTGTATTTTTTTTTTTTGTATTTTTGAAAATTATTTTGAAGATCTAAAATATATTATTTCTAGTATCAATCAACAAAAGCAATACTATTTCTAAAAGAAACTTAACAACTAAATAAAATCTTTTTTTTTGTTCTTTCAAAATAAAGTTTTGAGTAAAACTAAATAAAATCTCTTTTGTTCCTTCAAAATAAAGTTTTGAGTAAATAAAATAAGATTAGATCTATATATATTTATTTATTTTTTAGAAACTATAACAATAATAAAAAAACATGGTGATAAAAATGGTCCCAATGGGTCTTGAACCCAAGACATATCACATAATAATCATAAACCAGAACTACTACACCAAACTTAACATTCAATACACTTCTTGATCCAAAACAAAAAGTATAATGACAAAACGGGTTAAGCCCAAACCCGGATCCGTTCACAAAGTAGGAGAGGGAAGATTTTTTTGAAACCCTAATTTCTAATAGCCAGCCGCCACATGCTGCTAAATGTCATTATTTATTTATTAATTAATTTACTTAATTACTATAGAAAGAAAGAGAAGAAAAAAAACTAATTAAAGCGATCAAATCCAAAAAAGTGAAACCGACTCAGTTCATTCTTTTCTATTCACTGCTCTCTTCTATTTACTATGTATTTCTCACTCACTTCATCTTCTTCTTCTTAGGCTCTTTCAACAAAATCAAACAAAAGAAACCCTAAACTACCCTAAACCCTCATCGATCCCAAGCCCCAAATCAATCTATGTTCATGATTCATTTACAAGTAATTGAAATCACCGCAAACAAAAAGCTTAAAAAACACATGGAAGATTACCGAAAAAGTTCAACAGAAAAAGGTATGCTAACATTCTGGTTTCGACTCAACTCTATTCAGTTATGCCCTTCGTCATTTTTCTGAGTTTCGAGTTTGGTCTTTTTCGGATCTGCTCCTTCTTTCTCCTAGTTCCGAAACTGGGCCGCTATTACGGTTTGTTTTGGGCGAGGATTTGAAGGACGTGATTATGCTTTGAAGGTTGTAAGGAAGGTTACGGTGAAATGATGGTGGGTTACTGAGTTGTTGTTTTGAGTGATGCTATGGTTGAGGATGGATTTCAACAGAGGGTTTTTCCTTCTTCCTTTTTTTTCTGTAATTTTGGTCTCTTATAAAGAAAGTGAAGAATGAGGGTAATTTGGGATTTGTATGGAGATGAGGATAAGATCAAGGGGACCAGTAGTACAAAATTAGTGGAATTGAAATTGTGTAGTGGAGAGGAATGAAGTAGTGAGAGTCATCGACTATCTTGAATTTGTTTTGTGCTTTGTACTATTTTGCAGGTTGTTACAGTGATGCTGGAATGGTAGTGGTAGCAGAAGGACAAGTTTTATCAGAACAAACAACAACAACAAATGTACACAAATATGATGTTGTATAATATAATCACAAAAAATTTAAACTTAATTAAAAGTAATTTTACTACTAACAGAAAGCCAATTAAAAAATCCATTAATAATAAAAATTAATATTTTTAAAATAAGGTTAGAACAAAAATGTTATTCTAACAAAAGTGATTGATTTGTTATTTATTTATTTAAATCCTAATTTATTATATTTAATTAGATTTAATAGAAACCAATTAATAACTTCTAATCACTAAAATGATTGAAATTAAATATCACAATAAAAATAGAATTAAAAGATACAAACATAAAAATTAATTAATCTATTTAGAAAAATGTAAACATGATAAAATAAACTTTGATATTAAAATATGACTTATCTAAAAAAGGAAATTAATGTTAATGTGAAAAAAAAATATTAAAATTTCAAAAATAAAATAAAATAAAATAAAAATCTAAATTAATTGTTAATGAAATAGAAAAATAGAAAATATTTTCAATGAGGAAAGATTTTAATTAATTCAAAACTCTAATAAAAAATGCAAAAATCAAGCATGAAATAATCTATAAATACAAACATAATTACTAGTAAAAACAAAACATTGTTATTTAGAAAATAAAACAAAATTCCTTTTAATTATTATTTCATTATTTAACTAATAGAAATTATTTAGTAAAACCTCACCAAATAATTAGAATTAATCAAATATTAAAAATAAAAAAATTAAAGTGAGAAAGGATGCAAACACAATGAGTAAATGACTGTTCTTTTTAATATAAATGCGAGTAGAAAAAACATCAGGGTAAAATTTGGGGTGCAACACCAGGGAGCGACACTTCCTCACAAAGGAAGCCTGTAACGACCGTTACAAGACCCCAGTAGCTCCGTAGAGACCGCTACAGAGGAGGATTCAGTGGCGAGAAAATATTAACCGCCCCAGCTACCAACGCAACCCTACCTCTATAAATAGCCACTCGACTTCAATTTCAAATACGTTTTTTCTTCTGCATTTTTATACCATTACTCTGCCGAATTTTATTTTCAGTATCGATTTTATTTCCGGTCAATTTATTTTAATTTATCTTCTTTCTTTTCTCGTAGAAATTTCCACATCAACGATTGTTGTGAACCTTTGCCAATTCTAACCTTACGTTAGAATTGCGGCTTTTTAATTTCTTTCATCGCATTTGATTTTCAGACAACGAAGGGCAGATCTCACCGACCTGTGGGAGACTCCCGGAACTTGCCAAATATTCCGCATTTTATTTTCAGGTATATTTTAATTAATTCAATTATTGGCTTATTTAATTTTTTATTTATTTATTGGTTTATTTAACTATTTATTTATTTTATGCTTGACTTATCTGAAATGCATGTTTTATCTGAACTGTCTGTTTATCACTGTTGCGCTATAACTGAATTGTTTAACATGCTAGGCTAAATTTAGTTATCGGTATGTAAGGTCATATAGTCGACGGGGTTTAGCAATGCCATTCGATTTATTCCGTTTTAAAAAAAGATTGACTTTCTGGTTTCGATTACTAGTTCTTAATGCAATTGTTTTGTTACGAGAGTAAAATACAAATTAGAAGTTAGGATCAATAAAGCGAGAGTTTGAGATAATAATTGGACATTAATAATTGAGCATCAACGTAAAATACAGCGAGAGCGCTTTTAAGTTGATTAGGTTTGATTATAGGATCTGAATCAATAAACACGAGAGTGTGAGAAGAGGGTTTTAAAATAAATATTTCCTATTGAAACACGTTTTGATAATAGAGGTTTGAGTCAATGAGTTTCTAAAATCCCCGAAGTCCGATCGTTACATACCAATACTTTTCCCCCTGAATGTAAACTAGAATACAATCAGTTGGGTTCCCTAAAACCCCAATTATTTACATCATTAGCCTTAGATTTACGTAGTAGCCTTAGATAACGATTGGTCGACATTTAGTCCCTTGGGATTCAATAATCTTTAAAGCTACACGCGATAAGACTGTATACTTGCGGTCTAGATGCTATAAGACATATAAAATCGCGATCAAGGATGACCTTTCTGAATTTCATTTGAAGTCTCTAGTTGAGAAGACTCATTCCTTCACTAATTCATTTAGCCAGAATGCATACAATGCAACCTTGTCTTTTCGCATTAATGGAATTGTGATCTTCCCAAAAGTTGTGGATTTTGTAGATGTGAATGTTATTTGTATTCTTGTGCCAAAGAATCCAATGATCTCCTTGCTTGGTGACATGTACTGTTTAATACATTTGAAGGATAACAAGAAATGAGGGTTTGTTCTTCATTGTGTTCACATTCTCCATTTACTGTTCAAAATCTATTGTGATGAGATTATCTACATCAACGAGAATCCCCTATAAAATCTCAAGAGGAAATGAAAGACAAATTCAAAGTTCAGGTTAAAACCTTGAAGGTTGATCACTAATAACCTGAAAAAGTATCGTATATTTAAATCAATTTACATGAATTTAATCCGTATTTTATTTAAATTAAGATACTCTTTATTCGTATTGTGTCAGTATTTTCTATGTTTTCATGTATTTAATGTTTACAAGACATGTATGAAGAAAGTCGCAAAAAGTGAAGTAAATCGAGCTAAAAATTCACAAAAATATAAAATAAATAAGCATGAGGTGTATGAGAAACATGAAGTGTAGAAAATAAATAGACTAGCGCGCAAGGCCCAGCCCATGAAGAATTCTCACCAGCCCTACAAGGTGTGACGGTCGTCATACCCCTTAACCAAGCCTTAACGGTCGCCACGCATCACAAGGCGAAGCTTTCTCACCAAGCAAGCTGTAATGACCGCCACACAAACCCTAGCGACCGTGACGCCTTTATTTTTGCAAGAGGAAGTCCAGGGAGAGAAAGAATGTCACACAAATGGATTCCTACTTCTCAGCAAACTCTAACTCTATAAATAGGGGCCCTATGGCCTCATTTGAGGGTTCCTCTTTTTCACGCTCCTTTTCTCTGATTGCCTTTACTGTGTTACTTTCTCGCCGTCGTAGTTTTTTACTTTCAGTTTTCTTCTCTGATTACTTGTTTTAATTTTCCGTTCACTTATATTTTCTCACAACAGTTTCCACACCGAAAATTGTTGTGTACTTTTTCTAGTTCTAACCTTACGTTAGAACCAAGCCTTTTAAATTCCCTGTTGCATTTAATTTTCAGAGCATTTAAGGGCAGATCTCACCGACCTATGGGAGACACCTGATACTTCAAGATTAATTCTGCAATTTTATTTTTCAGGTTTATTTTACAAGCTTTAATTAACTGCTATTGAGATTGTCTGCAATGTCTGGATCTGTATTATTTGATATTATTTATTATTGTTGTTGTGTTTATGAGATTTATAACATGCTAGGCTAATTTACTATTACCGGTATGTAAGGTCACACAACCGACGAGGTTTAGTAATATTAATTGAACAACTCTTTTAAAACAATTTTCTGGTTTCAATTTCCAATTTTAATAACCAAATTGTTTTGTTACGAGAGTAAAATACAAATTGAAGTTAGGATCAATAAAACGAGAGTTTGAGATAATAACTAGACAGTGGTTATTATGCATTAACTTAAAATACAACGAGAGCGCTTTCATGTTAATTAGTTTTTATTTGTTTTCAAAAACTATATTTAAATTTTAAATGATACAGTGAGAGCGCTCACTTAGGTTTAATTATAGGATCTGAATCAATAAACACGAGAGTGTGAGAAGAGGGTTTTCAAACAAATATTTTCTACTGAAATTTGTTTTAACAATCCGAGTTGTGTCAATAAATTTCTAAATCCCTAGGTCCGACCATTACATACCGGTATTTCCCCTGAAATCTAAGTTAGACCGTAGTTCACTTAAGTTCCCTAAAACCCTAATCAATTATATCATTAGCCTTAGATTACGTAATAACATAAGATAACGATAGTTCGACATTTAGTCTCTTGGGATTCGATATTCTTTAAAGCTACACGCGATAAGACTGTATACTTGCATTCTAGATTTCTTAAGACACACAAATTCGCGATCAATTTTTTGGCGTCGTTGTCGGGGACTAACAAAGTCAATATCATAACTCCTTAAGTTACATTGTATAGACTAAGGCATCATTCCCAATTGTATGCCAAGTTCTCTCTCTCTCTCTCTCTCTCTCTCTCTCTCTCTCTCTCTCGAGAAGACTTAGTGCTACCTATTCCCGAACCCGAGCGCTCTATAATTAGAAGACGCCACGTACGAGTATCTCGTACTAATCATAACCTTCCTGAATCTTCTATCTCCGCTGAACCAGTTGAAGAACCAGATATGGTTGATCAACCATGTCTGCTCAAGTCCTATGTTATTCCTTCTCAAGAAGAACCGCATAACATCATTGTTGCCCCCTGTGATCGAGGCTAACAATTTCGAGCTCAAACCGTCTTTGTTGTCAGCCATACAACAGAACCAATTTTATGGTGGTTCCATGGATGACCCTAACTTATATATGTCCATGTTTCTGCAATACACAAACACAATTAAAGCAAATGGAGTCAGTCAAGAAGCGATAAGACTCCGTCTTTTCCCTTTCTCACTAAGAGATAGAGCCATAGCTTGGCTCTAGTCTTTACTAGCCAACTTAGTCACCTCTTGGAATGAGTTGAAGAAGGTCTTCCTTGCGCGTTATTTCCCACCTAGTAAGATAGCTATGCTAAGATCCCAGATAAGTAATTTTAGACAAAAAGACAACGAGTCTCTTTTCGACGCTTGGGAAAGATACAAGGACATGTTAAGGCTTTGTCTGCATCATGGCCTAGAAGAATGGTTAATTATCCATACCTTATACAATGGTTTCTTATATAACACGAGATTGACAATACAAGACGCCACAGGTGGCGCACTTATGGATAAATCTTATGCTGCAGCCTATGCATTTATCGAAAGTATGGCTCAGAACCACTATCGGTGGGGAAGTGAAAGAAATCAGCTACATAAATCTCCTGGAGAGAAAGCACCGACGAAAGGCGGTATGTACGAGATCAGCAGCCTTGACAACATTTATGCCAAAGTAGATGCTCTTGCCCATAAAATAGAAAGCTTAACCGCAATTCCCCTAGCCACCGCGGCTGCTATAACTCCAAATTGCGAGATATGCGGAGTACCTGAATACGTTGCTGCTGAATGTCAACTCTTAGCAGGAACCCCCACAGACCATGTGCACTATGCTCAAGGAAACTCTTACTCAAACACATGCAACCCATGATGGAAAAATCATCCAAATTTCTCTTACAAGAACACCAATGCGTTGTATGCGCCTAGCCAAACACCTGTTGTTCCACTTGAATATTAAAAAGGACCCGTAGCCGCTCCTAATGTCCCTAGGAAGTCCAACCTCGAACTAATGATGGAAAGCTTTATAGCTACCCAAGCTCAGACTAACAAGGATTTCCTAAATCAAAACATTCACACTAGTGAGTAGATAAAACAGTTAGTAAACAAAGTAGATGCTCTAGCCACTCATAACAAAATGCTTGAAACCCAAATCTAAATGTTAGTTGTTATAAGTTAAAAGGCATCGGTACAGTACAATCAGCGGTGTAATAGATTAGATCGGTCTACAAGGGTCTATGACCTAATCTATTTGAGATCAGATTATGCTAGATTTATTTATTAAAAAGATCATATTTAAGCTTTTTAAAAGTCTATTTAATTAAATAGATCAGACTTAGGTTGTTAAAAAGCCTATGAAACCTTATAGATCAGTCTATATTTTTATATATATTAAAACTAGTCTAAATAGTTGGGTCTATATATACATATATACTAGAAAAAAATCTTAAATAGGCTGACATACATATATATATATATATATATTAGAAAAATTCTAAATAGGTCGACCTATATATACATCTATATGTCTAACTATAAGGTTTCTTAAGTAATATGAATTTATGGAAAATCTTAATGAGAAAAACACTTTTAAATAAGTTTTAGATCATGTCAAACTTTTAAAAAGGCCAGACAAATAGGGGAGGCGGTTCTAGCGAGCCCGGACAGACACTCGGACTCAACCCCTATTTTTTTGTATTCTCTCAAATCTTATAGCCGATTTTTAGAAAAAATGAAGGATACAATTAATAAAATCAGGAGGCAAAATTAGTAAAAATAGGGTGTAAAAATTAAAAATTTTGCTCAAACTATCTAAAGCTTCTGACTTCGCCACAGTAAATAAAACAAAAAAAAAAGAAGCTTATAATTAGTCATAAATGAGACTCAAACATGATAACTTTTAGCCAAAGACCAAAATACAATCTTTATGTAAGAATTTATTTTACCAAAAATATTATATTCCATCATTTTCTAAATCAACTTAAACAAAACAAAAAAACAATAGAACTTTTGTTTTTTAATTCCATCCGACCTATCCAATGATAAACTTGGTAAAAAAATTCTATAATGTGTACTAAGAAGAAGAAAAAATTCTTCTAACCGTAGTTCTCTTTCAAGATTTATTTTCATTTCTAATTGCTATTATTTATTTCTACCTAAAATGCAAATTGGGCGCATGAACGCGCCAGCTCAATCTCGCTGCTGAAGGCCGACGGAAGTTTGGTTTTAGAGATGTTACTGCCAAAAACTGCTAGGTCGTGGCGGAGATGGAAGTTGCTCAACGGAGTAAGTTTCGACCTATGATTTTCAATTATGTTCATTCATTTAATCAATTAATTAAAACTCATATGTTACCCACTTTTTCTGATATTATTCTGTCAAAATTGTGTATTTCATAATAATATAATCTCAATGGAGACAATACTAAATTCATCGTTTTATTATTTGGTACCACCGATAGTTGTTGTTGTATGTTGGTTTGATTGTGTGAAAGTTGCATTAACCTCATCGTTACTCTACTGAAGGTCTATTAATTTGTTTTGGTACTGTTTTATTATTTCGAGTCAGTATATACTCATCTTATTTATGCATATGAATGGTAACAACTATTCACTTGATTGAATAATCAAATAGCATTTGATGACAAAAAAGAATATAACAGTATAGAATTTTGTGTTCATGTTGGTGATATGAAGTTATAAGTAAATAAAAATAAGCAAAATCACCAAAATAATAAAAGGAAATAGAAGATATAGATTTATGAATTAGCAGGCACCATACATACACAATTACACTAGAACCAAAATTAGGCTCTTAATGCAATGTAGATTGTTTTATTAGCAAATAAAAACTTAAGTACAAATTAACAACAATAATGTTTAACATAATTCATTGAAAAATTTCACACGACTTTAGCAAGAAGCTTAATAGATGGGAGGTGGGGGTGAGTTATAGAGGTAGGGATGATATGGAGGAGGTGATGGAGATGGTAGAGGCGGAGACTTGTAAATATAAGGAGGCGGTGGTGAAGGTGAAGGAGGTGGCGGTGACGTGTAGACATATGGTGGAGGAGGTGATGGAGAAGGTGGAGGTGGAGATTTGTAGTAGTATGGAGGAGGTGGTGAAGGTGAGGGAGGTGGTGGTGACTTATAGACGTAAGGTGGAGGGGGTGAAGGAGATGGTGGGGGTGGAGATTTGTAAACATATGGTGGTGGGGGTGAAGGGGATGGTGGAGGTGGGGATTTGTACACATATGGAGGAGGTGGTGAAGGAGAAGGAGGAGGAGGGGACTTGTAATAATATGGTGGAGGAGGAGAAGGGGAAGGTGGCGGTGGAGACTTGTAAACATATGGTGGAGGGGGTGAAGGGGATGGTGGGGGTGGTGACTTGTACACATATGGAGGGGGTGGTGAAGGGGATGGCGGCGGTGGTGACTCGTAGATATATGGAGGAGGCGGTGAAGGAGAAGGAGGAGGAGGGGACTTGTAATAGTATGGTGGAGGAGGAGAAGGGGAAGGTGGTGGTGGAGACTTGTAAACATATGGAGGAGGTGGTGAAGGGGATGGTGGGGGTGGTGACTTGTACACATATGGAGGGGGTGGTGAAGGGGATGGTGGCGGTGGTGACTTGTAGATATATGGAGGTGGTGGTGAAGGAGATGGTGGAGGAGGAGATTTATATACATATGGAGGTGGTGGTGAAGGTGATGGCGGAGGTGGAGATTGATAGACGTATGGTGGTGGTGGTGAAGGTGATGGTGGAGGAGGAGACTTGTAAACATATGGAGGTGGTGGGGATGGAGATGGTGGAGGTGGAGACTTGTATACATATGGCGGAGGGGGTGAAGGAGATGGAGGAGGTGGTGACTTGTAAACATATGGAGGAGGTGGCGAGGGAGATGGTGGAGGAGGTGACTTGTAAACATATGGTGGGGGAGGTGAAGGTGATGGAGGAGGTGGTGACTTGTAAACGTATGGAGGAGGTGGTGAGGGAGATGGTGGAGGAGGTGACTTATAAACATATGGTGGGGGTGGTGAGGGAGATGGTGGAGGAGGTGACTTGTAAACATATGGTGGGGGAGGTGAAGGAGATGGAGGAGGTGGTGAGGGAGATGGTGGAGGAGGTGACTTATAAACATATGGTGGGGGTGGTGAGGGAGATGGTGGAGGAGGTGACTTGTAGACATATGGAGGCGGTGGTGATGGAGAGGGTGGTGGTGGGCTTTTATAAACATATGGTGGGGGAGGTGAAGGAGATGGGGGAGGCGGTGACTTGTAAATATATGGAGGTGGAGGTGAAGGGGATGGAGGTGGTGGTGAGTTGTAAATGTATGGTGGGGGAGGAGAGGGTGATGGAGGAGGTGGGGATTTGTAGACATATGGTGGTGGTGGTGATGGAGATGGAGGAGGTGGAGATTTGTAGTAATATGGAGGGAATTTGTCGACATAAGGAGATGGTGGGGGTGGAGATTTGTAGTAATATGGTGGTTGTTGTCCATGATTTGGTGGTGTTGGATGGTAATTGTTTGGCTGACTTTCATAGTAAGGCTTATCATCATCCGCAGCTACACTGCTAGCAATAATGCAAAATGCAATTGCATAGATGAGTTGAGGCCAATGCCTCAACCCAACTGAGGTTCTCATATTCTCTAACTTTGTGTATTTCTGTAATCAGGTTCTTGAAAGAATGTTTGCTAGTTACTGTGATAGCATAAGTTTGTATTAGAGCTCCTTATATAGAGTTTGCCCAAGCGTAGATTATAAGATTTCTGAATATTTCAAATGCATAACAGGCTGGCTTATTGTTTTTAAATTATATTATTGTTTCAAGTTTCAAGGATGATGTACATCATATACTTTTTGTTCATACATACCATCATTTTGTATTTTAATGCTTTGTGGGTTTCAACTATATGAGTTAGTGTTAGGACAAGAACACAGTCAATGAAAAGAGTAGGTGATAATGGCAATGTAATATTGAACGAGTTCTTTTTATTAGATATGAACAACAAATATTTGTGTAAACGCGTCAGAGGAGGCTTGGTTCTGAATATAGAGAGGAACTGGCAAGCACGATTGATAATCTTGAATGTGAAAACAGTTTATAAAGTCAAATTAAATCCAAATTGCCTGAGTTTTCTGATGTCTTATATTCTGATCAATTAATTATTTTTGGTTTTTTCTTCCAAATAGCCATATTTCTTTATTACAAAAAAGAAATTTGTCTTTATTACTATAGTTTCTACGCCAATAACTAGTCAAATGCATTTAAAAAAAAAACAATTTTACATATAAGTTACTCAAATATGGTATTTAAAATTGTATTACTATAGTTTCTACCCCTATTTGAGTTGGTGTATATAAGTTACTTAATATGGTATTTTATATATAAACAATACAATTTTGACAATAATTTCTAAATCTACACCTTATTTTACTGTTCATTGATACCTAAAATATTAAAATAATAATTAATTTTTTTATATATTTTTAAATTAAAAAATACTGATATAAAATTATGTAAGTTAATCAATTTGATAATTTTTAGAAAAAAAAGAATATGCATCGACAATGTAAATTATTTATCACTGTCAATTACACTCTAATTTTTATTAATCAATTTTATTTTAATATTAAAATTTAATTTTAATATTTAAATATTTATTTATCAATTTCATAATTTTATTAACAAATATTTGACGTATCATTGACTAACTTTCTTTTACTATTAAAAACTATTTTTAATTCTGAATATTTATTAATCAACTTTATAATTTTATTAATCGATATTTTACTTTTCATTAACCAATTTTATTTATTATTAAAAATTATTATTAATATTTAAACGTATATTAACTAATTTTTTATTTTTAATTAATTAATTTTATTTTACTATTAAATTATTTTTAATATCTAAGTACTTATTAACTAATTTAATCAATTCATTAACTATTTTTTTTATATTTTATTAATCAGTTTTATTTTACTACTAAAAATAATTATTTGTGCACTATTAATGAACAGTGACAGAATGTAAGTATTTGATCTTATTGTCAAGCTAGCAGTCTATATATAACTTAAAATACATTTGACTTAGTGAGTTATTGTTTAATATTTTTTATAATTCATGTAAATTTTTAGCCTTGTTTAAAACAACCATGAAATTCATGAATCTTTGATCAATTCCACCATGACTTCGACGTGAATAGATTTGAAATATTAATTATAAGAAATTTTTAATGCGTCCTAAGTATTTCTTCAGTACCAATGTATAATTTTTTAAATGCTTTCAAGAATCGAAATATATTTCTGGGGTGCATATTTTTTGATGAAAAAACATATAAATTGGAGATATATCTCTGGTTTTAAATTGAAGTATAGAATGTGTGAAACCACACTCTACGATGTTGATTGGAACCGAAAATACAACTATAGTTCCCAAACCGTAGTTGTATTTCCGGTTAAACGTTAAATATAAACGCGCCATGCTTCTTCCCCTTCCTCATTTACAGAAAACTTAAAAAAACTCAAAATCTTCATTGTTCCATAAATCAAATTGTTTCAACATCTATCAGTGCATATCAACACAGAAGGATACCATCAAACATTACCAGAGAGAGCTAAACAACAACAATCATTAATTGTAAGTTTGATTTGAGCATTATTGAATTTTTTATTTATTTTACATTCAATTTGTGTTTTAGGTTAGTAAACTGAATTTTTGTTAGTATTTGCAATGTTTGAACTCAATATAGAATGGTTAGACATTTAACTTTAACGATCAATGAAAGTTTAATGGCCAACATTAAGGTTCAGCAATGTCATTGACGTTGCTGTGATGTTGCAGGTCGTACTTGTAACACCCTATTTCTCTGTCGGTAGTTTGAATAAAAATCAGAGTAAATTAATTTCTAAAATAAAACATCAAGAATATGATGTCACATCTTCATACATCATACATGCTCATATAAAAAGATATGCGACACATAGTCACTTATTCATCATGTCTGAACTTCGTTTCATTTATTCGCAGCGGAAAACATCACTAATAATTATTCTCAACATGAGTAAGACATCAATTAAAATCCAACAAACAAAGTTCTACAATAGTTTACTCCCATCATAATAAAACAAGCGCACCCCCCCCCCCCCAAGTGTTACGTATGAGAGCTGACACCGACTCAATCTAAGCAAAATGAGGAACTTCTCAACGAGCCTCTACATCGAGCTACTTTGGATCATCTGCACGTTATCCACGTAGAGACAACATTCAAACAAAAGGGGTGAGATATCATAACAATGTAAAAGGAAGCATAATAATGAGCAAATAGAAATTCAAGTACACATAATCATACTTCTTTACCTCACTCCTTTACATCGTTCATCGTACTGCAAGGTACATCAATATACAATCAACACACAAACAACACATGACATCCATCATCACATAATTCATACTCATTCCATCTCCAAAAATATAAATCATTAACAATCATGTAGTGCAATAAGACTGACACTGACTCGTATGCATGTGGAACCAACAGAGCAAAACCCTCATCTTAATAATGTCAATTTAAGGCAACAACAACCTAATAGGGAAAAACCCTCATCTTAATAACGCTAATACAGGCCATTGTAATAGGGCAAAACCCTCATCTTAATAATGCCAACTTAGAGCAATAACATCATAACGCCAATACATGTCATATTTCATGAATGCATGCAACACCGACATGCAACAACTTAATTTACATTGATATTCATACTCATCAATATTACGCCAATAGAGGCCATCGTCATCATTATTAACAAGCAATGTCATGCAAAACAATCGAATCATTCATGCAACATCATCTTACGTCAATCACTACATAAATCATAACACACTACTCAAGAATATACACAGATAGGCACCAATGTTGGTAAAATAATTAACTATTGTGTTCCCATTCATTTTTATATGACAGAAAATCATTTTAGCTTCGTTTTGGTCCAAACGACGCGTCAAACAGACATCCGAGGTGAAAATTATGAATTTTACAAGTTTTCAAAAATCACGTTTACTAATGAAGTAACCTGCCACTCATGAATGCAACCAAATTTACCCCCAGAATGGTAAGAACCAATATTTTCCAATTTTTTTTGATTTAATTGGTTACCATTCTAAAGTAACCGGTTACTTCACTGTTCATAGCCAAAAATTAATAATTTTCCTGCTATGGGATGTCAATATTTTTCACCAAAAATCAGTTTTGTGAATGCTCTAAAACATGCCCATTCATAAAATTTTCAACATACATCATACACAACAATTCCAATACAAACATCACACCAATTTCATCAATACCACACAAAATGCATCAAAGAATTCATCAATAGAAAAAAACCCAATCAAGCAAAATAGAGGAAAAATCAAGAACAACAATCATGAGACCTAAATACTACCATACCCCCATCATTATGTATCTCATTGTAGTGTTAGAATCTCACCTTTACCTTATATTTTGT
Organism: Vicia sativa; assembly: GCA_021764765.1. Taxonomy (NCBI): domain Eukaryota; kingdom Viridiplantae; phylum Streptophyta; class Magnoliopsida; order Fabales; family Fabaceae; genus Vicia; species Vicia sativa. Next base: position 206,841,291 of record CM038793.1, read on the forward strand.
CGGTTCTTGATTCATACGGTGAAGCTTCTTGCCCTAGCCTTCTAGTGTTATTTCTCTTCTTCTCACTTCTACATTTCTTTTTGTTCCTACGTTCTGATTCTAATTCTTTATTCTTACTTTAATATATTCTGACAATAATCAGGGCCGCCCCAATCAAACCGGATGCCCCGTTTTAATTTTTAAAACGGGCCTCAATTTAGAAAAAAATACAATTATAATAAATTAAAAATGACATATAAAAAATATAATTATATATTTTTAAAAAATAATTAAATAGAATTATTTTGATTTTGATCAATCTAATTTTTATAATGCATTGGATTTTTATCATAGTATTTTTTTGATTTATTGAATTTTTTTTTATAGCGGTTGAGGGGCTCTACAATACAAGAGGCAATAGAGGAATGCTGCAAATATCAGGGGCCGGCGTATTATTCAACATACTCAGTAGTATGTTAGATTTAGATGCATTTTATTATTATTACTATTAGGTTTTCTTATTTTTGGATTATTTTGATAACACTTTGTGTACATTATTTTGGAACATAATATTTATGAGTATTTTGTAACTAATTCGTATTTAATTACAATGATATTTTACTATGTATAAATGCAACAACTGTGTAAATGCAACAAACCTGCATAAAAATATGGTCACAAAAGTCTGTGCAGGAACCAAAAATATAACTACTATTTAGAACCGTAGTTGCATTTTCGGTTTCAAACATGAATTTTCAAAAAAAAAAAGGTGCACCCCGGAGATGCATTACTGGGGAGTATTTTTGGGTTTACATAGGGTATTTTTACCCTATATAAGATGAAATAAGAAATTCTCTTAATTTATTTCTTGTTTTAAACAACAATTTCATAATATATTTGGAAGAGAAGAAGAAATGCTAAGAATCATCATCTTCTTGCATTAATCTCATTCAAAAAGGTTTATTAGACTTTATATACTTACAAACTCAAATTCAATGATCTCTATACTACTTATGGTATACCACCTTACACAATATCAAAAAAAATCTAACTACTTTGTAATTGTCTAATAAACTTGTCTTTATCAAATCTGACGGTTCAACTTGTCTCCTTGATTTAATGGTTGTGATTGATTCTTCAACACCTCCACAAGGTGATACTTGGCAAATGTCTAGCATGTCCAATTTTGAATCCAAAATCGGAAATGCTTTAAGATAGAGTGACTTGGTAAGAAGTTGTAAACTTCATCTTTAGACTTGAAATTACATGTTGAATCATAATTAAGAGCATTCACATTGGATGGAGAGGAACACACAAGTGAAAGAGACACTACATATTTGCCTACAATTTTAAGATGATATGTGTATGGTTCCTCTCACTTATAAAGTTCTCAACCTTCAATTTTTTAAGCAATGTTTGACTTCTAATGCACACTTTTACACAATAGTATTCTTCTTCACTTGATGAATGGGAGACAATGCTTTGTTTCTTTGTTCGCCTTGGAATTAGAGAAGAGCCAAGGAAGACACACATTCTTGTTACTGATCTTCTAGTGTATACATTCTTTTCCCAATCTGCATCACAAAATCCAAACAATTATAAGTTAGAATTTCTTGGAATTAACATTTCATGACCAAGCCATGATTTTAAGTATCTCAACACCCTATATGTAGCTTGATAGCAAATCATGGTAGATTTGGGTAGGATTTGGCCAAGTTGATGGACTATGAATGTAATGTTGAGGGTGTTAGAACAATATTTGTGTCTACAATATTGTTGAAATATTTCTTATTTAATATTATTTATTTTCTTATTTAAGAGTCATTATATCACTCCTAAAATAAAGGAGTTACTTTGTATTCTCTCTCCTATAAAAGGAGTTCTTTTCCTTCATAATTATGCATATTTTATCACCAATATCCTTTTCTACATGGTATCATGAGCTCTATTAGGGTTAGGGTGATACTGTAAAGTTTTCCCTAATTAGGGTCTTCCATATCTTTTTCTAACGACCCATTCTTTTATCTGACCCGACCGATCCAAACTATGATGGACCCTCTCCAAACACCTCCTCCTAGAGGTCGTGGAGGCGGCAGCGATGCCAACAACAATTCTGGCGGCGATGCCAACAACAATTCCAGCGGCGGCGTCAACGTCAATTCTGGTGGCACCAATAATTTTGGCAGAGGAAGTGGATTTACCATGCCAGAAATGCCCAGTTTCGTGACAAACAACAATTTTAACGGTGGGTTCAGTTATGCCAGAGGTGATCCCAACAACAAACTTTTTGGGTCCGGTTACAGCTACCCATTTGATGGTGGTTACAGTAACTCAGGAGGTGGAGGTCAAAATAACTCTCTTCAGGTTAATGTTCAGAAACTGGATGGCTCAAACTACATTGAATGGTCCCAAACTATTTGACTTATTCTAGAAGGCAAAGAGGAGTTGGGTTTTCTTACTGGTGATGCTCCAGTGCCTGCAACAACACATCCTAATTACAAGTTTTGGAAATCTGAAAGCTCTTCTATTATTGTTTGGCTTATTAATACTATGGAGGTAGGCATGAGAAAAACATACATGTATCTGCCTACGACAAAAGATGTTTGGAATGCTGTAAAATTGTTTACTATGATACTAAAAGTTTCTCTCAAATTTATGATCTAAAATCCAAGTTATGGAATTTAAAGCAGAATGACATGGATGTCACTATCTCCTATAATGAATTGATGGCCCTTTGGAAATAGTTGGATCAGTGCTATGATTATAAGTGGAGGTGTACTGAAGACAATGTTCAGTTTATCAAGACGCAGGAGAACGACCGCGTCTTTATTTTTCTTGCTGGTCTTAACAAGGAACTCGATGAAGTAAAAGGTAGAATTCTTGGAAATAATCCTCTTTCAACAATCCTAGAAACATTTTCAGAAATCAGAAGGGAGGAGGCTAGACAAAGAGTAATGATGGGAAAGTCAAACTCAGCAATTGATGGTTCCGCCCTTGTCACAAACAACTTCAATAAAGACAACAAGAAATATGGTAAGAAAGATGGTAAACTCTGGCGTGACCACTGCGAACGTTATTACCACACACGTGAGACTTGTTGGATAATTCATGGAAAGCCTCCTAATTGGAAAAAGAAGGGTGGGGGGTCGTGCACTTCAAGCAACTTCTAATCAAGAGCCACAGTCTTCCCCAAATGCATTTCCATTCACTAAGGAACAGCTAGACCAAATGTACAAACTCCTCGAGTCTCAAACACCTTCATGCTCCATAGCCCAGAAAGGTAACTTCCCAAAATAAGCCCATTTTAGTGTCATTCCTAATCGCACATGGATCGTTGATTCTGGAGCCACCGATCATATGATCGGTGAATCCGGTTTATTTTCTTCATATAAACCATGTGCAGGAAATTCCAAAATTAAAATAGTTGATGACTCTCTTTCAGCCGTGGCAGGAAAAGGTTATATTGTTTTGTCTCCCTTTCTAACCATCCAAGATGTGTTACATGTCCCAAATTCGTCTTGCAACTTTTTATCTGTCAGTAAGATAACCAAAAATAAAAATTGTCAAGCTCATTTCTTTGATACTCATTGTGTGTTTCAGGATTTGATCTCGGGGAGGACGATTGGCACTACTGAAGAAAGTGGTGGATAGATAGATAGATAGATAGATAGATAGATAGATAGATAGATAGATAGATAGATAGATAGATAGATGATAGATAGATAGATAGATAGATAGATAGATAGATAGATAGATAGATAGATAGATAGATAGATAGATGATGATAGATGATAGATAGATAGATAGATAGATAGATAGATAGATAGATGATAGATAGATAGATGATAGATAGATAGATAGATAGATAGATAGATGATAGATAGATAATAGATAGATAGATAGATAGATAGATAGATAGATAGATAGATAGATAGATAGATAGATAGATAGATAGATAGATAGATAGATAGATAGATAGATAGATAGATAGATAGATAGATAGATAGATAGATAGATAGATAGATAGATAGATAGATAGATAGATAGATAGATAGATAGATAGATAGATAGATAGATGATGATAGATAGATAGATAGATAGATAGATAGATAGATAGATAGATAGATAGATAGATAGATAGATAGATAGATAGATAGATAGATGATAGATAGATAGATAGATAGATAGATAGATAGATAGATAGATAGATAGATAGATAGATAGATAGATAGATAGATAGATAGATAGATAGATAGATAGATAGATAGATAGATAGATAGATAGATAGATAGATAGATAGATAGATAGATAGATAGATAGATAGATAGATAGATAGATAGATAGATAGATAGATAGATAGATAGATAGATAGATAGATAGATAGATAGATAGATAGATAGATAGATAGATAGATAGATAGATAGATAGATAGATAGATGATGATAGATAGATAGATAGATAGATAGATAGATAGATAGATAGATAGATAGATAGATAGATAGATAGATAGATAGATAGATAGATAGATAGATAGATAGATAGATAGATAGATAGATAGATAGATAGATAGATAGATAGATAGATAGATAGATAGATAGATAGATAGATAGATAGATAGATAGATAGATAGATAGATAGATAGATAGATAGAGATAGATAGATAGATAGATAGATAGATAGATAGATAGATAGATAGATAGATAGATAGATAGATAGAGAGAGAGAGAGATAGAGATAGATAGATAGATAGATAGATAGATAGATAGATAGATAGATAGATAGATAGATAGAGAGAGAGAGAGAGAGAGATAGATAGATAGATAGATAGATAGATAGATAGATAGATAGATAGATAGATAGATAGATAGATAGATAGATAGAGAGAGAGAGAGAGAGAGAGATAAAGAAGATATGAAAAGAAAGAAAAAGAAGAAGAAGATGAAGAACTCTATAAGATACTGCACTCAAACTTAGATTATATTCATCTTTGTAGATTTATGTAAAAGAAATGAGTTATTGTTCATATCTTTCTAAACACTTTTGTGTTTTATCATGTACTTAAACTAAGAGTAATCTGCTTGTTAAGAAGCATTCTTGTAATATCCAAGAAATAATTTTATCTAGAATTGGTGATGTCTCAAGTGATTGAGTGAAGATCTATATACTTGGGAAAACTTTCACAACTGGTCATTGTAGATGAAATCCTTTCTAAGGGACCGAGTAGGTCAAAATCCTTGAGAGGCCAGTGACCCTTATATCTCTTAGGGGACCGGGTATGTCAGAATTCTTAAGGGATCACTAATTGTATGATCATTGTTGTTTTTAGTCACTAGCGGGTAGCCCATGCATCTAAAATCTGTTGAGATTAGTGGATTAAGTCCTTGTTGAAGGCAAAATCATCCGAGGAGGGTGACCAATATGTAGCCTTTGTTGAAGGTGAACTTGGATAAATGAAATGTGTCTCTTTATATTTCTAGAACCTTGTATTCTTTCATAGTTTTATCAAATAGTTTTTCAAAAAGGGAAAAGTTTCGAAAACCTAATTCAAACCCCCTTTCTTGTATTTTTCTCTACCTTAAATTGGTATCAGAGCCCGAATTTGTTATTGATTTTTGAATAAAACACTTAACCGTGTAGAGATATCCAGTAAGAGAAAAATATGAATGTTATAGATTGAAATGAAAGAAATAGGGATCAATTTAAAACATTCAGTTTTATTAGAAAAGGAATCATGGTTCTGAAAAATGACTTAGAAATATCAAGAACAAGATGCATCATAAGATATTCTCTCAACAGGTATCTGAGTAAATCATAAGAAGAAAGTATCAAAGGCTTGTAGAAGAAATAAAGATCATGCATGTAACCAAAACTCTAGACATATCAGCTCTAGAAGAAAGAGTCACCAACTCTTAGAAGCATACAAGTCTGGATCAAAAGACACGTTAATAGAAAGGAATGTCACATTCACCATACTCACTAAAAATTCTCTTGTTCTCATTAGGGGTTAGTACACTCTAATCAATAGATGAAACTACATCTAGAAAGACATTGTCCATACTACCTTTTCGAACAAATATGAAAAATCATCAAAGAAGCGACAAGGTCAGCCTCGGAAGTGGAAGCATCTTCTTTCGACTTTTGACTCTTGGCATACATGGCTTTCTTCAGTTACAGAAAAATAATATATTGTAGAGATGCATTTGACAAAGAAGGAAAAGTAATACTTCAAGATGTTGCAAAAATGACTTTTTAGAAAGCGCGAGATGATTTATTGAAAAACAATAAACATTACCAACACTTCAAATCACCTTAGGAAAATACTTGATTGTTTCAATTTCCAAAGATCACTATGACGAAACCTACAAAAAGATGTTTGTAGAATGTGACACATTTAAGGCGCGAATTCCCAAGGAAACCAACACCACTTCTTGGTTTTCCATTCCAAATAATATGCAGTTTCTACGGAGGAGCAAATAAGAAAAAAACCTCTGCATTGTCGAGTAGGGACAATGGCTTGGGGGAACTTTTATGGGTCGATCGAAAGAGTCAACATGTCTGACCCAAAGCAAGAAATGCATCTTCTGAATTTTATGCATCGTAGGCATAATACCCCGGGGAGAGCATAAGAGATCTATGGCTAAGATACATCCAACGAGTCCCTATATTTCACGCCTTAAAGATAACGGGTGGTTACAACCGCTCCTTATATAAATAGAATGTCCATCATTCTCAAATACATGTTTTCAAATTCCAATTTCATTCACTTTTATCCTCCACATACTGACTTGAGCATTGGTGTTTTAACCTTGCAGGTTAGCCCCTACATCACCACACTTGAAGTTCAAATCCACTGTTGCATACATAACCTTGTAGTTCCTTAAGGTTATGTTTGGATATCGTAAAACGAATGAGACACAATGAAGCAAAGTAAAGTGGAATGGAGCGCAGTAAAATAAAAATGATGTTCCATTATTTGAGTATTTCACGAACTAAAATAATTTTATCATTTTGCCAAAATAGAATGGTACAAAATAAAAAAATAATAAAAAGTCATGGAATGGAATGAGGTGAAATGTATTTCATCCATTCCGCTCGATTCCCATTTTTTTAATTAATCATAACAATAAAATATAAATTTATACCGTTTCATTTCATTTTATTTCATAAATCCAAACAACCGTAACAAAATAAGTTAAATGAAGTAGAGTGAATGAAGTGAAATCAAAATAAACAAAATAAATATATCATTGTTTAAATATTTTTTATGGAAAAGAATAAAATTGATATTAAAGAATGCTAAATAATAATAAAATATATTCAATCATATTGCGAATTTTTTTGTTGCAATAACCAACTTTTAAAAAAAATACATAAATAACCAACTTTTGAAAAAATTTACGCAAATAACCAACTTTCAGATGTAATATACAAGCAGGAGCCATCTGAGATGGCTCCTGCATTGATTTTAACAAGCAGGAGCCATGCTGGTTGGCGCCTCCTCCTACTTTTTTGTCCTAAAAGCCATCTCAGATGGCTCATATGTGCAAACACATGAGAAAAGCCATCTGAGATGGCGCCTATGTGTACTTTTAAATTTTTTTTCAATTTAAATTAAAGTGCATGACATTGTTGTGAAATAAAACTTGTATTATAAATTTTCATTACAACGAATAACGATTACATAAGTTTATTCCCGGCGACCCGGGACTTGTAGATGACCACGGGTTCCACATGTGCGTCCTCTCCTAACTCGTCTGATGTGAGGTTCTGGATCCGGCTGTTGTTGGGTCGATGGCACCTGATCATGGGTTGATGGCTGCTCGTAGTGAATGCGATCAGGATCCATGAATGCCTCAAGATCTGCATTACTTGTTGCACCGGTTTCGTATAAAAGTGTTCCCATGTTCTCATAGCTTGGTCGTTGTGGTGAGGGGTTAGGTTCCATTTGGGGACTATAGCAGTCGTCATCCGTATATGTGGATTGTGAATGAGTGGGGTAAAAAGGAAATTGGGTGTTTGGAGTCTCGTACCCATATGAATGGTGAGGGGTTTGGTACGACGATGGTTGGTGGAATATTGGGTTGGTTGGGGAATATTCCTCAGGGAAGCCAGGGTCTGGGCTGAGGTGAGATGTTGATGGGCCCATATAGGGGGGTTGGACATATGATATTTGTTCGGTGTATTGTACTTGGGTGTGTGGCATATGTGAGTATTGGAATTGTGGGTCGGACATTTTGTTGGGTGGGTAATCATGTTGAGGTTGAGGTTGGGGTTGAGATTGAGTGTTGGTGGTTCTGTGTCATCGGGTTGGTTGGCGGGAGGTTAATGGTTGTTGGTAGTGTTGTTGGGGTGGTTGTTGGTAGTGTTGTTGGGGTGGTTGTTCGTAGTGTTGGTGTGGTTGTTGTTGGTGGTGGTGGTGCCGAGGTTGTTGTTGGTATTGTTGTTGAGGTTGCTGTTGGCGGTAGCGTTGTCTTGGTTGTTGTTGTGGCTCTGAAGGTTGCCCCTACTGGGTGCGAGGGTCGACCAAATAGCGGGGGTGAGAAACATGCATATCGGGATTTGTGACTGACCGGTACGAAGTAATGTATTGACGAGAGTGTTGCATAATCTCGTCATCTTCGTAAACGGGAAATTGTAAGATATGGTCTGCTCGGTTTTTCCACATCCTGCAATTCTCCCTGGCAAAATTTCTCCAATTATCATATCCCCATTGGGCATCGACCATTCTAAGATGCCAAGGATCCAAACATATCGGATCGCGTGGTATGTCTTGGAACATACCAAACTGCATCTTCACACGGTCGCTGTGGTGCATTTCCACAATGTTAAACTGTATGATTGTAGTCTTCGCAGTCCAAACCTCTGCATCATCATCATTAGGTACATGGTCCAAACCCAAGTACGGTCTCCATGTAAACTGTTCATAAAAATAATGCAGATTAATGATAAATTTTAAAATAATATACATTAAAGTTAAAATAATTTGGAGTTAATCGAAATTACGTACATCAGTTGCGCCAAGGTGGTCTATTAGATTACGATATAGGAGAACATTGTGTCTCAGATTCTTTCCGTAATCCATGCCCACTACGCTAAACCTATATGAATTAACATTTAATATATTAGGATTTTATATATATGAAAGATATAAATATTTTAATAAATAAGCAATGTACTTACTTTGTTGCGTATGGAAAACTGAACGGTAGGTCGTTGATGGGATTAAGTGATTGCATTCTCTACCAACCCCATGTTTGAAGTAAGAAAGCACATCCATTAAAAGTTGATGTGTCTTTCATACAGTTCTTACACAAGGAACTGTATAGCTGGGCAAGAACAGCGGAACCCCAACTATATCTTCCTATCTTATTCACGTCCCAAAGTAAACTCAAATACATAAAATTTACACTATTTCCCGTACTTTCGGGGAATAAAAAACTACCAAACATTAACATTATATAGTTTCTACTTTTTATAATTTTTTCTTTCTCGGTGGAGTTTTCGTCCAAAACAAGGGAATAATAATGCTCTCTAAGAGTGGATAGAAATATACCTTGGCCTCTTGCACTAGGACCTTCCACCATATCTTTACCCAACAACTCCTCTCATAGAGTGTTTGCTTGTTGGACTGGACTATTAACCGCCTTACCATTGATAGGAAGACCCATTAACATGTAAACATCCTCTAGTGTGACGGTACATTCACCTATAGGCAGATGAAATGTATGTGTCTCGGGTCTCCATCTTTCGCACAATGCAAGAATAAACTTTGAATCGATTGTGTAGTTGGAGATTTTAATAACATCTCCAAAACCTGCTCCCATGTCATTGCGACGTGTGCACATGTTCATCAAGATGCACCAGTACTTCTTTCTCCAATTTACAAGTCTGAGACCTTTCTCAATGTATACAACAATGCCTTCGAACCAGTAGCAAACCAGATTATTGGCCTGTGTACGAAGGGGAAGTAGTTTGGCATAACAGTCAAATGCAGAGAAATAAAAAGGGTCATCCCAAGAGCAAACGTATAACAACTGAAATGGACGACGTTGATAAACTAGAAAGAAAGTGTGGTCTATGTCGTCAACCCGGACACAATCGAAAAGATTGTCCCTAACGTGCTACAAGCTCAACATCCTGAAATTTGTATTTCATTTATCTACACTTTTTAATATTGTAACAAATCTTCTTCTTTTCATTAATAGCATTTCTTACAAACACCAATACGTAGACAACAAAATAAAAAACTACACGATTAAAACAACAACATGAAAAATGACGCATCAACAACACAAAAAATTATTTAAGACACTACAACTGTCAAAACAATCTCATCGGAACCATACATCATCGCAATAACGTCGACGTCTGTTTTGACTTCCTCCAACCAAATTCGAGGTTGACCAGTTGTGAAGTTCATGGTTGTTCTCTTCCTCTGGATCCTTCTAATTTCTTCACCAACTTCTATTTCTCCCTCTAACCAACGCATCAACTATTTTTTCAGTTTGGCCATGGTAAATATGTGCCAAAATTTCATTTTTATTGGAGGTTTTGAGACCGAGAAAATAACGTATCCATCTCTGGTATGGATGTATGGAGATGTCATGATAGAAAAATAAGAGAGAGTAACAGAGAATAAGAGAGAATATGAGATGAGAAGTTGAAAAAATGTGAAAAATGAAGGAGGGATGAGTGTTTATTTATATAAAAAAAATACATGTAGGAGCCATCTGAAATGGCTCATACATGTAAACTACAAGGAGGAGGCGCCATTCTAGATGACTTTTTCATGAGGAGGAGCCACATGGAATGACGCCTATGTGTTATATTTAAGTGCAGGAGCCATCTCAAATGACTCTTATGTGTTATTTAGTTCTGAAAGTGAGTTATTTGCGTAAATTTTTTTCAAAAATTAATTATTTACGTATGTTTTTCTTAAAAGTTGGTTATTCCAAAATTTTTTCTCATATTGCATATATTTTTTAATCAAATTAAAAAAAGTTTCCCTTCCAGATTTATTTTCATTTCTAATTGGTAATTGTAATATTTCAACCTAATAGCTTCCCAAAATGCAAAATGGGGGCGCATGAACGCGTCAGCTCAATCTCGCTGCTGAAGGCCGATGAAAGTTGGTTTTAGAGATGTTACCGCCGAAATCTGCTAGGCCGCGGCGGAGATGGATGTTGCTCAACGGAGTAATTTTCAACCTATGATTTTCATTGCAAATGGTTTTATTTTGTTACTTTTAGCTTCTTTACAATTATTCAATGATGATGCATTACTGTTTGGGTGAAACGAGATACTAATTTTGCTTTACATAATTTTTACAACCAGCAAATACCAATTCAATATAGATTCAGATTCAGGTTTCTCCAATGCCCAAAGTTCTTGCTACGGAACGGAATCTGCTTTCCATTCCTCACTTCATTGCAGGTAAATCATGATTACTTGTGTTCCATTCACTTCTTGACTCTAATTTTTATAAATGATAGATCAAACTGTCTCTGTTTGATTCTTGTGATTTAATCAATTACATATTATATTTATCACATTCATACATTGCATATAATAGCATATGCTACAAGATGTATATTAGTTTTAATCAAGACAAACTCACATGTTACCCACTTTTTCAGCTTTCATTCAATCAAAATTGTGTAACTCTTAAGAATCTAATCTCAGTGGAGACAATACTAAACTCATTGTTTTATTATTTGGTACAACCAATTAAGGTTTGATTGATTGAGTGTAATTTGCACAAATCATATTGTTAATCTACTATAGGTCTATTAATTTGTTTTGGTATAATTTTATTTGTTTTGAGATGCATATGAATGGTAACAAGAATTCGCTAGATTACATAATCAAATAGTATTTGGAGAAAAAAAAGAGTTTAACAGTATATAATTTTGTGTGTTGATGTTGGTGATATGAAGTTATAAGTAAATAACAATATGTTAAACAATAAAGCAACTGAAGGAAATAGATAATATAAACTTTTGAATTAGCACCATACATTCACAATTACACTAGAACCAAAATTAGGCTCTTAATCCAATGTAGATTGTTTTATTAACAAATAAAAGCTTAAATACAAGTTAACAACAACAGTGTTTAACATAATTTGTTAAAAAATTTCACACGACTTTAGCCAGAAGCTTAATAGACTGGAGGTGGGGGTGAGTTATATAGGTAGGGATGATATGGAGGAGGTGATGGAGATGGTGGAGGTGGAGATTTGTAGTAGTATGGAGGAGGTGGTGAAGGTGAAGGAGGTGGTGGTGACTTATAGACATAAGGAGGAGGAGGTGAAGGAGATGGAGGGGGTGGAGATTTGTAAACATATGGAGGTGGGGGTGAAGGGGATGGTGGAGGTGGAGATTTGTACACATATGGAGGAGGCGGTGAAGGAGAAGGAGGAGGAGGGGACTTATAATAGTATGGTGGAGGAGGAGAAGGGGAAGGTGGTGGTGGGGACTTGTAAACATATGGAGGAGGTGGTGCTGGGGATGGTGGGGGTGGTGACTTGTAGACATATGGAGGAGGTGGTGAAGGTGATGGTGGAGGAGGAGACTGATAAACATATGGTGGAGGAGGTGATGGTGAAGGAGGAGGAGGAGACTTATATACATATGGAGGTGGAGGGGATGGAGATGGTGGAGGTGGTGACTTGTAGACATATGGTGGTGGAGGAGAGGGGGATGGAGGCGGGGGAGAGTTGTACAAATATGGGGGTGGTGGTGAAGGAGATGGTGGAGGAGGAGACTGATAAATATACGGAGGTGGTGGAGATGGAGATGGTGGAGGTGGAGACTTGTATATATATGGTGGAGGGGGTGAAGGTGATGGTGGGGGTGGGGACTTGTAAATGTATGGAGGTGGTGGAGATGGAGAAGGTGGAGGTGGTGACTTGTAGACATATGGAGGAGGAGGTGAAGGGGATGGAGGTGGTGGTGAGTTATAAACATATGGTGGGGGAGGAGAAGGGGATGGTGGAGGAGGAGACTTGTAGACATATGGTGGTGGGGGTGAAGGTGATGGAGGGGGTGGCGATTTGTAGATATATGGTGGAGGAGGTGAAGGGGAAGGAGGTGGTGGTGACTTATAAACATATGGTGGAGGTGGTGAAGGAGATGGTGGAGGAGGTGACTTATAGATATATGGAGGTGGCGGTGATGGAGAGGGTGGTGGTGGGCTCTTGTAAACATATGGTGGGGGAGGTGAAGGAGATGGAGGAGGTGGTGACTTGTAAACATATGGGGGAGGAGGTGAAGGGGATGGAGGTGGTGGTGACTTATAAACATATGGTGGGGGTGGTGAGGGAGATGGTGGAGGAGGAGACTTGTAGACATATGGAGGTGGTGGTGATGGAGAGGGAGGTGGTGGGCTCTTGTAGACATATGGTGGAGGAGGTGAAGGAGATGGAGGAGGTGGTGACTTGTAGATATATGGAGGTGGAGGTGAAGGGGATGGAGGTGGTGGTGAGCTGTATACGTACGGTGGGGGAGGAGAGGGTGAGGGAGGTGGAGGAGATTTGTAGACATAAGGTGGGGGAGGAGAGGGTGAGGGAGGTGGAGGAGATTTGTAGTAATATGGAGGGAATTTGTCAACATAAGGAGATGGTGGGGGCGGAGACTTGTAGTAATATGGGGGTGGTGATGAAGATGGTAGAGGTGGAGATTTGTAGTAATATGGAGGTGGTTTGAAATAATATGGTGGTTGTTGTCCATGACTTGGTGGTGTTGGATAATAATTGTTTGGCTGGCTTTCATAGTAAGGCTTATCATCATCAGCGGCTACACTGCTAGCAATTAAGCAAAATGCAATTGCATAGATGAGTTGAGGCCAATGCCTCAACGCAACTGAGGTTCCCATATTCTCTAACTTTGTGTATTTCTCTACTGAGTTCCTTGAAAGAATGTTTGCTAGTTACTGTGATTGCTTAAGTTTGTATTAAGAACCCTTTATATAGTGTTTGCTCAAACATAAATTATAAGATTTATGAATATTTCAAATGCATTATAACAGGCTGGTTTATGTTTTTAAATTATATTATTGTTTAAACTTTCAAGTATGGTGTACATTCTATAACCTTTGTTCATACCATCCTTCTGTATTTTAAAATTCAATGTTTTGTGGTTTTCAACTATATGAGCTAATGTAGGACATGAACATAGTCATTGTAGAGAGTAGGTGATCATTGCTATGTAACATTGAATGAGTTCTTGAAAAACAAATATTATTGAAAATACGTTAGAGGAGGCTTAGTTCTGATTGTAGAGAGGAAATGGCAAGCTCGTTTGAAAATCTGAATGTGAAAATAGTTTATAAAGTCAAACTACTTCCAAATTGCCAGAGTTTTCTAATGTCTTATATTCTGATCAATTAATTTTCTTTGGTTCTTTCTTTCAAATTGCCATATTTCTAGATTATAAAAAAGAAAAATGTCTTTATTGCTATAGTTTATTCGCCCATATTCTTGGTGAATTAATAAACTAATTCTGCTTAATTACTTGTCAATATGGAATAAGTTACTTAAAATGCATTTGACATAGTGTATATTAGTTACTGCGTCGTTTTCATTATTCTAATCACTGTCATTACATGGAAACTTTTTAGCCCTCTTGTTTAAAACAACCACGAATCTTTGATTAGTTCCACCATGAGTTCAACCGTAGAAATGTTTGAAATATTAATATTTCTTGTTTACTTGGCCCGTTAGTTTAACTTTAAATTTTTTTTTTTAATTTTTGAAAATGAATTTTATAAAAAGATTTTTCAAAATATTATAAAATTTTTAAGTAAAATTAATTGGAATACACTGTCAATCTAAATTACTTTACACTATCATCCAATTAAAATGAATTATTTTGACACATAAATATGAGATTAGAAATAAAAATAAATCAATTATAACTAGATCAATTTAATACTATTTCTTTCATGTTTCTCTCTTCTGTCAAATTGATTTATTTTAATTGAATGATCGTGTAAAATAGTTTTATATTGAAAGTACATTTCAATTAATCTCTTTTTAAATTTGATTTTTATAAGTTGAAATTTTAATTTTGATATATTCTATAATATAAACATACATTATGGAATGCCAGCACCTAAGAGAATTGACATGGATGTGATAACCGTTGAAGAAGCCCAAGACAATAGCAACATGAGAGTGAATGAATTTGTTGGGTCACTTCAAACATTTGAATTGACTATTAGTGACAAGTCTGTAAAGAAGAACAAAGGCATAGCTTTTGTATCCAACATTAAAGATGAAGAGAATGTCAAATGCCATTATAATACTTGGGAGGTAATTCAACTAAGTGTTGAAGAGAATGAACAGGAGTGAAAGATATAATATACAGAATATCTCATCTGATATCAACAAGAACTATGACTTTTTGAGAAAAATCAGAACTAGAGAGAAGTCAAGTCAAAGTAAAGGCATTTAGTGTCATGAATGTGAAGGCTTTAGCCACATAGATCAGAGTGAAAAAGTCTGTCAACTAGGAGAAAAATAGAAGGAAATCATAGCTATACTGCGGGTTGAAAAGGAAGAATGCATAGCTGATATCTGTGATCTACATGATGAAGTGACTATGTTAACCTCAAAACTTGAAAATATGACCAAGTTCATAAGGATGTTGAACAATGGGTCTGAGGTGCTGGATGAAATTCTTCAAGATGTAGAAGGAGGTAGAAGATCTACTGGTATATGGTTTAATTATCAATCTTCAAAAAATAAAAGAAAAAACTATGTGATGAAATTTGTTTCTGCTGAAGTGAAGGATGAGAGTATAATGTCTAACCAAATGTAACAACATCCTTCTAGGTTTCATGAAACTCATACTAGAACCAAGCTCCAACCTTGGAAATGTCATCATAGTGGGAATTATAGTCACATATAACTATTATGTTACAGGTTGTATGGTTATCCAAAACATTCACATCAACCTAGGGTTAATCATGTAAGGATTAAAACTAGAAAGAAGTGGAAAGTGAAGGATGATATCACTAGTCTCATAGCTCATACCTCTCTTAGAATCTCATCTAGAAAAGACTAGTATTTTAACAATGGGTGTTCTTGGCATATGACAAGAGTGAAGAACTTCCTGGTGGACATAAAGTCTAACACCACTAGTTATGTCACTTTTGGAAATGGTGCCAAAGGAGAAATTAAAGGAGTTGGAAAACTAGCCTGTGAGATATCCTCTAAGCTTAATAATGTCATTCTTGTAAAAGGATTGATTATTAATCTTATAAGTATCAGTCAGTTATATGATCAAGGCTTTAAAGTTAATTTCACTAAGTCTGAATGTGCGGTCACTAATGAGGAGAATAAAGTGCCGATGAGAGGAGCCAAATCTAAGGATAATTTCTACTTATGGACTCCTCAACCAATTACTTGTTCCTCCACATGTATGATGTCTAAGGAAGATGAAGTCAAGTTGTGGCATAAAAAACTTGGCCATTTGTATATGAAAGGATTAAAGAAGATTATGTCTAGAGAAGCTATTAGAGGCATTCCCAAGCTCAAAATTGAGGAAGGAAAAATCTGTGGTGAGTGTTAAATTGGGAAGTAGACTAAGATGTCACACCAGAAGGTTCAATATATGACTACTTCAAAAGTTCTCGAAGTGATTCATATGCATTTAATGGGACCTAAAAATATGCAGAAAACACGTTTAAAATTAGTGTAAAAAGTTACCTTAAACATGTAACATGTTACACTGTTGACATAAGCACTTTTCAACAACCTTTTTCAAAAAGAAAATCACTTTAAACCATCTCAAAACCTGAGTTTTCTTACAAATTATTTAGCTAATGTTTTAACACGAAAAATAATTTTTAAAGTTTCAAACCCCAAATGTTTTTCACCGAAAACGCTCATAACCTACTTCAGAATCTGACTCGCAACCATGTGCAAATAACTTTATCCCACCTGTTTTACCGAGAGATAAAGTGAAAAATTTTCGTGACGTCATTCGTTACTTTGCTTCTGTAACTAAGGTTAAATGCATTTCAAATCAGAAGTGTAATGTATTTTTTGTAGTAGTGCAAGTTTGAGGTGATAGGCCCTAAGAGTGTATATAATAAAAAGAGTTTGTGAAAAAGTTATAAAAAATAGGTATCCAAAGAAAATAAAATATATGGGTACTAAATTAATAAAATGTCTCAAAATGCAAGAAAATCCAATAAAGAGTTGAATTGGTGTTGACAAACAATTTTTTGACTTGAGAGTTATGCCACAAGGTAGATGACATCCATTTTCAGAAGAGTTGTCGACGCGGAGCTATGGGCATGCCGACAAGTTTGCAGAAATTATACCCAAAGAGGTCGACAAGATAGTATTGGGGGAAAAACAACATGGAAAAAAACCAATCATGCTAGGGAGATAGCTAGTGGCGGAAAAAATGGTTACCAACGAAGAACATGAGCAGGACATGGAAGTTTGAAAAGTGGTGTTGCAAGAACCCTTAATACGAGTGGTCCAAGTAAGCGTTGACAATTACATTTTAGCTCATATTTAAGCATATCGATATGTTCATTTTAGGGATTGCATTTTGTAACATTATAAGAGAGCACTCAAAGTACCAGCGCATAGAGAAACGAGTTAGTTCTGAGAAATATACGATTGTGTCCACCCTTAATTTTAAGCATCTTTATCTCTAAAAGTCTTGTTTATCGTTTCCAATCTTATCAATTTATTTATCATTTATCTGTCTTTTATTTCTTATCTATCCTTTTCACACTTTAATCATTACAAACACCAAAACACCGTCAAACTTAACACGAAAGTATATGACTATTGTATTCGGTCCTACAAGTAACCTTTAATTAAAAGGCTAGAGATTATTCGCAAGAAACCCCCGTGAACAAATTGGCATACTCGGTGGCACACATTGTGTGAAGTTGTTCTCGATCTGTGCATGAGATTGAGAAGTGGAAGTAAAATGGTAGATCCTAGAACCTTAGAAAAGGATCAGACTCTAGGAGGAAATACTAGTGCGGAGGCAAGTGTGAGTTCAATTTCAATGGTTATGTCTACGACGACCCTAAACATAGCTACCACAACTCAGCCAACAACTGCAAGACCAAGTATGGTCACAACCTCTAGGCAATACGTGCCTAGTTTTGCAAGAGATACGCACGGTGGGGAACACGTATATGGAATGCCAACGACGACGATGGCAAGCTTACATAATAGCAGTTAGACGTTTATTGAGAACTCAGGGTTGGTATTTTCCCCGTGTCATGCCTCGGGGCCTATGAGAGATCAATTCTATCATTCGACTAGATTGGAGTTTTCTAACCAAATCATGCCTACTTTCAATCCAAGTATTGTCACAATCATGAGACATCAGATGGATGAAAGTAATCATGAAATGGTCAATATGCTTACTCAGTAGATGAGCGTCATATTAAGACCGTTAATCAAGAATTCTATGCAGAGTTACCAGACTTTGGCAACTCAAATGACTCACCTTGGGGACTTCCTTGGCGCTCTAAGGGCACCGATTCGACATGTTGCACCACCCCCATGTGAGGAACAAATGCAATATGAAGAGGTGATCGACGAGACATACGATCGAGAAACACCAAGTCCTCGGCAGGTCGATCCTAGACCTAGGGTGTTTAAACAAGCCTCAATGGTGATAGTGGATCGAAATTGGAATGACGACCAGGTCATCAGACAGGTTCGACAAGAGGTAGTGGAAGAAGAACAGAACCTAGAGACCATTTCGAGAGGATTATGGTTCGCAATGGGATGAATATTGGTTCTCATAGACCAACATATTCTTTTCCATTACCAAATTTTGTTATGGAAACGAAACTACCTAGGGGTTGGAAAGACTCTAAATTCACTAAGTTTGCAGGGGATATGGAAGAATCCACTGTTGGACATATCGCTAGGTATAAAACTGAAGTTGGTGTAATAGCCAATACTAAGGATTTAAAATTAAAATATTTTCCAAGTTCCCTGTTGAAGAATGCATTTACTTGGTTCACAATGCTACCTCCCCAATCAATTTACACGTGGAATCAATTAGAGAGATTGTTCCATGAACAATTTTACATAGGGCAGTAAAAAATAAGCCTGACAAAACTTGTTGGGGTTAAACAAAGAGCTGCTGAGTTCTTCGACCAGTACCTGAATAGGTTCATACTTTTGAAAGCTAGATGCTTTACTCAAGTCCCTGAACACAAACTGGTCGAGATGGGTGCAAATGGATTAGACTATTCAATTGGGAAAAGTTTGGACGTTCAATATTTTAGAAATATGGCGTAGTTGGATATTAGGGTTCTACATATCGAACGCTTGAAAGCCGAGAAAGCCAAAGTTGGCAAGCATCAGGAAAAAGCAAAAGTTAGCAAGTATCAAAATAAAGGGACAATTGTGTATTTAACCCCTATAGATTATTCTTCAAACGATAGCGAGTTAATCGAGGAAATTGAGGTTAATAAGGCTGAACTTCATCCCGGGTCTCCGTATGCTTACAACGGTTTATCATCATCTTGAGGAAAACTTGGTTGACTTTCAAGAAAAATGCAGGTTGAATTGGTCAGAAGCTAGATTATGCCTGAGGTGTAATGCTAAGTATGACGAGAAAACGGCTAAAATATACGAGGCTCCAACAAAAGAGGATTTGAAGAAAATAAGCATCAAATTCCAAGGTTTATGTTCAATAAAGAAGGAGTTCCTCGACGCAACCAAAAATATCGGAGGAAATTTCAGCATTCTCGACAGAAAACTTTTTGTCCTTTGTCAAATATTCCACATGAAAAATGGGTGGAACCAGTGAATCAGAAAGCATGAAAGAGACCAAATTGGTGAGTAGTGGTTCAATAGGATGAAACTCAAGAGAAGAAGCCAAAAACTAAGGGATATTAGGTTTCCCCAAATTACAAAGGGAAGAACCCGATGACTAGAACACAATGGAGGCGTTATCAGAGGAACAAGAAAGTTGCTAAGAAAGCCTCGACATCAATGGTAAGGCCTATCGAAACTCTGAAAGACCGGAAGGTGACGAGGACTGTGGAAAGGCCGGAGCCAGTAGGATCCAACAAAATTGTCGAAATAATAACTCAAAAAAACAAAGACCCAAGACACAAGCTGAGCGAAAAGGAGAAAATAAATGCAATCAGAGATTGGCAATGAAAATAACGCTTTTGGGGAATAAGGAAGTAGTGGCGACACAAAATGCAGAGTACACTCCCATGGATGAAGAGTAAAACGAAGAGGAAGAGGTGTATGAACCTCTCCCAGAAGACAAAGGGGACAATTACGACCTTTATGAAGATGATATGGTCGATGATGATTATTGTGAAGATTTTATCATCAACTGTGGCATTGTGTCTGTTTTTCCAGCTAATTTCGACAAGGTCTCAAAAGTGTTAGAAAATGAAGATGATTTCGTACTAGATGGCACCAACGGAAAACCATTGTGCTACTATGTTATGAATAATGGCGTGGTATAGGAGCAGAACGCAGTATTTGAAAAACCAAGTCCAGGCATGTTGTGTCACCTCAAACCCTTGTTCATAAGGGAGAAAGTGGATGGGATTCCAGTCAACAAAGTATTTGTTGATGAAGGGTATTGTAAATTTGATGCCATATGCCTTGTTCAAGAAGATGGGAAAGTATAAAGCTGACCTCCGACCATATAATATGGTGTTATCTAATTATGAAGGGAAAACCAACAGTATCCTTAGAGTGTTTCAGGTCGAATTGGCAGTTGGCACAACCAGAAGGCCAACACTCTTTATGGTTATTAATTCTAAGAAAATTTTCAATTTGCTGCTAGGTCGCAAATGGATCCACGAGATATGGGAAGTGTCATTAACCTTACATCAGAGGATATCCATTTGGAGGAAAGATGGCATCGTCGAGAATATTGAAGCTAACCAAAGTTACTACAAAATCGATGAGAGTAGAGTTGGAAATAAATCATTCGACCAACAACTGGCACATGTGGCGTCTTGTGATACTGAGTTTGACATTCCTAAAGAAAGCACACATTATTTTCTAAGCTTGGATCCATATCATAGATTCATGTGAGGCATTGAAGGAGAAAGAATGCACGGGGAACAAAATCCACCTACGGGGTGGAATATGGTCGAAAGAGATGACCAATGAGTCAGAAATGTTGGCTCGAATTTCGGCCTATGTGGATGAAAACAAAATAAAATCAGCTATGGGAGTCGACAGATTGCGAGATTTGGCTGCGGTGGCTGGTATAAAAAGTCAAGAAGGCCATGATGGCCAAACATCAGCTTTAGAAAGCCTGAGGCTAGATCATGTCTACGACGATGAGCCTTTGAGGTCCGAGAAGAACCCATTGGATTCAATGCAGAAAATGTAGGCCCGAGACTATTTAGAAGAAGTGGATATAGGTCATGGCATAATGAAAAGACCAACTTATATCAATATAAAAGTTGGGCCGAAGATGAAGGTTCAATTGCTAAATTTATTAAAAGAGTATAAAGATTGTTTTGCATGAGACTATGGGAGAGACTGCTAAAGAGTAAGTTCATTAGAACTGCAAGGTATGTCGAATGGTTAGGAAATATTGTCCATGTTATTAACAAATCTGGAACTGTCAGAGTTTGCATAAACTTTAGGCATTTGAATAATGCGACTCCGAAAGACGAGTGTAACACGGTGGGAGAACTGACTTGTTTTGTTTTGCGTTTTATCGCACATGTTGCAGATAGCAAGAGTCGCCACCGACTTTTCTTTTACCCAATTAAGGGAAGGCGAAAAGAACAGGAAAAGACCTTCGTTAGATTCTGAGTAAGAGAGTTGGTTATGAAAAGAGAAGGTATTGGCACCCCTTTTCATCCGTAGTTACCTACGGGCTCTTAATTGCTTTAGCTCACTTTATAAATTGCTTTTTTGTGTGTGTTTGAAAAGATTTTTGAAAAGACATTTCGCTTTGACTTCGTAATTATTCACGCTGGAATGTATACGAAGTGTTTGGAAATGTTTTTGTTTTTGAAAAAGACTTTGTAATGATTCACACTGGAATGTATACAAAGTGTTTTGAAAAGAAGATTTTTGAGAAAGTGTGGGGGTGTAAAAAGAATGTTTTAATTTGAGCAAGCAAAAGAGACTTATTACCTACTCAGAACAGTCGTTTCCGTGTTATTTTGCTTTCCTTTAGAATAGAGCTATCCATACCATTAGTTGGTAGGTAACCCCATTTGTTGGATGTAAAGGGACATTCGAAGGGACATCAGATGGTCATAAAAGGCAACTTGTAGGAGTATCCTTGCACATTCGTAGGGACGATCATCACTTTTCGCAGGCAATAACCACTAGATCATGTATTCGTTTTAGGAAATATTGAGGGACTATGATCTTTTAAGTCGAAGGGACTATGATGATATTTTGTAGGCAACCGTGCTAAGATACACCCACGTTCGAGGGATTTGGCCATTTATAAGGCAACGAGAGAGAATACCCTAGGGGGTGCATGTGTGAGAAGAGTGCATTGTTTTCAGGCATTTATCTTGCAATTAGTGATCTATGTTGATTTTACCTTGCCATTCACGCCTAGTTACTAGCAGTTTAATAGGTGCAGAAAGTAAATTGCGGAAATATAAAGGGTCCTACGCTATTACATGGCTTTGGGGCATATACATAATAGGAGGTGCGGAAAGTAAAGTGCGGAAAGTAAAATCCTACGCTATTACATGATAAAAAACTTGCAACCTATACATCCTTTCTAGAATTTTAAGAAAATGCAAGAAAAAATAAATAGCATAAGAAAAGACTAGCCCTAGTATTTTGGTATTTTTGAAAATCAGAATTTATGTGAAAACGACCTAGTTCTAATTGATTTTATTTAATTAAGAAAGCATTGGTGAATACTAACCTAAATTAATTAAATTAGTTAAAAAAAAATATTTTGTGAAATTATCTAATTACCCTAATTAATTAACCTAATTACTAATTAAATTAATTAATTATTTTTTAAGAAAAATAAAAACAGAAAATAAATAACAATATGAGAGAAAACCAAAAAAACGTGCTTCTGGAAGAAGCTACCCCAGAAGCTGGAGCTTCTGGAGGTTCCGTTGCTGGAGGCGCCCATAAGCTGGAGCTTCTGGGGGTTCTAGTGCTAGAGGCGTCCATAAGCTGGAGCTTTTGGGGGTCCTGATGCTGGAAAGGTGTCATACCCCAAATTTTGACCTAATATACCACCTTACATTTGCATCATTGCACAACTAACAGTTCAGACAGCATTAATCGGGTGTAGCATTCACAGGTCAAAATTAGGGTTTCATCAGATTTTCATCTGATTCAAGAGGCAATCAATTAGGGTTTGAGTTTTTCTCACCTCATTTGAACTATCTTGATCAAATCATTAGCCTTTGATCATCAGATACCCATTTCTCTCACAGATCAATCAAGGATCGACCAATTAGGGTTTTGGTCGAGCATAGGCATTCTCTAATTTTTTGAGCAAGAAATGACTTTTTTGGATAGAGATTGGTCATTATATCTTAGATACAACATCTTGACCTAATTTCTGGATTCAAAACATCACAGAGGTTCACAGACTTCATCAGTCAATTTCAGAAACGTCTGATGAAATTTCATCTGCACAGAAAAGTCAAACTTTGACTTTTGGTCAAAATTTTTCAAAACAAAACTTTTTCCATCATCAAAATACTTCACATGATCCATCATGATCATAAAAAATCAAGAATTTGAAAAAGTCAACAAAAAGTCAAAAGTTTTTATACTTAGAAATTTTTCTAAGTGTTGAAATTTCTTATTTTTTTCAAACTTCAAGCCATTTTTTCACTTAGTTCCAATTTGAATTGAAAAAACTCAAAACATGAAAGTTGTAGCTTGTGGAAAAATCTTTCCAAAATGTCCAAGAACTATCAAATCCATGGAGTCTAGATACATTTTTGAAATTGAAATATAAGGCTCCATGACACTTGATTTTCAAAGTCAAAACATCAAGATTATAGGTCATTTTGCATTTTCCTCTTCTAGAACCTTTGCCACCTTGCCAAGAGAGGATAGAACTGATATAAATCAGTTGGATGTAATTATTATAGGATAGGATCAAGTTGAAATTAACCATGGTTAAAAGAAGGAAACTTCCTTTTGCATTTAATGCAAAAAAGACTTCCTTGCCCTCTAAGGCAAGTTTGAATTACCAATGTCCAATTGCTTGCCTAACATTTCAGATACAATGGCCTATAAATAGAAGTACCAATTCAAGCTCAAGGGACACCAAAAACAATGCAAAATGATGCTTTCTCTTTACTTTCTTGAAAATCAAGCAATATAGTGCAAATTGAGAAACATAGCATTTTTGAATTTGAGCTAAAACCATGGTGATCTTTGGTGTCCAACATGTTTCATAATCACTATCAAACTTGTTACAAGCTTAAAATCAAACTGAAATCAAGTTAAAATCAGTTTTCATTTTTCATTTTTCAAACTTTTCCAAACTGCCTTATGAATCGAATTGTTGGTTTAGCTTGATCAAACTGTGTTCTAATGACTCAAACAGCATCACTATACATCCTTGATAACACGATTTTATATAACATATTTGATGTATTTTTCATAAACAATGTTAATGTTTTTATTTAATTATTTCACTTTATTTCTATATTACGTTGGTATTTTCTATGTTTCAGGTATTTGCATTAAATAAAGAGAAATCGAGCAAAGAAGTAAAATCGAGGAAAAATCAGATTAAAAAGCAAAGAAATGAAGCAAAAGGTGTGACATAGTAAAAGGGAGGTGTTATAGAAGGAGAAAACAATTATAGCAAAGGTCCAAGACTAGGCCCACAAAGCCCAAAGCATGGAAGCCCAAGACGCCACGTCACGAGTGAGACGGCTGCACTCCTCCCGATAGCAAGGAGGCGCCCGCCTCCCACGCAAGTGGGGTCCACCACTTCTTCCCACGTTTTGAGGCGCACGTCCCCAATTGTGACCCATTCTTGAGGCAACCGCCTCCTCCACTTTTTAAGGCAATATTCTCTCCACGTTCCCGGGGCTGGCGTACGAAGTGGAAAGAATGGGAAGTTACTTCATGCATCTATAAATAGGAGTTCCAGTTTCAGAATTAAGGGTCGGCATTTTTACCGAACAACCGCTATTTCTTATTTCGCAATTTTATTCCAGTTTTGTACTTTGAATTTATTTTATTTCAGTTTTCACTGATCTAACCTTACGTTAGATCCAGTGCTTTTTATTCCTTGTCGTATTTTATTTTCCCTTTCAATTCAAGAAGTCAAGAACAAGATTATTTCCAGTATTCTTATTTCCAGGTTTTATTTATTTATTTTATTTTATTTATTGTTGCCTGATATTATTTATTTAATTGTGGAAATGTTTAAATATATTAAACCTTATTATTTATGCATGTCTGAGTTAATTAATATGTCTGGCTAAATTGTTTTGATATTGGTATGTAAAATAATCGAACCAAAGGAATCTGAAAATAAACTGGCATAATGTTACGTTGTTAAAAATATTCTTTCTGATTTAGATATCTAATTTAATTTATTAAAAGGTTTAGAAACCAACAGAGCGAAAGTTTGAGGTTAATAAACTGGATTAAGGTTAGAAACCAACAGAGCGTTTGAGGTTTAGAACCGATAGTGGATACTAGGTATTAATTTTAAAGATCATGATGCGTTTTAAAGAGATTAAACTTTATTTATTTTCAAAAGTGTTTTTAAATTGGATAGCGTAGAGCATACGTTAGGATTTAATTGCATGATCCGATTCAACAGAGCGACAGTTTGAGATAGGATCTTTAGATGAATATTGTTTGCTGAAATAGGATTTTTATTCAACTTGAGTAACACGTCAGTGGAAATTCAGATCCCCTTAGGTTAGACGAATTACATACTAATATCTATTTATTTATTATATTTTCCTTAACCAAAAATCTTAAAGAATTATTCGCTTTAGTCAGATATCAGAACTTAGGATAACAATAGTTCGATTTATAGTCTCTGTGGGTTCGATATCTTTTAAAACTACGCGATAGGATTGTGCACTTGCAGTCTGCTGATTTATAGACGATAAAGTCGCGATCAATCCTGTATGTGATCCAAAACAAGAACAACAACCTGTAAATCCATTAACCTCGATTTCGAGTTTCCTTTTGAACTGACTGCAGGTTGACTTGGTTGGAAGGATTGAGGAAAGTTCAAAGCAAGCATACCCTTCTCATAGCTTCCACATAGGCCGTTGAAGCTGTAGCAATCACAAAATCCGTTCTGGAAACGCGTTAGCATCGAATTCAATTCTCACTTTTCCAGGTTAGCATATGAACTGTGATATCATAATTCCTTGCACCAATTGAAAAAAACTCTTGGCCGATCTCTTTCTGCACCCCTAACGATTGATAACACTCAAAAAAATCCAAGAATCATCAAACCTTCATCATTTAATTTGAGATTTTCAGTTTAGGGTTCGTCGTGTTCTTCAAAACCTAAATCATTCTGGGCTTAAAATAAATGAAATTAACAAACATATTCATGTTCGTGATGAAAAACCGATCAAGTTTGATTTTTATTTCACTCAATTTGGTTGAGAAACAAAGATTTGAGCTGGGATTTGGATTTCTGAAAATCAAAAACATGAAGAACATTACGCGCGTGTTCATCATCTGTTCTTCATTTCAAATTTTTAAATGATCCAATCTTATATCAACGCGTGTGATAACCCACTAACACAGAAACGCGTTTGGTCTAGTGGTTGTCTGCTTGCCTTTAGTTCTCTTTGACACGCGTCCCACCTCATGGTCATGGGTTCAACACCCATCAGGACCATTCTTTTTACAAACTTTCCAAATTTTTTCATGTTTTTTATCAAACTTTCACAATTTTTTTGACCAATCAAAACTCCTTATTTTAAGGTGATTTTTTAAACACTTGTCAACAAATACATCTATTTTATGATAGTGCAAAAATTTTCAGAAAAAACTTTCATCTGATTAAATTTTAATCGAGCCGAAAACGACGTTCTGAACACTTTTCAAACCTCCTTTTAAGGTGAATTTTTCAAGTTTTCGACTTCCGATTTTTTTCAAAACTTTTCATAAATAAACCTCACATTTCAAAACATTTCAAAATCATTTTTCAAAACATTTCATCAAACTTGCATCTTTTACCATGATCGATCCGATTTAAAACGATAAAACTGATTTCGTCTTCTCTCGAATTTCTCGATCGATCATGGGCCTCCCTTATGGTGTAAGTCCCAATCCTTTATGTAAATATTTAGTTTTACTTGTACATACTCAAATTATAATTGTTAATATTCAAACGTAAACAAATTTCTTTCGTTTGTTTTCATTCGTTTGTCTATACGCTGAATCCATTGGTTCTAAAGGAAGAATTCTTCTGAGTAAAACTTCTTTTTGACCAATGGGCCTCCATCATCATGGTGTAAGTCCCATAACATTCTTTTATGTACATAATATTTCTTTGTACATATCAAACTTTTGTCAAACACTTTTTATAAAGTTTCATCCATACATAATATGATACTTTTATACTCAAGGTGCATAAACTTCGATCGCTTGTTTCACATCACTTGTGTATACTCAAACAAAATAGTCTTTTGTGTACATATTTTCTTTGTACATAACAAATACTTTTCATACAAAATTTTCATCTGTATATAACATGTATACTTTTTACAAATATTCCAACATAGATAACTTTGATCATTCGCTTCCGTTTCATCAGATAGACCAATCAATACCATTGGTATTGAAAGGAGCTTTCTCTGAGTAAAACTTCTTTCAAATCAATGGGCCACCCTTATGGTGTAAGTCCCAACCTCCTATGTACATCCATATTTCTCTGTATAAAAACTGTTCGTGTACATATTCATTTCCTTGTACACAGTTCAAACTTGTAAATAATCAAGTTACGCTGCTTTAAACGTTTACGTACACTTGTTTATATTTCATAAACTGTAAATAAACATCATGCATTGTTTATATTTCCTTCATAAACTCCTGTGAATACATATCACACACACACACACAACTGCTTATACAAACCGCCTAATAATAACATAACAATTAGACTAATCAATAGGTTCCTGTAGTATTAGCCTCGCTTGGCTTCATACAAGATAACTCATCCCTGGTTGAGTTTAGCCTCCGCTGGCTTTATACAAGACAATCCATCCTCAAGATGGACCTCCTCTTAGGCTTCATATAAGAAAACTCACTCATCCGAGTTTAGCCTCGCTTGGGCTTCATACAAGATATTTTATCTCCAACAGAGTTTAGCCTTCTCTGGGCTTCAGATAAAGAAACTCTCCCCGCAGAGTTAGCCTCCGCTTAGGCTTCGTATAAGACAACACTCCCCTGTTGAGTCAGCCTCCTCTCGGGCTTTGTTCAAAAGAACTCCTCATTGAGTTTAGCCTTCTCTTGGGTGAAGCAACTCGATTTTCAAAAATCATCATTTAAAATGAATTTTCAAAAACAATGAAATCGCCACCTAATTTTATTCGTTCTAGAAAGAACGGGAAACATGATAAAACCCACAAAATTGATAAGCGGTCTACAAGACCAAAAGCATAGATTCGGGAGTCGGTTACGCAAGAGGAAGGTATTAGCACCTCTTACGTCCATCGTACTCGATGGGACCCATTTAGTTCAAAATGTGTTTGTGTGTGTGTAATCGCTAATTTCTAAATCATGAATAAGAAATAAGAAAATGGATTTGTTTGTTATTATTTTGAGTTTGACACGGTTTGAAACCGCGGCCTACGTATTCCCTCGCAATGGGAAAGTCAAAACTCCGTAGTTCGGTTGAAAATGTCTTGGATTGTTTGTATTGATTTTAATTGAAAATGTTTTTGATGACCGCGTATGAGCGGAAAATGAATTTGAATGGGTTGAATTGATTTTAATGGTAGATGACAAGTACCAAAACGTTGGGAGGTCCTCTAACGATTCGATACTCGAGATTGGTGATTGAGGTCAACCGATCTTCTCTCATCCAAAATCTTTATTATGAAAAGAGTGAGGTGAAACAAAGTTCACTTTTATTAAGTGTTATGGGATAAAGTATTTAAGTCATTGGGTTACCCTCTAATGGCCCAAATACTTTATATTTTAATTAAATCGTCGGGCGAACCTCTAACAATTTAATTAAGTTCCATATCACTATGTTTTTTTTGTTTTTTGTAGAAAAAATTGATTTTCGAAAACAAATTCAATTAATTAATTTAATTTGAAAGTGTTTTAAATGTTCGAGTGTATGGAATAAAGTATTCGAGTCATTGGGTTTCCCTCTAATGGCCCAAATACTTTACATTTTAATTAAATCGTTTTAACCTCTAACAATTTAATTAAGTACCATAACACTATTTTGAACAATTGCGTTGGACGAGAAATGATATTTCGGTTATGGTTAACCAAGTATATGGACTTGATTAACCATGAGACCCAGTGCATGGTGATTGGTATATGGACCAATTATTTTTCGTTATGATTAATCAAGGCAACGAGGGCCTTAATTAACCTCGTGAGGATGGCCATGCCCATCCCCAACCATGAGACCCTTAGAGAATTTGTGTGGGTAACCAAAATAAGAGAGAGAGCGGAGGCGTTGTTGTTTTATATTAATGTGAGAGGAGTGTGCAATCGCGTAATAAACAAACAAGCGGATAATGTAATAGCGGAAAATAAATTAACACAATACAAATCGAATTTAAATAATTATTAGTATAGATATTCTTTCACTTGATGAAAACCAACTAACTATTTAATTGATAATTCAACAAATAAAAAACTACCATATGCCAAACATTATTTAATACATCATTATATATATAAAAAAAAACTTGCATAATATTAATTTAAAGAGGAGTTTAGAAATGGGCCTGATTGGAGCTTTAAATCTGGGGGTGTGAAGCAATCGAGCCCAAGCCCAAAATAAAGCTGCTGGATCTTGTGTAGAAGCTCCATGGAAAGAAAGCATGGTACACCACTCTGTAGCATTAGATCTGTTTTTTGAACAGATCTATGGTTGTGAATGAGGGTGCAAGGTTGCTTATCATACATATACCGCATCGAATTCGAGCAGACCATACGACGGTGACAAGTGTCACACCGACTAAACAACAAGACTTAATCTAATATACTCATTAAATAAAATATTAACTTTGTTTAAAATATAAAATGAAGAATCTAAATATATAATTATAAAACTGATACTCATCATTTATACTAATTATTAACTAACTAAAAAACTGATATGATTATTCCTAATAATAATACTTAAAACTAAATTTATAATTATAAATCCTTTTAGTTTAAAATAAGAAAAGAAAACTTAAAAAAAAACCTCCATCGGTCCTTACTCACTCGACCCTCATCTCTCGCCGGATCTCTCCTCACCGCCTCTCATCTCATCTTCTCACCTTCGATTTCGCCAGTTCACGCGATCTCTCTCTCGATCTTGTTTCCGAGACTATCTCCCTCGGCCACGATTTCCTCATCTCTCACCGCGTTTTAAACTGCCGCGAATCCCAAGAACTCTCTCGATCTAACGTTGCTACTTGTTATCTGATTTTTTTGAAAATAAACCGTTTGTGATTTCGTGTTTACAGATTCGCTGGAAACGGAAAGGGGAAAGTGAACCCTAAATCCTAATCGGTGAAATCGATGCTGTTAGGGGGATGATACATGATGAAGACGTGGCAAAACGCAAAGAAAAGAGAGTTTATGGTGATGATTCGAAGGTTGGAACGGCGGCGGATGGCGGTGTATAACCGCAACCCCGGTGAGATCAATCCGTTTACCTTATACTTTGCCTTTTCCTCGTTTTTGCCTTTCTGAAGGGTTTTCTTTCGGAAAATGATGAGTTCTTGTTTGAACAGCGTTCTGGGTTTTTTGGGTTGGTCCAATCTCGTTCTGGTTTTGGCTTGTTAGTATTTTGTATGCTGTTAGGGTTTTTGTTTGAGAAATTTCGGCTAGGGTTTATGAACAGTTGTCTCTTGTGTTAAAACTTCAATGTTTTTATACTGTCAGCAGTTAGGGTTTTGTTGTTCTGATCTTTTGAAAAACAAAAACCTTTTGTTTGATGGGCTTGCATCAATTGGTATTGGGCTGATGGTTTTGATTCTTTCTGGCTGTTCTGTGTTGCATTTCTGATGTGTTAGGCTGCTGGTGTATTGATGTTTTATATGTGTAATGCTGTTTTTGGTAAAACTTGCCCGAATAGGTGTATACCCTGCTCCTCGATAAAGCTACAAAGACTGCCATGCCAAAACCGCTTTTTCAAAACTTCCTCATCTTCTTTCCACACCTCCTATTGTGAACCAAGGGTGCCCTTGTGGATTTGCAATAGCGAGTTTATGGCCGATGATTTGTATATGAGGCCCCGGTTTTGAACGATCGAAACCCTTGCACAACCTGATTCCGGAAAGAAAATCCTAATGATGAGATAGGATTATGTATTCTCTTGTATCCACTGCTGCCCGTTTAAATTGCTAACCGGTTTCTTTGTTTGTTTCATGTAATCTTGGGCAATGGTACGAGCCTGGAAAGAATGGTGAATGCAAACTTGGACAAGAAAGCAAGGTGGAAATGGAGCAAGAAGGCTTGGAGACAAAGAAAGCAACAAGGATTTCCAATAGAAGATAGGATTAGGACATAACATGTGTAGTATTATGTTTGAACTCAAAATCGTAGCTTAAACTTGTAATCTTGGAATTCTTGTCTTAAAAGTTTTAGAATCTTGTAATATCACAATATTTGAATTACACTTTGTAGACTCCAATGACTTTGCAACCAAACATTTCACTTGTTATCTTTGAATAATAATATGAATCTTGAACGTAACATAGAACTTTGGTCATTCGAAAATTGCCTTGTGGTATTGTGAAATTCGTAAGGTTGAAAGAATGGTAAACAAGTTTAGAAACTAGGAGATGAAACATTCGAAATGTTACATGGAATATCCTTGGGCCATGGCATATGTGACAATGCTTGTAATTAAAAAATGAAACTTGAAAGCTTCCTTGAAGTGAATTTGAAAGACAACTTGCGTTAAGCGAATGAATGAGTTTGGACAAAAAGAATCCTACCAAATGCTAAATTCGGAAGTTTGATTCTTCTTTACAAATGGATATGCTTTGAATGTCCTTTTGAATTCACATAAGACTTTGGAAATTGAATGCAAGGAAAAGAATTTGAATGTTGAAGGAATTGATTTTTGGATTGAAACTTGCATTTTAGGATTTGACAAATTGTAATACGATCTTGATTTGTGTTCTTGTACAAAAAAAACTTTAGAGTAATCTTGGACCTCTTGGAATTTATGAACACAAGCCTTGAGGAAAATGCACCTAATTGAATTCTTGATTGTGCATAAAAGTTGGAAATTCATTATGCATCAAATATCCCAAAAGTTTATCATGAGCCAAAATTAAATTGGTTAAAATAAAACAAGTTGAGATATTGATTAACAAATGTATCCAATTCTACTTCAATCTACAATTCCAATCCGTAGTCTTGAATCAAACGAGTGGTAACATGGTTGTTGCATTTTTTAGAACTTGAGAAAAATTGTCATGTACGATCTTGATTCATGTTCTAAAAAAGAATGAGGTCTTAAGAGAACTATGAATGGAATTTGAATATGTATTCAATTTCCTAAATCCTCCTTCGAACTCAATAATGCACATTATAAAAGCTTTGAACTTGTGACCAAAATCTCGAAATCCAAGTTATCTTGTAATTAAAATTAATCCCATTTGAATTTCCCGGCCACAAAGTTTCCATTCTTATCCATTCTCGTAGAAATTCGGAGCCTTTTACTTGAGACAAAATTGAAACTCTAAGTTTCAAATGGAACTCTTGATCAACAACCTTAGTCAACTTGACGATTTCATGATTCTTTTAAGAATTGAGCGATAGATTCCTCTTGAAATTAATGGAATTATCACCGCGTTTCCAAATTGAACCATACTCGGTAGTGGAGTAAAATTCGGGACCAAACGAATTCCAAAAGGAAGCTTCTAGTTTTTTTTCATAGAATGCCTTGAATCTTGTGAGCGATGGATGCAGCTAGAAAAGATCTAAACACGTGACAAACCCTCAAATTGAAAACAGAACTGAATTGATGATTTAGAGGTAATGACAACAAAGAAATAACCAAACTTCCGAGTTTCATCAAGAATGACTGCTCAATTCAACAATCGAACATCAAGCCCCGCAAATCCAGAGATATGAACGGATAAGATTTAATATTAACCTCGTCGTTTTCAAATATCCCAAATTGGTTGAAAGCACCACGCCTTTTCTGCTCAACAGGGAAACCTTTGGGAATCAACTCCAATCCGTAACCATAGACCCAGTGATATGAATGCATGTGAGTGTTATGATAAATGCGAAGCCTAAACCAGATAAAACCAAGATAGGAGGGCAAATTTTGGGGTGCAACAGTTGCCCCTATTTAATCGTCTTAAACCTGAAAGTGAAATTGGCGTTAGCCTTTTGAACTTTCAAGGTAGGAGAAGATTAAATACTACAGGAACCCAAAAATTTGCGCTCCGAAGAACAAGTGGAAATATTTTTGCATTTTTTTTCTTTTTGATAATTTTGACTTTTCTATTTTTTGTGATTTTTTGTGAACAATGGGATTAGGAACAAAAGTGCTGGTATGTCAAGTAAGGATATTAGACATACACTGGAAAGAGACCGACCGAAGACGACTCTAACAAAGATTTCGAAATATACATGTACGGTAAGGATATTGGACACATAAAGAGCGAATATACGTGCTCGGTAAGGATATTGGACACATAAAGATCGAATATATATGTTCGGTAAGGATATTGAACACATATAGAGAGCATATGTCAGGTAATGATATTAGACATACACTGGAAAGAGAACGACCGAAGACGACTCTAACAAAGGTTTCGAAAATATACATGCCCGGTAAGGATATTGGACACATAAAGATCGAATATACATGTTCGTAAGGATATTGAACACATATGTAGAGCATATGTCGTAAGAATATTAGACATACAATGGAAGAGACCGATCAAGACGACTCTAACAAAAGTTTCAAATATACATGCCGGTAAGGATATTGGACATATAAGGATCGAATATACATGTTCGGTAAGGATATTGAACACATATAGAGAGTATATGTCGTAAGGATATTAGACATACAATCGAAAGAGACCGATCAAGACGACTCTAACAAAAGTTTCAAATATACATGCCGGTAAGGATATTGGACATATAAGGATCGAATATACATGTTCGGTAAGGATATTGAACATATATAGAGCATATGTCGTAAGGATATTAGACATACATCGGAAAGAGACCGATCAAGACGACTCTAACAAAAGTTTCAAATATACATGCCCGTAAGGATATTGGACATATAAGGATCAAATATACATGTTCGGTAAGGATATTGAAACACATATAGAGCATATGTCGTAAGGATATTAGACATACACAAGAATGAGGCCGATCGAGCGCACTCACCGGGGAAAGATATATGGAATGGTAAAATCGTCGATCGAAGACGAATTCACGGGGAAAGAGGCCAAACAAAGGGGACTCTAGCAAGGATTGCCAAACTATGTTGGACTTTAAAAGGTATGCAAATGTGCAAGAAACTACAATACCCCTCAGGCCAAAGGCGGGGTGTAATTCTTCAAGAGTGGCAATTATATGAATTACCACACACCAAGTATGGATACTCAAACAATTGAGAAGCAAGAAAGGTTAGACACCGACTCTTACTCGCATTCTAACGACAGAGGCAAACATGGGTAAGATAACCAACAATGAGAATTTACAAACAGCAAGACGCTTGGTAAATATATTGAATTTGAATGATGTAGGAGACCGACACGGGGTCAAAAAAGCAGATAACAACAACAAGAAGAATTTCTTGAGGGAACTCTGACTGGGAATACCACTTGGGGATTTTTTTTTATTGATAAATTTCTCTTCGGAGACGCAAAAGGTACTCGAGAAAGACTTTAATCTGGCTTATGCTTAGATGCATGTTTGAGATTTATTATTTTTGGCGTAATGCTCCATATCAATGGAAATGCTACGCGTTTTTGAGGATGCAATGTAATGCAATGATGCATGTTTTAATATTTCGTCTGGGACTAAAGGCAATTGTGAGCTGCCGAGGGAACGTCAACCCTTCATGAATTGAATACAATCATCTGGTCTTCATCAAAGAAATGATAGTCTGGACCCTGATAGGGGGGATTGTGGAATAGAAGTATCCTTTTTCAATGATTAGCATCACTGGGGAAGTAACTCCTGGAGATTAACATTCATCTGGGATGACAATCGTATTATGAGAGTTCCGATTACGAGCTCTAGCATAAGAGGTCGACAACATCTTCGGCACAAGTGAGCTTTGAAAGTGATCTTCTTGGTAGACCGTTCTTCGCAATTTTCCGCGTCGGGGAAGGATCGATGACATCCAAGGGCGCACATATGCCATGGATATCCCTTGTTGGAGAGAAAGAAACCTTGTCAGTTGACCGAAGCCCATGCACATGGTGCCCTTAGATAATTGAAAATGTAAAAGGAGACATAAAAAAATTCTGGAGATCAATGTTTCAATCGTTAACGTGGTGTGCCAAATTCCGAGTAACGGAAATTATGCCATGCCGTTGGGCAACGATGTTTTATATAAGTTTATTAAAATATCGGACGTCGTTTTGCAAACAAAGCAGTTAAAATACATGAAAATAAGACAGAGACAAAATAATAGAAAAACACGGTTTGGATGAAAGTAATTTTATTGATTGATTAGCCGTAAATGAGCATTTACATCAAGAAGCAAATCGAAGAGGGCAATTGCTTATACATCAAAGTTAAAAGAAAAGGTGACAATAAAAATCATGGATTTTGTCGAATCCTCGAATCCGCCATGCTCTTCACAACTTCAACATCCCTTCCTATCGAGCCGCCGACAGAAAATGCTCCGATTAGTGACCCTCCATCTCTCTCGGATTATCAAGTTATTAAAAAGCGACCCAAACGGTGTCGCGTGATTGTAGTCGTTCGCCTTGAATCCCTAATTTTGCTGGACCGCCTTTCGGTTTTCAATCCACGGGATACCCTTTTTGCCCAAGCCGCCCTTTCGTGTTTTCGACTTGCGGTGTACAATCTTTTATATTTATCCTAACTTTTGCCCGAACCTCTTGGTTCGTCGGGATGCCTTTATTTTGCTTAGGCGGTCAACCTAACAGGTCTCTTTTATCACAGTATTTTTGACTACATCGCATTGATCGGGTGAGGAAATCTTCTCCATCCATAGTTTGCGAGCAACATAGCTCCTCAGAGAAAACTTTCTTCACAACATACGGTCCTTCATAATTTGGAGCCCACTTGCCCGGCGTCGGTACTATTAGGAGGCAAAATTCTTTTCACCAAGGTCACCGACTTGAAATTCCGAGGACACACTTTCTTGTCGAAAGCCCTTTTCATCGCTTACGGTATACTGTCCATGACAAATAGTACATCAATCTCTTCTCGTCGATGAGATTCAATTGGTCAAGTCTTTTGAATCCATTCACTTCATCGAGTTGCACATCTGTTAAAATCCTTAAGGAAGAATTTCAACTTCTACGGTAGGATGCTTCCATACCGTATACCAAGGAGAAGGGAGTTGCCCGTTGACGTGCGTATTGAAGTCGATGGCGTGTAAGGCAAATGGCAACATCTCGTGCCAATCCTTGTAAGTGACAACCATCTTCATACAATCTTCTTGATATTCTTGTTTGCCGCCTCCACGGCACCATTCATTTTTGGACGATATGGAGAAGAGTTATGATGTTTTATCTTGAAATCGTCGCACAACTCTTTCATCATTTTGTTGTTGAGATTCGAGCCATTATCAGTAATGATCTTCTCGGGAACCCCATAGCGACAAATGATATTATGCTTGATGAAGCGTGTGACCACTTGTCTAGTGACACGAGCATAAGATGCTGCCTCAACCCATTTGGTAAAGTAGTCAATGGCAACAAGGATGAATCGATGTCCATTAGAGCGGTGGGCTTAATTTCTCCAATCATATCAATGCCCCACATTCAAAAGGCCATGGAGAAGTCAAAACATTCAATGAAGAAGGTGGCACATGCATCTTATCGATAGATTTGACATTTGTAACATGTTTTAGCATGGTTGTAGTGATCGTTCTCCATGGTGGACCAATAATAGCCGCTCTCAAGATCTTCTTGGCCATGGTGTGTCCACTAGAATGCGTCCGAAGGAACCTTCATGAATTTCTTCTATAATCTTATTTGCTTCGTGTCTATCCGCATCTGAGCAAAACAGAGTCATAGTTCCTTTTGTACAACACACCCCATTGAGGAAAAATTTGGCGGTACTTGCGCGAGCCTTCTTATCAACGATGGAGGCATCATCGGGGTATTCCTTCGTCTCGAGATACCTTTTGATGTCATAGAACCAAGGTTTTCATCGCTTCACCTTCTACTTCATAGCGAGCGAGGCTCATCCAACCTCATTATAGTGATAGATGGGGCATCATTCGCCCATCGACCTTAAACATGGATGACAGTAGCCAAAGCATCGCCAAATTGTTCTCCTCCTTGGGATGTGATCAAAAGTGATCTCGTCGAAATAAGGGATCAACTTGGACATGATCTCGGTATGGAATCAAATTCGGATGGCGGGTCTCCCATCTCCATTGATTTGACTAATTACCAAAGCGGAATCTCCATTATCGCTAAGATCTTGATTCTCGGATCAATGGGCGCAATTCAAAATACAAGCTTCGTACTCGGCCACATTATTGGTGCAATCGAAGCAGTTCGGCGTTGAATGGAATATGAAAACCGGGAGAAGTGATAATGGCGCCAACCCCATTTCCTAGTGCATTTGAGGCTCCATCGAATGCCATCGTCCACCATGAGCCGAGGCTCGGGTCCTTCTTCGGGGCTGGAATGTTACAATCTCGATATACATAATGTCCTCATCGGGAACTCAAACTTCATCGGTGATAGTCATCATCTAATGGTTGTTGGCGAGATAGTCCGCCACCACACTACCTTTGATAGCCTTGAGTAGTGTATTGGATATCATATTACATCGGGATCATTTGCCACCGGGCTATCCTTCTGTGGTGGCTTCTCAAAGATATACTTTATCGGATCCATTTTGGAGATCAAGAAAGTAGTGTGAGTCAACATGTCTTTATGCGAGTCGTTTGCCGCCATGCTAGCGCACAACAAGTCTTTTCAATAATGAATACCTCGATTAGCATTCTGTGAACTTCTTGCTCAAATAGTATATGGCGTGCTCTTTTACTTTGTCTCATCATGTTGTCCTAGCACACTGACCCATGGAATTCTCAACACGGTCAAGTACATAATCAACGATCTACCCTCCACAGGGGTGAGAGAATTGGAGGCTCTTGTAGGTACCTCTTTATCTTGTCGAATGCCGTCGACAATCGCGTTCCACCGGTCGTTGGATTCTTTCTTAGTTTGAAAATGGGCTCACGGTGGTGTGAGATGAGAAATGAACCTAGCGATATAATTCGGTCTTCCCAAGAAACCTCGCACTTCCTTTTCTCTTTGGCTCGGCATTTCTTGTATCGCTTTTATCTTTGCGAGGTCAACCTCGATCCTTTTCGCTCACAATAAAGCCTAAAAGTTTCCAGATCTCACCCCAAAGGTGCACTTACTCGGGTTCAACCTCGGCTGAACTTCCTCAACCTTTCGAATAATTTCAACAAGTGAACGGTGTTCTTCTTACATGCGGGACTTGGCAATCATATCATCCACGTAGACTTCAATCTCTTTATGCATCATATCGTGAAAGAGAGTGACCATAGCTGTTGATATGTTGCCCTGTTCTTCAAAGAAAGGCATCACCTTGTAGCGAAAGTCCCCACGGTGTGATGAAAGTTGTCTTTTCCATATCATTGGGCGCCATCTTAATCGGTTGTAGCGGAGAAACCATCCATGAAGGAGAATACTTTAGCTTGAGCGTATTATCGACCAAAATGTCGATGTGCGGGAGAGGAAGTCATCCTTAGGGCTAGCTCTATTCGGATCCTATAATCAACACACATCCTTACCTTGCCGTCTTTCTTGGTACTGATACAATGTTTGCAACCCATGGGGATAAGAAACAACCTTTAGGAAACACTTCCATTTGAACTTCTTCTTTGATCTTTCTTGACATTTGGATGTGTTCTGCGAAGCTTACGCTGGGTGGGCATCCTTCTTTGAGGGCAATTCATGCAACGATGTCGATATCTAATCGGGCATATCTTCATAAGACCAAGCAAATATGTCACGTACTCATGTAGCATTTCGACAAGCTTTTGCTTAACTCCATCTTCAATGCTGCCCCGATCTTGACCTCCTTCGAGCATCCTCGGTTCCTAGATTGATCACTTCTAGAGCTTCTTGGTGCGGTGGATGACCTTTTCCTCTTGCCTCAACATCTGGCTAGTTCTTGGTAATTCACGGTCCTCTTGGCTTCCTCTTGACTTGATAAATCGGTTCATCGAAATCATAATGAGCCAGTGGAATCATCGTCGACAAAATCCGGTCCGTCGAAGGCCCATCTGCGTTGTTGGTAATTTTATTTTTATTATTATTTTTTACTTAAGTTTTTTTTATAAAACAAAATGAAAAGACAAAAGGTTTGTATAAAAAAGAAAATAAGATTTGATATTGTCACCTTTAAAAGAAATAAGTGAAGAAAAAAAACAAAGGGAGAAAAATTTGAATGCAAAAAGGACGTCCTTCATTAATGATAAACTTGAAAGTTAAAAACATGGTGGCCCTACAGCATGATCACTACGTCTTGGGCATAACGTAGGAATTATGGAATGACATAAAAACAGAAAATTACTCTTCAAAACGAGTAACCACAGCAACATCTTCAACGAGCCAATTTGAAAGCTCACGTCCTGGAACGGTTGGGTAGATCCACTTGTCCACATCATAGTCACCATCCGCTTCACCATCAATGGCATCAACATCTTCAATCTGGATTCCACCTTTGACAAACTTGACGGGAGGAGACACCCCTTTGCCCACTGGGGTGGAGACGGAGATCTTCATTCCGGGAGCAAAACCCAAACCCCTCTTATCCGTCTGGGTAGGAAGTTCTAGCACTCTTCCCCACCCTTCAGGATGTCCTGACTTGACAATAGCCTGAGCCTGCTTGTAGGATGCCATGGAGACTTCACCTTTTTGCAAAGGGATCTTATCGGCTGATACGGCCTCAAAAGCTTGGCATGGAGTTTCGTGGATCTCTCCTTCACTTCAACATATCGAAAGTTGCTCGGATGGTGACGACATAATCTTCTTCACCATAAATGGTGACCACCTTTCCATTAATTAAGAATTTTAGCTTTTGGTGCAAAGTGGATGTCACAGCACCAGCCCCATGAATCCAGGGGCGTCCAAGCAAACAACGATGGGAGGATTAATATCCATGACGAAAAAGTCGCATCAAAACACGGGGCCTATCTTAATTGGCAAATCCACCTCGCCAAAACGACCTTTCGACCCATCAAGCGCCTTAACTATCAAATCACGGGTCTCAAAGACGACCCTTCATAATCCAACTTCAAGAGAGTAGACTTTGGAAGAACATTGAGGATGATCCGTGTCAACCAGCACACGGATAAGTAGTTCTCGCTATCTCCACGAAGCGTGTAGCGCTTTGTTATGCTTCCTTCCTCGGGAGGTAAATCAAGTCGATAAAACCGAGACCATTACTTGCGAAATGTTGTTCACAATGCCCCAAATTGGTTAACCGAGATCTCTTGGGAGCGAAGGATGTTCCTAATAATGCATCGAGCGTTGCGGTGAGGCTCGGAATCCCTCAACAAAGCTAAGATAGAGATCTTGGCGGGCGTTATCGAGCTGGTCGATTATCTTGTAATCGCTCTTCTTTATATACTTCATCAATTCTTCAACATCTCTGGTTAATTCAGGGCTCAGAACAGGTTCTGGAATCTTTGGTGTTGACTCACCCCCAATCATGACTCCCTTTCCTTTTGCTTTAGCCTTGGCCAAAGCTTCAGGATTTTTTTCAACTAGATTGGGTGGAGAGAAGATTCGCCCACTTCGGGTAATCCGACTTTCTTCTGCAATGTCATGCACTGCAGGCTCAAATATTCCAATCTTCTTTTCATCAGACTTTCCTCCTTCAGAGGTCTCCACATTCAATTTCTTGCCGTCACGGTAGTACTCAGACCCATAATTCCATGGGATGGCCTTTTCGCTAGTGTAGGGTCGACCGGCAAAGTGATAATCAGGAGGTTTCTTAGTCGGCGGGGATTGTAGCGGAATCCTTCTAGAAGTGACGGGGATAGTGACCACGTCAACCTCATCTTCATCATTCTTCATATCAAGTTCTTTCGAATGACTGAAGAGTCCCTTGATGTCGATCGAATCTCGTCTCTCAAATTATCACGACCTTCAATTTGGATTAAACATTGTTTACAATCATCACAACGGAAATCTCCCTTCAACAAGAATTGCTTCTTTATCCACCACAACGGGGTGGTCGATCATTAACATCCATTATCGTTCAAACTTCCATCCTCAAATTGCATTATGACATTTCCACCATGAGGAGGTAAAGGGTCTTTGAATGACATTAGGAGTGGGAGGAGGTCAAAGTTGATTGCCTCGGTGTCTAGCAAACTCGAACTTTGTACTTGAAAGCGATACAATTCTCAATAGAATGCCCCGGGCATTGGAGTGGTAGAGGCAGCGAGCATTCGCATTAAAGTATTTTGGCAAATTATGGGTCAATCTTCAAAGTCTGCTCAATCATATTCAAACTTTGCAAATGAGCAAACACATCGCATAAGACATTGGCAAGGGATCAAACTTCTTCACGGGTCTCGGTGGTGGTTGTCTTGGAACAACATCTTGTTTTCGAACACTAGCGGAATAGTTAAGACAACTTGGCGATGAATTCTCGGCTTCTCCTTTCCTCTTCGCTCATCGTCGCTCGACTCGCCTTCTTTCTTCTTGGTAACCACCAAAAGCTTTCTTGGCGCCACCAATTTGATTCTTGTCGGTACCAACATCTTGGATTTTCCTAGCTTAATCCCATCTCAACTCTTTCACCGAACATCACCATGTCGTGAAATCTTGGTCGATCGCAAGAGGCATGTCGGCCCATCTAGTGTGCGGTAAACATCTCCACCATCTCTCGTTCCACCATAGGGGTTGAACTTTAGCAGCTACCTCGCGCCACCTTTGCGTACTCCTTGAAAGATCGGTTTTCTTGAGCTAAGTTGTGCAAGCGGGTCCTCGAGGCGCCATATCGGTGTTAAAGCCATAGTGTTGAACAAAAGCTACAACCAACTCTCTCCAAGTTCGCACACTGGAGCAATCAAGGCCCATATACCAATCCAATGGTCCATCACCAAACTATCTTGGAAAAGTGCATCAAGAGCTTCTCCCTTGTAGGCGGACATCCTCCTAAAGTAGTACCTCAAGTGAGTTTTAGGACAAGAGTTGCCCTTGTACTTCGAAAGCTCTGGGATTTTAAATTTTGGAGGAATCCTCACTCCTTGAACCAATCCCAAGTTGGACATGTCGAAACCCAAAACATCCTGATTCTCAAAGGCTTGCATGCGCTCCTCGAGCATCTTGACTTCTATCGGG
Organism: Vicia sativa; assembly: GCA_021764765.1. Lineage (NCBI taxonomy): Eukaryota > Viridiplantae > Streptophyta > Magnoliopsida > Fabales > Fabaceae > Vicia > Vicia sativa. The sequence goes on from CM038793.1 coordinate 206,883,972, forward strand.
TTGGCTCCTCAACATTGGAAAACCAATCTTCAAAGTTATCTTCATCATGCTGAGGAATCGGAATCTGAATAGTCCTTCTGCCTGGTTGAGGCACCAACACAGGTTCTGGTCGCTGGCGACGTGTGGGGGTAGGCGGAGGAGGAACCACCGCAGCATGATCCGTTTGAGCAGCCTGGTTCTCGTCGGCAAGATCAGCAAGACCGCGTTGACTTCAAGCTAATTTCGGACAAAGCATTCCCATGAGCAACTTCTTGAGTGACCACAGCAGCCTCACAACGTAGCTCTCTCCTCTTGTTGCGAGCCATGTTCGAATTATCTCCATCAATTGCCCCATACGAGTATCCATTCTTGTCCCTGGGCCATGTCAGCTTCCATCTTCTCCATCAGTTTCTTCAAGTTACTTCTTGTCGGGTAACGATGAACGACGAAACCTGTAGTCTCTCGTCTGTGGAGAAGAAAATCAACGGCAGAAGTAAGATGACTGATCTGAATACCCTGTTATGTATGATATGCTATGGGAGTATGCATGCATGCCCATGATATGTTTTTGTACATTTTATTTTCAGGGACTCTTTGAAGACTCGTTAGTTAACAATAAACGTTGGGAAAAAAAAGAACTGATTAAATTGCAATTCAACGAAATCTCATAGAAACTCAAAGTGTTAGTTGTGACTACAAGGCTTGTTCGAGCTCAAACAGAGCAATAAAATTCATACTGGGATTTAAATCATTACAATAATAATTAGATTCAAATATTCAAATAAGATAAGTGGATAAAAACTAGAAATGCTGTCCACGACGAGGCTTCAAATCTCTAGTTTCCGCCTTGAACATTCACCGCCTCTTGAGGAGAGAAATCACTCACGCAGGAGGTATCGGGTTGCCTTGAGGTCTTCTAGGGCCGACCGAGTCTCAAGGTACGTCAACAATCAAGCGTTACACATGTCAACCATTTCACTGTACTTCCAATAGAAATGCCCATTTTGTTCTTCTAGAAAGGACACAAGTTCATCCTTTTCATCTAACAGACGATTAAGCTTTTGGATCTCATCAATCCAACCTTGGCATTGCTCTCTAAGGCTTTCGTAAGCATCCCTTTTACTATTTCTTTCTTCCTCGTAATGTTCGCTCTCGAACTTTTCAGCTAATTCGATTGCTTCCATTCTCGAGCGTCTGGACTTCTTCTTTTGCGGTTATCTCATTCTCTAGCATTTTATTGGTTCGTGCTAGAAGCTTCTAGTTTTGAAATCTTTGCTTGAGGCGTGCTTTCAATGCTCTCTTTTCTTCAACGGCCTTTTCTTCATCTAGATAAGCTGGCCCTTTGATCTTGGCGGTCTTCAATTGTCGACGGAGGTCCCTTGCCCCATGCGGACTCCTCAAGTTTTCGTAACATCTCATCGAGCTCTTCATCCTTTTCATTCTATTCTTCTTCCCTCTAATTCTTCTTTCACCTCTTTGAGGTTAGCCTCCAAATTTTCAGCTCTGAGGAAAATGCGAGAATTAGAGCTTTGCAGCTCCAATCTTTCCTCCTCCATCTTTCTGATAATTTCCTGAAGCCTCATATTCTCCTCTATTGGCACATGAGTGATTACCGGTTCAGGATGATCAAAGGGTACCTCCACAAAGTAAGGCAGCTTGATTTCTTGGACTCTCTCCATCACCCACTGGCGATAAGACCTTCCATCAATTCCGCCCCTCTTGATTAACTCTCGACTTTCCCTATGGATTTGACCCCAAGCTCTTCGGATCTTCAATACTTCGTTGCGGTCCTTTTTACCAAGCTCGTGTATAATGAAACTTTCCAAGTGCTCAAGCCTTGGTTCGTTTTCCATTGGATACCCCAATTGTCTTGTTGCAAGTCTTGGGTTATAATTGATGCAACCCATAGACCCAATCAAAGGAACATTAGAATATCCTCCACAGTGAGTGATAACATCAACGAATCCCCAACCTGGAGAATGCCACATCACACCATCGGCTGTTAGTGAAGCCAATTTTTGAGACCAAGATAAGTTTCTCAGGATCTTCTCCCACGGTCCACTCTGAGGGATATGAGATGTCAACCATAAGTACAACAATGGAGAACAACACGTAACCACCCCTCTTCTTGATGTCTCTCATGGAGATGGTAAAGAACATCAGCAGCAGCAGGGGTTCTTCGACATGAATATGCCAATAGCAGACGGGCTCAAGTAACCAATTTCATTAGTTGGGAACAAAACCACCCCAAAGATGAGCAAAGCAAGAATGGAGCTGAAAGTCGGCCAATCGTCTTGAACACTCAAACTTAACAACTTATCTTCCAAACTCGCCTCGAATACCTTTGTCTCGTAATCCAGGTGCCACCTCCCTTACAGAAGAAACAAAGCTGCTACCTTAGCCTTATCGAGGTCTCCCCCTATGTTGAGAAAAGGGGTGTCGTCCTTCAAAGGCCAATTAAGGATTCTCTCGAACTCTTCAATTGTAGGAACAAGCTGAAAGTCTTGGAATGTGAAGCATCGGAGAGGAGGATCATAGTACTTTGCTAGAGCAATCAAAGCTTCCATGTCTAGATTGGTAGTCAAAAGATCTAGGATGTTCCCAAATCTTTTCCCAAAATAAGCTCTACTGACAGGCGGAATTCTTTCACTTTGAGTTACCAGCTTCCCCAACTTCAGTTCTTTGAATTTGAGACAGGGAACGATCTTCACAGTTGGATTCATTCTTCCTTTCTGCTTACTGCACCAACAAAATCTGTAAGGTTCCCTGAAAATAAAAGTTATATGCTAAATGGTTTTGTGCAAATGTATGCAATGCATGTTGCAAATTAAATAAAGCTGGTTCATAGGATCGGCCGGTCATGGTTTCGACGTCTACCCAACGATTCCCCGGGTAAGGCTAATCTTATGTTATTTGCTAAATGTTTCTTGGAGTCTCAGATCCCCTTTTATCAAACACTATCATCGCGCGAGAGGCCTACGTGGCGATAATATTTGTAAAAGTATACCCCAAGAAACGGCTCTTAACAGGATGCTCCAAATCCAACATTTGAGCGTTTGGTCTCGGTTAGACAACATGAACAACTTAGAGTTATAGGTCATTTGTCCAAAGATCGATCCCTAGCTACGCTGGCCAACAACCTCCTTAAAACAACCAACTCTAAGCCGGAGTCTTCGCCGGGCCAACAAGACAATGGAGTCAAGTGGACCTAGGCTACAACCTCTATTCCTAAAAGGTGACCTAGAAGCCTGGGTAGTGGGCTTATCTATGTAACAATGCCCATGAAATTCCCATCACAATAATATATCAACAAAATAATATACAAAGTATAGAGGAAAATAAGCAAATAAATAATAGATAAGCATAAAGAAGAAAGCGATAAACAAACACACAAATATGCGAAGAACTAAACTAGGGTTGACTCGCTTAGTCAAAAATAGATTTTTAAAATTTCCCCAGTGAAGTCGCCAACTGAAGCAACTCGATTTTCAAAAATCATCATTTAAAATGAATTTTCAAAAACAATGAAATCGCCACCTAATTTTATTCGTTCTAGAAAGAACGGGGAAATATAGATAAAACCCACAAAAATTGGATAAGGCGGTCTACAAGACCAAAAAGCATAGATTCGGGAGTCGGTTACGCAAGAGGAAGGTATTAGCACCTCTTACGTCCATCGTACTCGATGGGACCCATTTAGTTCAAAATGTGTTTGTGTGTGTGTAATCGCTAATTTCTAAATCATGAATAAGAAATAAGAAAATGGATTTGTTTGTTATTATTTTGAGTTTGACACGGTTTCGAAACCGCGTGCCTACGTATTCCCTCGTGCAATGGGAAAGTCAAAACTCCGTAGTTCTGGTTGAAAATGTCTTGGATTGTTTGTATTGATTTTGATTGAAAATGTTTTTGATGACCGCGTATGAGCGGAAAATGAATTTGAATGGGTTGAATTGATTTTAATGGTAGATGACAAGTACCAAAACGTTGGGAGGTCCTCTAACGATTCGATACTCGAGATTGGTGATTGAGGTCAACCGATCTTCTCTCATCCAAAATCTTTATTATGAAAAGAGTGAGGTGAAACAAAGTTCACTTTTATTAAGTGTTATGGGATAAAGTATTTAAGTCATTGGGTTACCCTCTAATGGCCCAAATACTTTATATTTTAATTAAATCGTCGGGCGAACCTCTAACAATTTAATTAAGTTCCATATCACTATGTTTTTTTTGTTTTTTGTAGAAAAAATTGATTTTCGAAAACAAATTCAATTAATTAATTTAATTTGAAAGTGTTTTAAATGTTCGAGTGTATGGAATAAAGTATTCGAGTCATTGGGTTTCCCTCTAATGGCCCAAATACTTTACATTTTAATTAAATCGTTGGGCGAACCTCTAACAATTTAATTAAGTACCATAACACTATTTTGAACAATTGCGGCGTTGGACGTAGAGAAATGATATTTCGGGTTATGGTTAACCAAGTATATGGACTTGATTAACCATGAGACCCTGGTGCATGGTGATTGGTATATGGACCAATTATTTTTTCGGGTTATGATTAATCAAGGCAACGAGGGCCTTAATTAACCTCGTGAGGATGGCCATGCCCATCCCCAACCATGAGACCCTTAGAGAATTTGGTGTGGGTAACCAAAAATAAGAGAGAGAGCGGAGGCGTTGTTGTTTTTTATATTAATGTGAGAGCGGAGTGTGCAATCGCGTAATAAACAAACAAGCGGATAATGTAATAGCGGAAAATAAATTAACACACAATACAAATCGGAATTTAAATAATTATTAGTATAGATATTCTTTCACTTGATGAAAAACCAACTAACTATTTAATTGATAATTCAACAAATAAAAAACTACCATATGCCAAACATTATTTAATACATCATTATATATATAAAAAAAAACTTGCATAATATTAATTTAAAGAGGAGTTTAGAAATGGGCCTGATTGGAGCTTTAAATCTGGGGGTGTGAACAGCAAAACTGAGCCCAAGCCCAAAATAAAGTCCTGGATCTTGTGTAGAAGCTCCATGGAAAGAAAGCATGGTACACCACAGAGCATTAGATCGCTTTTTGAATGATCTATGGTTGTGAATGAGGGTGCAAGGTTGCTATCATACATATACACCGCATCGAATTCGAACAGACACAGACGGTGACAAGTGTCACCGCCTGGACTAAACAACAAGACTTAATCTAATATACTCATTAAATAAAATATTAACTTTGTTTAAAATATAAAATGAAGAATCTAAATATATAATTATAAACCGATACTCATCATTTATACTAATTATTAACTAACTAAAAACGATATGATTATTCCTAATAATAATACTTAAAACTAAATTTATAATTATAAATCCTTTTAGTTTAAAATAAGAAAACTTAAGTAAAAAACCTCCATCGGTCCTTACTCACTCGACCCTCATCTCTCTCGCTCGATCCTCCTCACCGCTCATCTCATCGCTTCTCACCTTCGATTCCAAGTTCACCGCGATCTCTCTCTCGATCTTGTTTCCAGACTATCTCCTCGGCCACGATTTCTCATCTCTCACCTTCGCTTTTTCGAAACTCGCCGCGAATCCAAGAATCGTCTCTCGATCTAACGTTGCTACTTGTTATCCGATTTTTGAAAATAAACCGTTTGTGATTTCGTGTTTACGATTACTGAAACGGAAGGGAAAGTGAACCCTAAATCCTAATCGGTGAAATCGATCTGTTAGGGGATGATACATGATGAAGGCGTGGCAAAACGCAAAGAAAAGAGAGTTTATGGTGATGATTCGGTTGGAGCGGCGGATGGCGTGTATAACCGCCCCGTGAGATCAATCCGCTTACCTTATACTTTGCCTTTTCCTCGCTTTTTGCCTTTCAAGGGTTTTCTTTCGGAAAATGATGAGTTCTTGTTTGAACAATGCTCGGGTTTTGGGTTGGTCCAATCTCGTTCTGGTTTTGGCTTGTTAGTATTTTGTATGCTGTTAGGGTTTTTGTTTGAGAAATTTCGGCTAGGGTTTTTGAACAGTTCTCTTGTGTTAAAACTTCAATGTTTTTATATGTCGTGTTAGGGTTTTGTTGTTCGATCTTTGAAAAAAAAACCTTTTGTTTGATGGGCTTGCATCAATTGGTATTGGTGATGGTTTTGATTCTTTCTCGTTCGTGTTGCATTTCGATGTGTTAGTCCGTGTATTGATGTTTTATATGTGTAATGCTGTTTTGGTAAACTTGCCCGAATAGGTGTATACCTTGCTGCCCGCATAAAGCTACAGACTGTCATGCCAAATGCTTTTCAAATCGCTTTCCTCATCTTCTTTCCACACCTCCTATTGTGAACCAAGGGTGCCCTTGTGGATTTGCAATAGCGAGTTTATGGCCGATGATTTGTATATGAGGCCCGGTTTTGAACGATCGAAACCCTTGCACAACTGATTCCGGAAAGAAAATCCTAATGATGAGATAGGATTATGTATTCTCTTGTATCCCATGCTGCCCGCTTAAATTGCTAACCGTTTCTTTGTTTGTTTCATGTAATCTTGGGCAATGGTACGAACCCGAAAGAATGGTGAATGCAAACTTTGGACAAGAAAGCAAGGTGTGGAAATGGAGCAAGAAGGCTTGAGACAAAGAAAGCAACAAGGATTTCAATAGAAGATAGGATTAGGACATAACATGTGTAGTATTATGTTTGAACTCAAAATCGTAGCTTAAACTTGTAATCTTGGAATTCTTGTCTTAAAAGTTTTAGAATCTTGTAATATCACAATATTTGAATTACACTTTGTAGACTCAATGACTTTGCAACCAAACATTTCACTTGTTATCTTTGAATAATAATATGAATCTTGAACGTAACATAGAACTTTGGTCATTCGAAAATTGCCTTGTGGTATTGTGAAATTCGTAAGGTTGAAAGAATGGTAAACAAGTTTAGAAACTAGGAGATGAAACATTCGAAATGTTACATGGAATATCCTGGCCATGGCATATGTGACAATGCTTGTAATTAAAAACATGAAACTTGAAAGCTTCCTTGAAGTGAATTTGAAAGACAACTTCGTTGTTTAATGAATGAGTTTGGACAAAAGAATCCTACCAAATGCTAAATTGGAAGTTTGATTCTTCTTTACAAATGGATATGCTTTGAATGTCCTTTTGAATTCACATAAGACTTTGGAAATTGAATGCAAGGAAAAGAATTTGAATGTTGAAGGAATTGATTTTTGGATTGAAACTTGCATTTTAGGATTTGACAAATTTGTAACGATCTTGATTTGTGTTCTTGTACAAATAAAAAACTTTAGAGTAATCTTGGACCTCTTGGAATTTATGAACACAAGCCTTGAGGAAAATGCACCTAATTGAATTCTTGATTGTGCATAAAAGTTGGAAATTCATTATGCATCAAATATCCCAAAAGTTTATCATGAGCCAAAATTAAATTGGTTAAAATAAAACAAGTTGAGATATTGATTAACAAATGTATCCAATTCTACTTCAATCTACAATTCCAATCCGTAGTCTTGAATCAAACGAGTGGTAACATGGTTGTTGCATTTTTTAGAACTTGAGAAAAATTGTCATGTACGATCTTGATTCATGTTCTAAAAAAGAATGAGGTCTTAAGAGAACTATGAATGGAATTTGAATATGTATTCAATTTCCTAAATCCTCCTTCGAACTCAATAATGCACATTATAAAAGCTTTGAACTTGTGACCAAAATCTCGAAATCCAAGTTATCTTGTAATTAAAATTAATCCCATTTGAATTTCCCGGCCACAAAGTTTCCATTCTTATCCATTCTCGTAGAAATTCGGAGCCTTTTACTTCTTGAGACAAAAATTGAAACTCTAAGTTTCAAATGGAACTCTTGATCAACAACCTTAGTCAACTTGCGATTTCATGATTCTTTTAAGAATTGAGCGATAGATTCCTCTTGAAATTAATGGAATTATCACCGCGTTTCCAAATTGAACCATACTCGGTAGTGGAGTAAAATTCGGGACCAAACGAATTCCAAAAGGAAGCTTCTAGTTTTTTTTCATAGAATGCCTTGAATCTTGTGAGCGATGGATGCAGCTAGAAAAGATCTAAACACGTGACAACTTGGACACCCTCAAATCTTGCAAACAAACCCTCTGAACGAATATCTCCACATACATTCACTGTTGCCAAGAGTGAACAAAACTGACGAGCAAACCAAACGTACTAGAACTTGAATTGTTGATCAATAAACGGATAATCATAATCCACCCTTTTACATCTTGCACAAAGAACTTGAAACAACAGCAAAACCCAAACTCGTGATGAATGATCTCCTGAAACGGGAGGTAATGACAACAGCAAAATAACCAAACTTCCGTAGCTTCATCAAGAATAGACCGTTCAATTCAACAATCGAACATCAAGCCCCGCAAATCCAGAGATATGAACGGATAAGATTTAATATTAACCTCGTCGTTTTCAAATATCCCAAATTGGTTGAAAGCACCACGCCTTTTCTGCTCAACAGGGAAACCTTTGGGAATCAACTCCAATCCGTAACCATAGACCCAGTGATATGAATGCATGTGAGTGTTATGATAAATGCGAAGCCTAAACCAGATAAAACCAAGATAGGAGGGCAAATTTTGGGGTGCAACATTGGGCATCATACAATGAAAGAGATAGGAAATCTCTTATGACCTCCTATTGGGCTTCCAATACAAAGAATCACCCACGCTAAGATAGAACCTCGAAGGATGGTTTCTGAAATCACTTTCAAATTCCCTGAGAGTAAAATTTTTGAAATTGCTCTTATTCGAAAAGGATGGTTTTCGGTGAAATCCCTTTCAAGCCAAAGCCACCATACCCTATAGCTTCCTCTTGAGCTTCATACAAGGACCCTCGATGACCTCGATGACCTCGATGACCCTCTAATGCCTCCTCTTGGGCTAACAATACAAGGACCCATGGGCTTCTTAAAAGCATCCCTTTAATCAAATCAATTTCTCCTAGATTTAGACATCTATCATCTCTATGGAAGAAGTATCTCATCTATCACATCACATACATCAAAAACTTTTTCAAACTTTTTCATAAACTGCTTTCATACAAAACATCTCTTAACAAGAAGTGGTAACGCTTGTACACTCAAGCAAAACACCCAATACTTATAGTTAAAAGATTCAAACATCTTTTCAAACATCTTTCTTAAACATGTAAGTGGTAACGCTTGTACACTCAAGCAAAACACCTAATACTTACGATTTAAAGATTTTAATCACCAAACTTTTCAAAAATGTATGTGATGAAATAGATTAGATACATTTTTCATTAAGATGACATTTGTGCTCTCTTACTAACATCCCGCTGCTTCCACTAGCATAAGTGGGAACTACGATTGCTCGACTTTCTCAACATCCTTTTGAGAATACGAGGCACAAGGTCTCATCCTTGCCGAGCAAATTTCTTTCTCTCGCATCAAACAAACCATAGAACCTTGTAGATCCGAGCTACAAATGATCCGATTCCCACTAGGGATATGTATGCGTAAGATTCATGATCTTTGGAGCACAATAATAACAAACACTAGAATCCCACATAATCTATTGTTTCTTAAAATCCAAAGGAGAAACTTTCCCAATCATAGAAATAGCAATTAAAACACACAAACATATCAAATATATTCATATATAAAGTCTAGATAACTACATATATTTAGGGTGCTCCATCTATTCCTTTATATAACAATCCTTACTCGAATCTCCCCAATGCGCTATGCCTAGTTTGCGCTTAGTCGTTACGCATACCAATATCAATCGAGGGTATTTCAATTTTCCCTTTTCATAATCATTAAATCATCTTTCTTGTGTTGAAAATAATAAAGCTTGATGCTCATGCATCTTTATAAACAAATCAAAAGATTTAAATCGTTACGAGCTAGAAGATCCGAACTCACGTCAGATCCTCTAGGCCACCTTAACGCGAACAGAAAAATGGCGACTCACTGGGATAACGAACTTTGATTTTTAAAAAAAGCATTCTGCCGAGAGCACCAAGCTTTTTTTTTTTCAAAAGAAAAGAAAGGGATAAGCTTTTCATATTTTGCATATATCTGCTTTTCTTTATTGTGTGTTTGATTTCACTTGATGGAAAGAAATCCTAACCCGGATTTAAGAAACATTTTTAAGATCTAGGTGGAGATATTAATACGTGAGCAGTTCAATGCTTTCGAAGTTAATATTTCCCGCGCAGTGGAGGTTGTCTTGAGGGTATTGTGTTTAGCAAGTAATTGCGAAACTGTATTCTGGGGAACTTAAGAAGTCGAGTGGAGAGAACACATAAACCATCCCGCCATTAGGATGTAGTGCAGAGATTATTCGTGTAAGCCTAGAGTAATTGTCATGCGATACTATGATCGTAGTTTCTCTTGAAAATATTATTGGACCATCGTATTCAACAAATCCAATAATGTTTTGAAGGGAGTGTTGAGCCCAGATTATCGAGAGAACCCGATTCACGATGAATAAGCCCATAGAACTTAACCACGTTGATTCTTATCGTTGGCTTCATGCTCGTGACTTCAACGCTGCCGTGTGTATAACTACTAACCATGTTTGCCGATTCATGCATTCATTCATTCATTCATTCAAAACAAACAAAAACTTCATTTTCTTCCCATTTCCAAAGAATTTAGAGATTTTTTCTTTGTAAAATATTTTAGGTTAGAGTGATGGACGTCAGAGGAAGATTCACCAAAAGATACAGTTTTAAAATTCCTGATGTAGGAAAGTTAAAAGAGTTAACATCCTTGGTAGAAGATCCCTCGGATTTCAGAAAACTCTATGGAACTCTTCTAACTCTTCTGAACGCTAACGTTGATGAAGGACTTCTCAAAACTTTCGCTCGGTTCTACGATCCACTATCATTTCACTTTCCCGATTATCAGCTGATGCCTACTTTGGAAGAGTATGCGCATATCCTAGGAATCTCAGTATCGGACAAAGTTCCTTTCAATGGTTTGGAAGCCATTCCTAAGTCACAAGTCATTGCAACAATGACCCATTTAAAGAAATCTGAGATAGACAAAACCTAACTACCGAGGAAAACTCTTAGGACTAACCTCAAAGTTCCTAATGGAGAAGGCTCTCAAATTCCTGTCGGTAGTATGGTAGCCTTTGAAGCTATTTTAGCTTTACTCCTCTATGGATTGGTGTTGTTTCCCAACTCAAATTTCGTTGATATCAACGCATAAGGATCTTTCGATTGGAAATCCTGCTCCCACCTTGGTGATACATACGCCTCTATTCATCATAGGAATCGTCAAGGAGACGGAACTATCGTGTGTTGCACTGCTTTTCAAATGGATTACCTCACACTTGCCTAAATCTCCTAGCTTCGCGAAAACAAAGACGAGTGGCATTGGTCGTAAGACTCATGTCTCTTACAAACGATTTATATCCATTGGTATACTTTGGCAAACAATGAGATGGAAATCATTGAGAGTGGAGAATTTGCCAACGCATCTCTCATTGGTACGAAAGGAGGAATCAACTATAACCCATTCTTAGCGAGACGTCAACTCGATACGCAAACTCGTAAACCTCTTGATTTACTGAGAAAGCTACTTCTACCATGAAGAGGAGGATTCCCAAGGATCAAGGCTAGGATGATTAAAGCTTGGCATCACATCCGAAAGAAAGGAAAAGGTAAGGCAAAGAATTGTGTAGCCATGAAACCTACACTTCTTGGGTAAAGAAAATAGCAAAGGAATTTCAATGCCTTACGCTTATGAGGATCCCATGTTCTCAATCGCTCCAAATCAACAAATTTTCCGTCGAAACTGTGGAGAATACCAAGAAGCCTTGACCAAGATAAGGTTTGAGAAGGAAGCTTGGAAAACAAATTCCTTAAGGCTAACCTCGAGAATGAGAAGCTCAAGAAGCAAGTCAAAGATCATGAAAAGACGCTTTATTTCCGTGATGAATGGCTCATGGAAAAGATGAGGAGATTCACAAGCATGACGCAATCAAGAAATTCATCAAAGAAAGAAAAGGAACAAGATTTGATGAATAACAATCTTACTCCCAATGAATGGAAAGAGTCACACAAGCTAAAAGCCGAGAAAGCGTAACTAAAAGCTCGCTATGGAAAGGAAATCCTGAAGAGGAAGCTGCATCAAGCCTTTGGATCTTCATCAGACGAAGACGTTTAATTAGTTCAATTTAGTTTGTAATTTTATCATTTGTGTGAGCAATGCTCCAAAAAAAAAAACAATTGTTGTAATCTTCTTCCAATAATCAATGAAATTTGTGTTTTTCCATCCAAATATTTGCCAAGAAATATCTCTTTTAGCATAAATTCTTTGGAAATTCCTTTTCTTTACAATCATATTCATGCATCATATCTTGCATTTAGGTCTATTGTCTAGAGTCTAACACTTTTCCAGTTGGAATCACTTTTCCAGATAGGAACAGATTGTCAAGCTGTCGCGTCTTAGAGTTTCCCGATGCGTCCCACCAACTCGAACGCATTTATACTAGATCAAAAGAAGAAAAGTAATGAAGAATTTTGAACAAGAGAATGTGAACTTCGTAGACAAGAATAACGCTACAAGAAGAAGTGGAGAGACTCACATCTTGGTCAACTCACACTACAACAAGAAAGTCAACAAGCAAAGATCGAGCACCAAACCAAGAACTTCAGAGGATACTACTACTGGCCTCATATCGCAAGAGTTCACCTTTCAAAGATGCCGTAGGCTATCCATGGGAATGCCTTTCAACTTGGCATCGAGTTCGCCAACCGACTTCTCAAACAATCTCGCTGACATACCTACTTTGCAGAAAACTCGCTTCACACAATGGAATAACTTTTCCACAAGTAACAATGTTTGTTTTCAACCGATTATGTTGAACTCACCAGAAGTGCTACTACCATAGACGAAGAAGTTCATCACTCCAGAAATAACACGAACGCTCGTGGTTCAATGGAGAATCTCCAGGAACAACTCCTCAAAATGCAGCTTGAGATAAAAACGATTCAAGGGAAAGAATTGTTTGGGAAAAGTGCCCAGGATTTTTGCTTAGTTCCTCGCGTAAAAATACCTGCGAAATTCAAAGTCCCTGACTTTGAAAAATACAAAGGGAACTCTTGTCCTCAGAGTCATCTCACAATGTATGCTAGGAAAATGTCTACGTACAATGAGGATCATCAGCTGCTAATTCATTACTTCCAGGACAGTCTCACCGGTGCCGCACTAAAGTGGTACATGGGTTTAGACAGCACGAGTATCCAAACATTCAACGACTTAGGTAAAGCCTTCGTACAGCAATATAAGTTCAACTTGGATATGGCTCCTGATAGGGATCAACTTCGCTCCATGTCTCAAAAGGAAAGAGAGACATTCAAGGAATATGCGCAACGATGGAGGGAAATTGCTGCCCAAGTCAACCCGCCCTTGGAAGAGAAAGAGATGACTAAGGTATTCTTGAATACTCTAGGCTCATTCTATTATGAGCGAATGATCGCTAGTGCTCCCGGAGATTTCAACGAAATGGTAAGCATGGGAATGCGATTAGAAGAGGGTGTTCAAACCGGACGTCTAACCAAGGCAGGATCTTCTAGTAATACCAAGAAAAATGGAACCGCTTTTCCAAGGAAAAAGAGCATGAGTAGGAATGGTATCCCGAAACCACGTAAGAATGTCATCCAACAACGATGTAGCGCCATAGCACCCTCGTCAACATAACTCCAAACACGTGAATTGCTCCGCATTTCAACAAAACAACAAACTCAACAACCTCGTCAAAGCTCAAGCAGCTTCACAACCAAAACCGACGCCCAGTCACTGTTCGACCCAATTCCCATGACGACGCAGAACTTTACCGCGCTAATAGAAAGAAACTGACATGCACAAGGTTACCACCTCGGTTCCGAGAAGTTGCCGTGGTGGTACAAAACCACGATCTTGTCCTTTCCACCGCGGGCACCGTGCCATGACCTCGAACATTGCATAGCATTAAAGGCGTACGGTTAGTAAGGTCTAATCTTCTTTCCTTCAAGAATACGAGCCTAAACGCAAGCCAATCCACTTCCACCATAGTGGGCACTCAGAAGTGAGTATCGTGGCGATCAAAGGAAACTTGGTGCATCTTCATGAAGCATACAAGACCATGAGCACCTTCACTAAGCATGATTACTTGCTTGCGCGTCTGCTCCAGTAATATCCATGGATGTCCCACCATAAGAGCGTATATCCAGATTTGTCGACATTGGTGATTTACAAATCTACGTAAACCGAGATGACCATGACGTAAATACCGTAGGGCATTTTCCGCATGAGCTTTTAGTCTCGATATCAACTCGAAAATCCAAGTAAACGCTGATCCCTTGTTTCAACATACCCGAGCATGTGGAGATCGCATACAATGGTTCCAACATTCCAACATCTCCTTTGGTAATTTGCCCACCTGGTCCTGTTCCATACAGTTCTACCAAAGTAATTCCTTACCAATACAGTGCAACCCTGATAGAAGATGGAAAGGAGAAACCCCTGCCTACACTTCCAACTAATTTCAATATAACAGAAATCGGACGAGTAACGAGAAGTGGACGAGTTCATACTCCAGTACCACCAAAACCGCCTACAATTCCTGTTGTTAAACAGAACCCAGTTAGCATATCTGCTGAGAATCCTGCAATGATTCCCATTGCTAACCCAAGCACAAATATTGGTTCTACTGATGGAACCAACATCAACTCAGACTTTGAAGAAATACTAAAACTAATCAAGAAAAGCGAGTATCGAGTCGTAGATCAACTGATGCAGACTCCTTCAAAGATTTCAATCAAAACTCCTTATTTTAAGGTGATTTTTTAAACACTTGTCAACAAATACATCTATTTTATGATAGTGCAAAAATTTTCAGAAAAAACTTTCATCTGATTAAATTTTAATCGAGCCGAAAACGACGTTCTGAACACTTTTCAAACCTCCTTTTAAGGTGAATTTTTCAAGTTTTCGACTTCCGATTTTTTTCAAAACTTTTCATAAATAAACCTCACATTTCAAAACATTTCAAAATCATTTTTCAAAACATTTCATCAAACTTGCATCTTTTACCATGATCGATCCGATTTAAACGATAAATCGATTTCTTCTCTCGAATTTCTCGATCGATCATGGGCCTCCCTTATGGTGTAAGTCCCAATTTATGTACATATTTAGTTTTACTTGTACATACTCAAATTATAATTGTTAATATTCAAACGTAAACAAATTTCTTTCGCTTGTTTTCATTCGCTTGTCTATAATGAATCCATTGGTTCTAAAGGAAGAATTCTTCTGAGTAAAACTTCTTTTTGACCAATGGGCCTCCATCATGGTGTAAGTCCCATAACATTCTTTTATGTACATAATATTTCTTTGTACATATCAAACTTTTGTCAAACACTTTTTTACAAAGTTTCATCGTACATATCAGATACTTTTTTATACTCAAGTACGATAAACTTCGATCGCTTGTTTTCACATCACTGTATACTCAAACAAAATAGTCTTTTGTGTACATATTTTCTTTGTACATACCAAATACTTTTCATACAAAATTTTCATCCGTACATAACACGATACCTTTTACAAATATTCCAACACGATAACTTCGATCATTCATTTCCGTTTCATCAGATAGACCAATCGAATACCATTGGTATTGAAAGGAGCTTTCTCCCGAGTAAAACTTCTTTCAAATCAATGGGCCACCCTTATGGTGTAAGTCCCACCCTCCTATGTACATCCATCTTTCTCTGTACATAAAAACTCGTCGTGTACATATTCGCTTCCTGTACACGCTCAAACTTGTAAATAATCAAGTTACGCTGCTTTTAAACGCTCGTTTCACGTACACTTGTTTATATTTCATAAACTGTAAATAAACATCATGCATTGTTTATATTTCCTTCATAAACTCCTGTGAATACATATCACACACACACACTGTTTATACAAACCGCCTAATAATAACATAACAATTAGACTAATCAATAGGTTCCCAGTATTAGCCTCCGCTTGGGCTTCATACAAGATAACTCATCCCATTGAGTTTAGCCTCCGCTTGGGCTTTATACAAGACAATCCATCCCTCATGGGTGGCCTCCTCTTAGGCTTCATATAAGAAAACTCACTCATCTAAGTTTAGCCTCGCTTGGGCTTCATACAAGATATTTTATCTCCAACAGAGTTTAGCCTCTTGGCTTCAGATAAAGAAACTCTCCCTCAGAGTTAGCCTCCGCTTAGGCTTCAGATAAGACAACACTCCCTGCTGAGTCGCCTCCTCTCGGGCTTCGCTCAAAAGAACTCCTCATTGAGTTTAGCCTTCTCGGCATCATACAATGAAAGAGATAGGAAATCTCTTATGCCTCCTATTGGGCTTCCAATACAAAGAATCACCCACGCTAAGATAGAACCCCGAAAGGATGGTTTCCTGAAATCACTTTCAAATTCCCAGAGTAAAATTTCCTGAAATTGCTCTTATTCGTAAAAGGATGGTTTCTCGTGAAATCCCTTTCAAGCCAAAGCCATCCATACCCTATAGCTTCCTCTTGAGCTTCATACAAGGACCCTCGATGACCCTCGGAATGCCTCCTCTTGGACTAACAATACAAGGACCCATGGGCTTCTTAAAAGCATCCCTTTAATCAAATCAATTTCTCCTTGAGATTTAGACATCTATCATCTCTATGGAAGAAGTATCTCATCTATCACATCACATACAGTCAAAAACTTTTTCAAACTTTTTTTCATAAACTGTTTTTAAACAAAAACATCTCTTAACAGTAAGTGGTAACGCTTGTACACTCAAGCAAAACACCCAATACTTACAGTTAAAAGATTCAAACATCTTTTTCAAACATCTTTCTTAAACATGTAAGTGGTAACGCTTGTACACTCAAGCAAAACACCTAATACTTACGACGAAAGATTTTAATTAGTCAAACTTTTCAAAAATGTATGTGATGAAATAGATTAGATACATTTTTTCATTAAGATGACATTTGTCTGTCTCTTACTAACATCCCGTTGCTTTCCACTAGCATAAGTGGGAACTACGATTGCTCTGACTTTCTCAACATCCTTTTGAGAATACGTAGGCACAAGGTCTCATCCTTGCCGAGCAAATTTCTTTCTCTCGCACCAAACAAACCATAGAACCTTGTAGATCCGAGCTACAAATGCTCGATTCCCACTAGGGATATGTATGAAGATTCACGATCTTTATGAGCACAATAATAACAAACACTAGAATCCCACATAATCTCATCGCTTTTAAAATCCAAAGGAGAAACTTTCCCAATCATAGAAATAGCAATTAAAACACACAAACATATCAAATATATTCATATATAAAGTGTAGATAACTACATATATTTAGGGTGCTCCATCTATTCCTTTATATAACAATCCCCTTACTCAGATCTCCGAATGCGCCTAGTTTGTGCTAGTCGTTACGCATACCAATATCAATTGAGGGTATTTCACTTTTCCCTTTTCATAATCATTAAATCATCTTTCTTGTGTTGAAAATAATAAAGCTTGATGCTCATGCATCTTTATAAACAAATCGAAGATTTAATCGTTACGAGCTAGAAGATCCGAACTCACGTCAAGATCCTCTAGCGCCACCTTAACGCGAACAAAGGGTCCGTGCGGAGCTTCTAGAGACTCGATCAGGCCCAGTGAGCCTGGGACTTTCATTGGGGCCACTGGCGGAGCCTGGAGGATTATCTGGGAAACCCGAGTTGGCACTTCGATGTCGGTGAGGCCCGGTTGGAGCTCGTGCGAGATGCCTGAAGACGGGCTTCGGAGGCCTTCTAGAGATCTGGAAACTTGCAAAATAAATAGTGAAAACAAAAGGGCAAAAGGTGGGGTTTGAACCCACGACCTGATAGAGAGAATGACATAGTGTGCGCAAGGTGAACCGCTGGGGCGGTGATACATCCATTCATCCTTCTGAACCCATAAATAGGTAAGGGTTATAGGCTTCTGAGTCAGAAGCACCGGAGCAAAGCTTCGGTCATCTTCTCCGATTGTGTTCAATCATCAACCTGCAAAATAAGCAATATGAATGCAACAAGGGTACCCTATCCCCCTAATTCAAGGGCTACGAATCGATTAGTGGTGTTAAATAGTTCTGAATCGGCCTAGAACTACAGATACGAAGCTCTTCCAGTTTCTGCCCTAAAAATGGCAACTAGTGATTAAGCCATGGAAAACTTCAAACGACTGCCCAAACCTGTTCTATATCATGCTATGAACACATTAAAAGCAAATCGGAGCAGTTCATATGGCATGTTTCAACGTGTTATGATCATGTATAATGATGCATACTTACCTCAGGATCACAATGGAATGCTTAAAAGTGACTAAAAGTGGCTGGAAAGTAGACACGAGTTTGCCAACTTTGAGAATTTTTTGAGAAAATTCTAGGGTTTGTGATAGGCTGGCAATCTGTGTAAGGGCTGTGTCCAAAGTCTTTTTGTCTTGTAAGAGTTCTAGGTATATATAGGAGAGTGAAATTAGGTCAAGGCATTAAGAGAAAATATTCTCCTTAAATGGAGAATATTTGATTTGAAAATTTGCACAAAATCTTTCCAATCTTGATCAATCTCTTCCTCAATCTTCTTGCACAAAATTGACAGCTTGTAATGAGCTATCTTAGACCCCAAGCCATGCAAATATCTAGCCCAACTTGCCTTATCTTTTATTTTTGCATTTTATTTAATTAAATTTGAATTTAAGCTATTAAATTCAAAAAATAAATAAATAAAAGAGTGAGAAGCGTGGCATGCAGCATAGTGGTCATGGATAATCTTATGATCAAGTTTAAATCATAAAATCTTAGGCCCATTTGAAATTTTTTGGCTTTTGCTAGGTATTTTCCTTCATGCACCTCCTCAAAAATGCTCAACATGCACAATTTGTATCTTGCTCAATTTTCAACATTTTTTAGTGTTCTTGTACTTTTTAGAGAGCTCAAGATGTCTTTTAAACAACCTTTTTAGTTTCATCTTCATTGGAGTTTCCATGCTCATGAACACTTTTTTGCAAAAGGATGACTTTTGTTGACTTTTCTAGAAGGACCTGTAATGTTTTGATCCATAACTTCCAAATGAAGCATTTTCTGCCCAAGCTTGTGAGACATGAAGTTGTAGAGAATTGAATTCTCTTCAAAATGAGCTTTGGTGGAGAAATTTATGATGAAGTATGTGAAATTTATGATTGGTCAAAGTTCTGTTGACTTTTGTCTAGAGAAACCCTAATTTGGAAACTTTGACTTTTGATCAAATCTTGGCTTTTCTTGATGAATCATGATCAATTCTTGATCAAATGATGAATATGACTTCAAAATATTGATGTTGACCAAAAATTATGAAATTTGACTATATTTTGACCGTAGTTAACTTTTTGTCTAACACAGCTGATTTTCAGCTATTTGAGCAATTGGATGAGCAAATTTGACTTGTGAGACTTGAAACTTGACATAGTGATCCCTTGGAACATAGGATGAGGTATGATGACCATTTGAAGCCTTATAAGTCCATCTTGACTTGAGAATAGCAAAATCTAGCTTGGATTGATTGCTTAGGAGAGGGTTTGTCTGGTCAACCTTTGTGAAATCCTTGAGAATTGAGATATGAATTGTCTTGAGAAGTAGGAGGGCAAATTTTGGGGTATAACAATGAGTATTCGATACTTGTGGTAGAAATGCTAGTTGATTTAACTGTAGGCTTTAAATATTTGAGTATGATGGAATGTCATTCTGAATATAACCAAATTTTTATAGCCGATGAGGATGTGTCCAAAACGGCGTTTCGATGTTGTAGCGGCAAAAAATGCGAGTGTAAGCCATTGAATTGACTTAACTCAAAGAATAACAAAAGAGTCGGCACCGCGCTTTTATTTTATCCAAAGGACTAGGAAAAAGAGCGAATAAAATCCTAAAAAAAATATCAGAGATCTCACCACATGTCTTATCAACCTCCTTCAGGGCGTTATCTAGAGTAACTTTCATCCTCTCAACCAACAGATCAATGGTCTCCTCTTTCTCCAACTTTTGGTGATCCAGAAAGGCCCTTCTGATCGACAGGTGAAGCAAACACGTGACGTCATCGAGTGTGATCATGATCTTGCCATAAGGTAGATGAAATAAAGTCGTCTCATGGTGCCACCTCTCTACAAAAGCGTTGATCATTCCCCAGTTGACCACGCTATACCCACATAGGATCAAATATCTCAACCCTGTAAGACTAAGAAGCTCATAAAACCATGGCTTAGAAGGGGTAATAAGCCTATTGATCTTTCTCCCATGATTTATGACCTTTAGTGTATCGCGATCCTGCAAGAAGAAATTCATTGTTAGAATTAATAATATACATAAGTAAATTCATAACTGTAATATAAATGTAAATTTCATACCTCTCAATCCCATATATGTCTAACCACATGGGTGAGATAAAGAGCGAGAAGAGATAAGTCAGAAGGTCCCCTTCCAAAGACCTGAGGGACCTGGGGTGCATCTGGTATCTCTGGTGCCTCAGGTGGCACCGGTGCCTCGGGTGCCACCGGTACCTCGGGCGACACTGGTACCTCAGATGCTGGCGGTGTAGCAACAGGTCTCATCTCAGATGGCCCGCATGTAAAGCAAATGAGGATCCCATCTCAAAAACCCTAGGTGGCGAGGATGGTGAGGATGTGCGTCTGCGGTAGGACGGAGGCAACGAAGGATGAACTGAAGAATCTCATCTGCTACGAGAGGAAGATGTAGAAGGGGCAGACTTAGACCTAGAAGAATGTGCATCCGGAATAGCCTGTCCGAATGTCGAAGGAGTTTGTGTTGCCTGACTCATCTCTCTCCGCACAGAAGCATGATGTACCACCCGACCATGCATCAAACGTGACAGTCTCTAAGCCACATTTCCTGTAGAAGTAAGAACAAAATTTTAGACTATGGTTTATAGTGGAAAAAAGGCAAAAAAAAATGCAGACAGAAACCGAAAATAAACCTCCAGTTTTGTTCTTCCCCAAAACCAGAAATAAACCTCTGGTTTCCTTTGCAAAAACAGAGCTACGTAGCAGCCCACTCCAAAACCCCAAATGTGCAAAGAAACATGCATTGATCGTCAAATAAATTTTACAAATAGTGTTCTAATGACTCCTAATGATATAAACTACATAAAACTACACATTTAAAATCATATTTCACTAATTTTAATAGAAATTACATAAACTCTAAAAATAACTTAATCCAGTTACTTGATTGATTAAAGATGGTGGTTGCTTGCTTGATTCCTTTAGTTGTTATACTTATCCCATGCTTGATGATTTATGTTGATTGTTTGAGAAAAAAATTGATTTTGGTGAGAAGAGTTGAAATGAGAGTTTGAGAGAGTTTATGTTTGTTTTTGAAATACTGTATTGTTATGGGGAAGGGAAGAGTTTCTGGCGTCCTTAAGTGTGTTTAGGAACTGAAAATATAACTACGATTTGGAACCGTAGTTAAACTCCCGGTTGACACCTAACCCTTTTCAACGTAATTTGAATCATATGAGTGCGAATCAGAAATATACTTCCGATTTCTATGGACAGTTTAAGAAATTCACGTGGTGCGCAAAAAAGATATATGATAAAATAAAAAATTGTATTTTTTTTATACAATTTTATAACATCCTAAAAATCATTTTAAAAAAAAAACAAAACAACTAGGTCCATAATTAATATTTCAAACCTTTTCCACATTGAACTCATGGTGAAACATATCAAAAATTTATTAAATCATCGCGATTGTTTTAAAGTATAAGGCAAAAGGTTTACATACAATGATCACACAAAAGGTTTACATCCAATGATTACACAATTTTTTCTTTAAAAAAAAATTATATAGAAAGGTGGTAGGTCGACTGAGAAAGACAGTAAGTATATAATACAACTAAATTCGATTTTCCTAATATGCATATATAACTATTTGTCATAAATATATAAATATCATATTGACAAAGTAATCTAATACATTCACAAACAATAGTGGCATGAGAAAATATATCAACATAGATAATTTTTCTTTTTCAAACGTAAAAAATATGGCTGCTTGGTAGTAGAAATAACCAAAATTAATCACAATATTCATCATTTTTACACCGGAGGCTATCAATGGTGCTTACCGATTCTTTTATCTAAATAAAAACTCGTTCGTTCAATAACACTTCATTGGCTGTGTCTAACGCCGTATGGTGGAAATTATTTACTCATTTATTTTGAAGACCACACAAAAAAAATTCAGTTTTTAAATACAATAGGTATATGATGCACGCCATCCTTGAAAGTTGTATCGCTAATATAATTTAAAACATTATCATACATATAATTTAGACAAATTAAAAGACCTTATAATCCATGCTTGGGTAACACTATATAAACAGTTCAAATACAAACTTAAGCTATCATAACAACCAACAAACATTCGCTCAAGGAATAAGTACAGAAATACACAAACTTAGACGACAATATGGGAACATCATTTGGGTTGAGGCATTGGCCAAAACTAATCTATATAATTGCATTTTGCATAATTTCTAGCAATGTTGCTGCTGATGATGATAAGCTATATTATGAAAAGCAACCAAATAATTACTATCCAACTCCACCAAGTCATGAAGGACAACAGCCACCATTTTATTTCAAACCACCTTCATATGTTGATATATTTCCACCAAGTTACTACAAATCTTCTCCCCCACAATCTAATTCACTACCACCTCCTTATGTCAATGTATTCCCGCCAAGTTCCTACAAGTCTCCACCTCCACTTTTTAAATCACTACCACCTCCTTATATTGACGTATTCCCGCCAAGTTACTACAAGTCTCCACCTCCACCTGCTAAATCACCCCCACCTCCTTATGTTGACGTATTCCCGCCTAGTTACTACAAGTCTCCACCTCCACAATCTAAATCACCACCACCTCCTTACGTCGACTTATTCCCTCCAAATTACTACAAGTCATCTCCCCCGCCATCTAAATCACCACCACCTCCTTATGTCGACGTATTCCCGCCAAATTACGTCAAGTCTCCTCCCCCACAACCTAAATCACCACCACCTCCTTATGTTGACGTATTCCCGCCAAGTTTCTACAAGTCTCCACCTCCACTTTCTAAATCACCACCACCTCCTTACGTTGACGTATTCCCGCCAAATTACTTCAAGTCTCCTCCCCCACAATCTAAATCACCACCACCTCCTTATGTTGACGTATTCCCGTCTAGTTACTACAAGTCTCCACCTCCACAATCTAAATCACCACCACCTCCTTACGTCGACTTATTCCCTCCAAATTACTACAAGTCCCCTCCCCCGTCATCTAAATCACCACCACCTCCTTACGTCGACGTATTCCCGCCAAATTACTTCAAGTCTCCTCCCCCACAATCTAAATCACCACCACCTCCTTACGTTGATATTTTTCCTCCAAATTACTTCAAGTCTCCTCCTCCACGATCTAAATCACCACCACCTCCTTACGTTGACATATTCCCACCAAGTTATTTCAAGTCTCCTCCCCCGCTATCTAAATCACCACCACCTCCTTACAACGACGTATTTCCCCCAAGTTACGATAAGTATCCTCCCCCACAATCTAAATCACCACCACCACCTTACGTCGACGTATTCCCACCAAATAACTACAAGTCTCCTCCCCCACCATCTAAATCACCACCGTCTCCTTACGTTGACGTGTTTCCACCTAGTTACTACAAGTCTCCACCCCCGCTGTCTAAACCTCCACTCCCTCCTTATGTCGACGTATTTCCACCAAGTTACTACAAGTCTCCTCCCACACCATCTAAATCACCACCATCTCCTTATGTTGACAAATTTCCACCAAATTACTACTAGCATCCACCCCCGCCGTCTAAATCTCCAACCCCTCCTTACGTCGACATATTCCCACCTAGTTACTACAATCCACCCCCACCATCTAAATCACCACCATCTCCTTATGTTGATAAATTCCCACCAAATTACTACAAGTCTCCAACCCCACCATCTCCATCACCGCCTCCACCATACGTCTAAAACTCACCGCCACCTCCTCCGCCTTCACCATCTCTTCATACTTTTACAAATCACCACCTGTCTTCCATACTCTTACGAATCATCCCTACCTCTATAACTCACCACCACCTTCAAGTCATTTTGAAAATTTTCAATAAATATTTTTAAACATTGTTATGGTTAATTTGTATTAAATTTTTATTTGTTAATAAAACAGCTTACATTCAATTTAGAGCCTTATTATGGTTCAAATGTAACTGAGTATGTATGGTGTTAATTCATAAGTTGGTATTATCTATTTCCTTTGGTTGTTTTTAAGGCTTACTTATTTTTTATTCATCTATACTTTCATATATCCATCATAGTCGATCCAAATAATAAAATGATGAGTTTAGTAATCTCTCCATTGAGATCATGCTCTTTAAGAATTACACAATTTTGATGAAACAATGACCGATAAGTGGGTAACATATAAGTTTGTATTGATTATAAATAACAGACTTCTTAATACTGTATGCATTTATATGCAATGTATGAATATAAGAAAAATGAAACATTAGTATTGAGATAATTCAATTAATAGAGGCATGGACTCGGTATTCTACCCCTAGAAACAAAAACCAAATCAAACCACTTTTTTTCTAACCTCAAAATTTTATATCAGGTAAAATAATTGCTAAGTTTAAGAGATATCAGTCTAAAACCATATAAAATTAGATTTTATAAGGTGGCGAATGTTCTCATTTATAAACATGTGTGTTCATGCCATATTTCATTTCTTAAAAATCATAAAGACTAACATAATCTTCCCGTGAGAATGTGCCATATATTCCACTGTATTTTATGGATAAAGAACTAACTTTTCACCATCCACTCTGACGGAGTATTGGTCTCATGACTCTGAGAATTTTTCATTAACTATATCTTTCTCATTTTCTTTCATTAGCACAAGTATTGGAAAAAATTTCTTTAGCGCGGATGATTCGGTAGATTAATCAAAATATCTAGTATACATTTTTATTGGTATTTTAAAAAAAATCCGATGGTTGACAAATTTAAAAATATGACAGTGATAATTTTTAATGGTTGAGATTTTGCTGATATTTTTGTAAGATTGTGATTGTATCGATAATTTTTAAAGTTTATAATAATTTAAAATTTGTATAAATATATATCTCACCATGTCTCAATTTTAGTATCATGCATTTGTGTACTTTAATGACTTGAAACCTCGGTTGATTTTAGGCTAAAAGAGGACACCTCTCTCACTGTTTAGAAATTCAAATTAGATAATCTATTGCACCACGACAATTACAAAAAGAGTGTGTTTGATTCAAGGATTCAAAAGAGATTCTCAAGAATAAGTTATCCAGGAATAAAATATTTTTTCACATGAGTATTTTTAAGAAAATATGTTTGACATATTATTTGATATTCCTAAGAAAATTAGTAGATATATTTTTTAATTAAAAAATCATGTGAAATTTAATGTGAATGGACTTTTCCACCTTCTTACAAAGAAATAAAACCATTGAAATTATAGAAATGATTGGAAATTACATTATTCCTTAAAACCTTTATATCTATGAATAAATTTACTTCAAACTCTTAACAAACATGGGTATAACCATTTTCTAAAAATTATTCATGAGAAGTTAATTCTTAAACTTGAAACACCCTAAAAGGTGATTAAAATCTAGTATCATTCACCATTGATTAACAATGAAGAAAATGTGAAGTTCAGAAACTTTGAGTTAAAAGACCGATTAAGATTTGAATGTTATGAGGAGCACATATCATCAATATGAAATAAAGGGTCTGATCGAGGTGCACTACTACAAAAAGTCCTTGTAACGTCGAACGTTGTTCTGGATTGGACCAGCATCTGGCCCACGTCTATTAAGACCCAATCCAATTGGCATTGAGGTCCCGGAGGCCCATCTGCCCATAACCGCTAGGGAACTTCCCGCGTGCGTTCTGGGGCCACACGGCCAACAGTTGCATAACCGTCACCTTGCCCTTCGAGAATAACGGGTCAACTGCACTTTTATCTCGGAGCTGCAGACTAGGGAGGAGGCCACGTGTTGGACTCCATAACCATGTAAACCCTGGCAGTCCTTAGTGGGCTTCGCTGAAGCAACCCGTTAACTGGACCTTGGCCCAACACTGGGTTATAAATACCCTCTCATTCGAGAGGGTCAGGTATTCATTCACTCACTCAACTTCTCTACTTGCTTTCTCCTCTCGCCCTTTCTCACTTTGGCATCAGAGTATCTTGTAGGTACCCCCCATCTTTCTCCAACCGCAACATTTTGGGCCATCGACGATCCTTCTGATCAGGTACGATCAGTGGTGCCGTCTGTGGGAACCTTTGTTTCCCCGTCTCTTTTCTTCTAAGGACCAAAACAAACTCTTCTTTGTCATCATGGCCGGCGAAGCTGATAACGCTAACCAGAATACTCTCTTCGCCGACCTGGCGAACACCACCACCACCAACAACAACATCCCCGAAACTGATCCTAGGGACGGGCACACAGCCTCCTCCTTGACAGGCTCTCACCGGGGCGGTACGCACCATCAACACGTCCCCGTACCAACTTTGTTTCAAGAAATCCATGCACCCGCAAACGCAGATCCTACCACTGTCGCGCTCTTTGCGACCATCAACCAGACAAACCTCGTACTTTTCACCCAAGGCGAGTGGTTCAACATGATGGAAACCTCTCGCCGCTCACCGAGGAGACACCAAAGACCCAACTCATGGTCTCCTTCCCTGAGAAGACACCGTTCCTGGACTCCCCCGTAGAGGACCAAAAGGGGGGACATTCCTAGCCCTACCCTTCGATCTAAGGGTAGAGGACTTGTCCCTGAACGGAACCAAACTGAACAGCCCGCCAAGAAGCGAGCCCTCTCCCTTTTCTGCAAAGAGCGCGGAGCAGAGGATCCGAAAAGAAACAAGAACCGCGGTGGAAACCCTCGACCCGAGGATTCTCCCTGGAAATATCGCTGCCACCATCGCTCCCTATCCCGCTCCCCCGAGCGAAGTGATGAGGAAGACCCCCGCGGTCTCTTGTCCGCGAGAATCATGGAGGTCTTCATCCCTAAGGGCATGGGAAAACCTCCCCAACTGACCAACTACTATGGATTGGACGACCCCATTGATCACATCGACGGTTTTGAAGCGATGCTTCACTACCTCAACGTCGGGGGTCCTATCAAATGCAGGTTGTTCCCTACCATGCTGAGGAAAATGACCATGGATTGGTACAAAGTCTTGCCTCTCGGGTCTATCCACTCCTGGAGAGACCTGAAGGCCTAATTCACCAGCACTTTCATTGCCTCCCGCAAGCACCCGAAGACTGAAGCCTCTCTCAAGGCCATTATCTAGAGAAGCGACCAATCTCTCAGAGATTACATCGATTGCTTTAACAGGGAGGCCATCCAGGTCCTCTGTGACGATCAAATGAAGAGGTACTTGCTCAAGAGGAGACTCCTCCCTGGCACGGACATCAGAAAAGAGATCGATATCGAACCCCCTGCAACCTTCGATGCTCTCCTTGATAAAGCCTGCGCGTACATAATGTACAAGGAGAAGGAAGCAGCAAATCACGCTCGAGAGTCAAGGAACTACGGATCAACCTGTTTCGCTTGACATCTTGACTCCAGATAGCAAGAAGTTGGAACATCCCGACGCTCTTGGGAAAAGAGGAGGGATGAGAAGCCTCGAGAGGCCCGCGAGCATCGCGACTCTTTTGGGCGCTTTACAGAATACACCCTGCTGACGACTTTCCGTGAGCGGATACTGGCCGAATGCTCGGCCACAAAATTCAAAGACGATGGTGTTAGACGCCCAAAACCTACACCCCTAAGCCGGGGGCCGACCGATCAAAGTACTTCCAGTACCACCGAAGCCATGGTCACCTCACCGAGGACTGGGTCCATCTCAAGGACGTGATCGAAACTCTGATCAAGGGAGGAAGACTCGGGCAATACAAGAGACCCGAGGTGTCTCAAGAGAACAGGGAGGTCAAAGAGGTCGACGACGAGACCAAGACACCGGGGGACACAGGCCCCTTCCAGATCGCCTACTCGGTGACCAGACCTGAGGACTTCAAAATCCTGGATACCATGGATAAGGACCTTCCCATATTCACTCACAGCAGGTGGGAGAGGTTCCCTGCGGACATGGTCATATCCTGCGGAGGGGACAACAAATTCTTAATCAACTCTTCCAAAAGGAAGTTCGACGAGTTGATTGGAAAGGCCCCAATCAACGAGGTTTCCCTCGAGTAGTTCCGAGGAAGGTCCGAGCCACTCACGTTCTACCTCGAGGAACTTCCTAGAAAAGCGCCAAACTCCTACATACCTCTCCTCGTCAAAGCAAAGATGGAGAATTTTGAGGTGCATCGGATTCTGGTCGACAAAGGAAGCTCTGTGGACGTGATTTACACTCACCTCTTCTGCACCCTCCAACTTGACGAATCCCACCTATCACCATAAGTGGGATCCGACCGGAAAGGATTCAATGATTCAACCTCCAGGCCTTGGGGCTATGTCGAGCTCTTCGTTACCTTTGGTGAAGGTGTCGCTTCTCGACAGATCAAGGTGCACTTCTTGGTGGTAGACTTTCACTCCTTGTACAACGCAATCTTGGGGAAAAGAACTATGGTCGAACTCAGTGTCGTCCCCTCGACGGTCCACCTCAAAATGTAGTTTTACACCAAGAAGGGACATGTGGCCACCATCTGCAAGGACATCAAATCCGCCAGAAGGTGCCACAATGTTGCAGCCAAAGGACAAACCTTAGTGGACTCGGGAGCCCAGTAGGACGACGGGAGGGACAAACAAGATAACCCCCGCGTCGAACCTCCCTGGAACGAAGAACTATAAGGCCCCAAGGTGGACTCAATCGACCTCGACACCAAATTCGTTAAGGAAGAAATCAGTCAGAGCGGCAACCAAGATCCCCTCCTCCCGGTCCCAGACGTTGAGTTCGAACTTGTTCCTCTAGGCGAAGACCCCAACAAATGTGTAAAGATTAGATCAAGGCTCCCCGGCCTGGCCAGGAATCAGATCAAAGCCTACCTTAGAGGTAACACGGACCTATTTTTGTGGTGCGCCACAGAGATGCCTAGACTCGACTCTGTGGTCGCCTGTCATCAGCTAGGAATAGATCCGCCCGCTAAGGCCGTAGTACAACGTAGGCGTAGGCAGTCTCCTGAAAAAGCGGAGGTTGCTGAAAAAGTTGTAAAAGACCTCCTAGGGGAAAATTTTATTTCCGAGGCCAAGTATTCAACTTGGCTCTCCAATGTTGTACTCGTCAAAAAATCTAATGGAAAATGGAGGATGTGTGTTGACTATACCGATCTTAACCAGGCATGTCCCAAAGATGCTTTTATAAACTCTTGTCTTTTATGGATTAATGTTCAGGTTACAATTAAATAGCGATGGCGATGAGCAAAAAATGTTGCACAACCTTCATGACGGCCTCGGGCAACTATTACTACAATGTAATGCCTTTCGGGCTGAAGAACGCAGACACCACTTACCAAAGGATGATGAACAAAGTCTTTCGCGGAGAGATCGGGGACATACTCAAAGTCTACATGGACGACATGATTATAAAATCTCGTGTAGAGACCAATCACGCTGCACATCTGAAAAAGTTGTTCGACCAAGCTCGGCGATGTCACATGCGGTTCAATCCGGGGAAATGCACTTTTGGAGTCAAGGTCGACAAGTTCCTAGGGTTCTACCTCATAGAGCAAGGAATCAAGGCCAACCCCGACAACTGTCGATCGTTCTCCGAATTACACATGCCTAGCTCTAAGAAATCAATCCAAATCTTGAACAGCATGCTCACATCACTCTCCCGTTTCGTCGCCAAATCTGCCCAACACGCACTCCCCTATTTCAAACTTCTGCGGAAGGGTCCGAACTTTGAATGGAACGAGGAGTGCGAACAAGCTCTTCTCCATCTCAAACGGGCCCTCTCCCAACCACCTGTATTATCACGACCACAACACGGGGAAACCCTATTCCTATATTTGGCCGTCTCAAATGAAGTCGTGAGCGCGGTCCTCATCCGCGAAATAGAATAAGGACAGAAGCCAGTCTACTTCACGAGCAAAACACTCAGGCTGATATCCTTTCGAAACTTGCAAGCACCAAAAAGAAGGACGGAAAAAAATTCGTCATCTAGAAGTCCCTTTCCCGACCGAGCATTAGGAGATCCTCTCCCCTGCTCGATGTACACGCCATCGGGGACACGGATTTTTTGATGACCCCAGTATTCAACTATTTTTTGAGAGGCACGCCTTGATTGCAGCCCAAGACGCACGCCTTCACTGCTTCACTGCCAGCACGCCTTTTGAGACGCACGCCTTGCTTCATGTTCCCTTTTGAGACGCACGCCTCAAGCCCTCAAATTCCAACAACATTTCACTTGAGACAGTCGTCTCAACAAATTGAGGCCCCCGCCTCCGCGTGCTCTGCGTGTCTCTTTCTTGTCCTGTCTTTCTGTCTCCTTGCGGTTCCCATGAATCTTCGTCTGTTTCACACCCCTTCACTACCCACTATAACTCTCATTCAACCCTTTCATTATTATTTCATTAACCAACATATTCCCTCACCATTTCACACAAATAATTAACCACACTTTTATTCCCCACAATTCCACAAACTATTATAAATATCCACCTTCACTTCTTTTCTTCCACAACCTTTCCATCTACATCTCACATATTTCCTCTCCACCACTACATCCTTCAACCTTTTTTATTTTTTACTCTTATCTCACCATGCCCCCACCTGTCAAGTGAGACCGGAACAACCACCACCCGACTTATCCACCGTGGTGTTCCATGAGAGTGACGAAGCATAATAGCGCACCAAATACCTTAAGTTCTATGCACACTCAGTTGTTCCCACAAAATATGTGGACGCTGACTGTTTAGAAACTTTGGGTTTGCATGACAACACAATCTTCTTGCTCACCAATACGGGCCTGTTACATCTTTGCACTAACCCGTTTCCCACTTTCGAACCGCTAGTTTTGGAGTTCCTCAGTTCATTTTCCTATGCTACTCCTCTTGACGATCCTTTCACGGTAGGAAATGTCACTTTCCACATGTTTAATCGTGAGTTCAATCTCGATCAAGAGAGGGTGGCTGAACTTTTTCACTTCTCACAAGGTCCAAACGTCTACTACAAAACTTTCGATGAAGAAGGGGAGGTACCTTGGGATTACATCGGTTTCTCATTCTGGGAAGATATCTCTGGTCACGCAACGGAAAGTTGGAGAGACCTCTACGCCTCTCACATCCAAAATCCAGCTTTGAGGTACTTCCATTGCATTCTTGCAAACACAATTTTTGGGAAAACCAATAATCACAAGGTCAACAAAAATGAAATGTTTTTCATCTTCTGCGCACTAAATGGTAGCCCAGTGAATGCCTGCCCTTTCATGCTTAATCATTTCCAAACTTGCGCCAATGTGGCCGGTGCAAATCCTTTCATTTTTGGCGGTATAATCATCTCACTAGCCTACTCTCTAGGTTTGGCCGATGAACTCCTATCTATTGGCCATTTTATGATGCCGACCCAACTCCTTGATATCACATATTGTCGTGATTCCCACTTGGTCTCTACAAGGCAAGGTGGGCAAGGGTTCACCTTGATGATTAACAAACATTTGGTCCCACATGTAATTCTTCCCTGCCCGAATCAAATTGATGTGCATAATAATAATAATTGGCATTTTGATCATGATGTTCCTACTCCGCAACCTCCACCTGAAAATCCTCAACCTGCTGCATAGCCGCCTCCGGAAAATTTTCCACCACCCGCCACACTTGACGCGATGTATGCTGTTATCCTACGACAAGATCAGTGTTTCCAAGCGATGGAACAGAATCAAACCGAAACATTGCGTTTGATTCGAGAGTTACAGCAAGATCAGCGAGAATATGCCATTCAAACTAGCCGTAACTTTGAAACTCTTTCAACTAGAATGGCGGATGCTCTACATCTTAATGATTCTGATATTGATAGGCGCAGACGGCGAAGAACTAGAGGACGAGCCAGAGCACACCATCAGCCTGACGAGGAGTAGCTATATTTTGTACTCTGATCTTCCCGATATTTATCGCATTGAGGACACTGCTCATTTCAAGTCTAGGGGAGTCAGACTATTTTTCCTGTTTTATTAGTATTTTCCTTTTCATTTTATTTCCCTTTATTGTAAAATTTCAATTCAATAAAAGCATGTTTATGCAACTTTAATTCTCTTATGCAAAATCTTCATGATTATTCGAATTCCTCCACTTTCTTGGGCCATAACAAAAATTTCAAACGCATATCTCGAAGCACTCAAAGAGTATAAAGGTTGTTTATTTTTAAAGATAGGAACTTGAGTGTGATTGCAACAAAATCGTTACCGTCCTAACACTCTAGAACCCCAACACGCTAGATCGGTTTAAGTACCTATTATACCTTAAGACTTAGTTTTAAAGTAGCCCTGAGTAGTTTAAATAAGTAGTCGGCACCGTCTTAACAGCAAACTACATGGAGAATCGATGAATATAAGTGATTGATCAAAGATTTTTAAGAGAAAATTGTAGGAAATGCACTAACTAAGTTAGATGGTCCTCACCAGATCATTTATCCCAACAGTTGCGGACACTATAAATTTTTTTCAAACAATCCATTATGAATTGGTTCAGTGGTTCCTGGTGCTGAGCTTGGAACGGCGGACTACGGTCCGATCCCCCGCAATTTATAGTTGGATAAAGGAGTACCAAATATAAGTACCAGAACTCCCAGCTAGATTACAAAGATCAAATTCACTAACCGGTTACTCCACTATGTGCGCAAAAACGCAAAGGGCTTAATGTGATTGCACTCGAATGCAAATGGGCAAGCTATAATAGCATGACTAGAACTGGTTTGCAAAAAAGGGGTTGTCTAGTGTTTTTACGGTAGCTTTGGTGTCAAAGTCAAACTCAAGATATTCAACAAAGAACGTTTGCAACCGAGTACAAATTGATCTGTGTTTGTACATCCGTTTGACTAATGCTTAAAGTTTTTTATTACTTCTTTGCTTGAGTACAAGCAAAAGCTCAAGTCTAGGGGAGTTTGATAACATGAATTTATATAGCATAATTTGATTTAAATAACATAAACAATGTCCGTATTTTCATTTAATTTATTATTTGATACTCGTATTATGCTGGTATTTCTCATGTTTCAGGTGCTTGAATGTTCGAGAAAAGAAATGGAATTTAAAGAAAATTTATTTAAGAGAAGGCAAAGAAATGGGGTGGTGTAGAAATAAGAGGAAGATATTTGGAATTAGCAAAGCCCAGCACAAATCAACACCAAGCAGCGAGACGGCCCATGCATGTGAGGCACACGCCCCCACTCTCCTTCACACGTGAGGCGCCCGCCTCCATTCCTCTTCACACGTGAGGCGCCCGCTACTCCTCTTCTGCCACATGAGCTTTATTTTGAATGGGCCAATGAGAAGAATACTGAGACGCCCGTCTCCACTTGCGTTTTCCAATCAACGTAGATTCCGGACGCACGTCTCGCTTTCATTCTATATTATTGGTCAGAGATATTTACGAAGTGGCGAGAAAGAAGTAAAGGGAGTTATGAACGCATCATTATAAAAGGAACAGAGGGTGACCAAAAACGAATCTTTTTTTTTCCGGCAAACAAATTTTAGAGAGAGCAATTACAACATTACTTTCAGTTTGATATTTTCTTGTAAGTTCGTACTAGTTACTATTTTTTCTCGTGACAATTTCTACACTGGAAATTGTTGCGAACTTTTGACCAACCTAACCTTACGTTAGATTTGGTCCCTTTTTTTTTGCTTGTTTATTTTCTGTTTGCGATTCAAGAATTTCGGTGTATTCCAACGTTCTAAAGAACAAGATTTATACAAGTCATTTATTTTCAGTTTTTTTTATTTAATTGTCTTAATTTATTTAAAGTATTGTTGCATGATATTTATTTGTTTGATTATGGAAATGTTTAAGTGTATTGAATACTTTTATTTATGCATGTCTGAATTAATTAATATGTCTGGCTAAATCAATCTGATATCGGTATGTAAACTAGTCAAACTGAAAGGATCCGAAACAAACTGGCTTAATTTTATTTCGCAAAATAAATACTTTTCTGACTTAGATATCCAATTTAATTTATTAAAAAGGTTTAGAAACCAACAGAGCAAAAGTTTGAGGTTGAATAAACTGGACTAATGTTAGAAACCAACAGAGCGAGAGTTTGAGGTTTAAAATTGGATAGTGGATACTAGGTATTAATTTTAAAGACTGCGAAAGCGTTTTAAAACTGAATAAACCTTATTTATTTTCAAAAAGTATTTTTAAAATCAGCGGGATAGCGAGAGTTTAAATATATAATTTGATTCAATAGAGCGAAAGTTTGAGATAGGATTTTTAGATAAGTATTGTTTGCTGAAAAAAGATTTTTATCAATTTGAGAAACAAGCCAGTGGAAAGTCGAATTCTCTAGGCTAGACGAATTACATATCGATATCCGTTGATCATTTCAACTAGAATAAGTTTTAATTATCCAAAAAATTCCCCCAATTAATTATTCGATAGCTTTAGCTTTACACTGTAGTTTTAGATTACGTTAGATCGATTTATAGTCCCTGTGGGTTCGATATCTTTTAAAACTATGCGATAGGACTATACACTTGTAGTCTTTCGATTAATAGACGATAAAATCGCGATCAATAACTTTCAGATACTTCATCAGAAATTTTTCCACTAAAGCTCATTTTGAAGGGAATTCTATTCTTTACAACTTTGGGTCTCACAAGCTTTGCCCAAAAATGCTTCATTTGAGATATATGGGCCAAGATATTATAGGTCCTCATAAAAGTCAACAAAAAATCATCTTTTTCCAAAGAAGTATACATGAGCATGGAAGCTTCAATAAAGATAAAATAAAAAAGAGCATTCATTGGACATCTTAAGATTTCTAAAAAGTCCAAGAACACTCTCAAATGTTCAAAATTGAGCAAGATATAGTTTGTGTAAGTTTGGAAATTTTGAAGAAGTGCATGAAGAGAAGTATTGAGAAAATTCAATTTTTTTCCAAATGGGCCTATGTTTTCATGATTTGGACTTGTTTATAACATGGTCCATGGCTTCTAAGTACAGATACACACCCTCCTAATATTTATTTTACTTATTTTTGAATTAATTAATTTAAATTCAATTTTAATTAAAATAAAATGCAAGGAAGGATAGTTAGGCATGTGGGCTTGATAACTGAGTGCCTTGAGGTCCAAACAACCCAAGGAAAGCTGGAAAAAACGCATGGAGAAGATTGGCACAAGATTGAAGCAAAATTGGAAGATTTGGATACAAAATGTCAATAAAATATTTTCTCATTAAAGGCAGCATATTTTCTTACAAATTCTTGACCTAATGCAATCCTTATAAGTACAAGATCATAACCATATGCTTCAGACACGAATTGTTGGCCTTAAGAACCCTAGAAAATTTTCCAAAAT
Organism: Vicia sativa; assembly: GCA_021764765.1. Classification (NCBI taxonomy): domain Eukaryota; kingdom Viridiplantae; phylum Streptophyta; class Magnoliopsida; order Fabales; family Fabaceae; genus Vicia; species Vicia sativa. Next base: position 206,919,617 of record CM038793.1, read on the forward strand.
TTTGCAAGTTTAGGGAAAACTCGAGCCTCAGTTTCCAACCATTCTCAATCAATTTCAAGCACTTATTCACTCTCCCGAGGTGTTCAGGAATCGATCCAAGTCCTTGCATGACTTCAAAGCATCCATAATTCACTTCTCCAAGTGCACCGGTTTGGTAAAGGTTTTTGAATTTCAAACTCTTAATCAATGTCATTTAAACTATTTCGATGCATGTATATGTGTTCATACTGATGTTTGTGAATGTTTAGATCCATCATTTGTGAGATTTGACGCAGGAATCATGTTATGCCATTGTTAGGGCATGGAGACCTGTAAGCTTCTAACCCATCGATACAGGATGATTCAAGCCAAATAAACATCACCATTAGATTCGTAGCATGTTAATCGTTCGATCTGGACTATTCGTTTTCGTTTTTTGATGGATTAATGCAGGTTTTAGAAAATACTTCATCGAAGAAAGAGGTGGAAACCACCGTCCATGGTGGTCAAAGGTTTCAGAGAAGAACCTTGACGCTGGCGTGTCAAAACCTTGCCATCTGATTGGTTCATTTGAAAGTCATGGGCCCCAGCGCGCGTTTGCTTTTTAATTCTGATTTTCAGGAAATTATTTCATATACATATTTACGAATGTGTAAAAATGAATGGATGTATCACCACCCCAGTGGTTAACCATGCGTACGCTAGTCCTCTCACTCTCTCAAGCCACGGGTTCGATCTTGCCTTTTACCATTTTTTCACATAATTTCTGATTTTTACATGTAACACTTACATCAATTGGAAGCAAGGAGTTAACACCATAAGCTCATGGCGCAGTGGTCTGATTTTGGACCAATGACTTTTAGGTCTTGGATTCAAGCCTTGGCAGGACCATCCTTATTTTTTAGCACCTATTTCCTTAACATTTTTTTTCTATTTCTTATTTTCTAACCAATTTAATTTCTTTTCAAATAATTTTAAAACTATTTTTTAAAACTCTAAAAAATGTTTTAATTTTAGATTTAGGTTTTAAAAACCTTTATTTAATTTTTGACACAAAAAACATTTGATTTTTCTTCACATTAAAAATATTTTTTTTAATTAATTTCAAATTAACTTAGAATTAGGTTTTCTAATCAAAATCGATTTCAAAAAAATACCAAAAAATATTTTTTCCTTTTAATTAGGGTTTAAAAAACTTATGTCTCTGTCATACCCCAAAATTTGCCCTCCATCTATTCAAGAGATTTCATACATCCATACTCAAGGATTCCTCAAGAGTTGATCAGACAAACTCTCTCCTAGACAATCAACCCAAACTAGGGTTTGGTATCTCTCAAGTCAAGATGGATTTCCAACATCTCCAAAGGCCTTCATGCCTCCTCATATGCTTCAAAGATTCTCCATGTCAAGTTTCAAGCCTCACAAGTCAAGTTCCCTCAGACAATTGCTCAGATGATTGAAAAATCGGGTGTATTGGACAAAAAGTCAACTGTGGTCAACATACAGTCAAAACTTCGATTTTGGTCAACATCCTCATTTTGAAGTTACATTCATCATTTGATCAAGGGTTGATCATGATTCATCAAGAAAACTCAAGATTTGCCCAAAAGTCAAACTTTCTAAATTAGGGTTTCTAGATGAAAAGTCAACTGAACTTTGACCGATCATAACTTTCTCATACTTTCTCAGAAATTTTTCCACCACCTCTTGTTTTGAAGGAAATTCAATTCTCTACAACTTCATGTCTCACAAGAATGTCCAAAAAATGCTTCATTTGAGAGGTATAGCTCAAAACATTATAGGTCATTTTCAAAGTCAACAAAAAGTCAACTTTTTGTTTTGAAGATATTTTGAGCATGGTAACTCCAATTGAGATGAGACCAAAGACATTGGTTAGAGGACTCTTAGAGCTTTCCAAAAAGTCCAAGAACACTCAAAAATGTGGAAAATTGAGCAAGTTACACCATCTACAAGTTGGGCAATTTTGGAAGAATGCACAAAGAGAGATACTTCAAAAAATCAAAAACTTTGCAAATGGGCCTACTTTTTCTTCATCCAAACTTGTTCCTCATACAATTTGGAACATCAAAGCCCAAAGCCACGAATTTTTATTTTATTTTTCTATTTAATTTGGAATTTATTCATTTAAATACAAATTAAATTCAAAAATAAAGTATAAAATCAAAAATTAATTGCAAATTGATTTTTCTCTTTTCCTTGGCATCCAAGTAACTCAACAAAGCCAGCAAATTTCGAAAATTGGATTGATATGGCAAGATTGGATTGAAAATTAATCAAAATTTGAAAATTTGATTTTGTACAAAATCAAATTTGATTTGCATTGATTGATGATGATTTCTTCCTCAAATCAGCTCCAATTCCATCCAATATAAATACACAATGCATAGCACATGATTAAGGACAGAAGAATTGCTCCAAAACCCTAATCCAAAACTCAAAAAATCGAGTTCTTGAAGCCAACAGCAATCCTTGTTCCAGCAATTTTCAGTCAATTCTAAGGTGTCCAACAGGTTCCTTGGCATCTTCAGAGTCGATCCAGATACTTATATCATTCAAAACCATCAAGAATTCATCAAACACGATTTCGGTTTGTTCTTCCTTTTCAAAAATCGATTTTCAATTTTCATGCATTATTAACACTTTTTGATTGTTTATTCATGATCAGCATCAAGCTTGCAAGCTATCTGGGTAGCCCAATCGCGTTTTAGAGACCTGAATCGAAAATCACCATGGCTAGGGTTTTCGGGTTCGATTTGGGGCTTCACGAAATAGGAAAAATTGGATCATGAGACCTATGCTATTGAACTCGGATTGATGTCCTGAATCGAACCATGGCCTTGGATTTTATTTATATTGTGTGTGTTGCATTTTTGATGTTTGCCAGGAACCTTGCGTCGAACAAAGGCCGACGCTAAATTCAAATATTCAAATCGGAGAAGACGATCGTTGGCGCAGAGACGAGGCAAGTGGGAAAGTGACACCTGTTATAACGCACTTACTTCGGACTTCAAACAGTGATGTACACATGGCGTAGTGGTCAGCGTGTTGGATCTCAAGGTTTCAGCTTCATGTCCTCAGTTCGATCCCTGGCCATGACATTCCTTTTTACACTTTTCCAAAACTCATATTTTCATATTTTCTTTTATTTTAATATTTTCCATGCATTTTTATTTCTTTTCACAATTTTTATTCTGCATTAAAAAATACCAAAAACATTTTTTTCTTTTTACATTATTTTCATAAAAATGTTTATTTAATTTAATAAATTAAAAAATATCCTTTTGCATGCATATTTATTTTTATTTTGATTTTAGCATTTAAATCATTATAAATTGCATTTTAATTATTAAATCTTTTCCAAAAAATCCCAAAAAATTATTATAGCTTATTTATCTTATTTCCAGCATGCATAAATTTTCTCATATTAAAAATTGCATTTTTCTAACATTTTTCCTCTTATTCAATTCATCTCGTATTTCCCGATTTTCTTATTCTTTCGCAGGTTGCTCCGATTCGGACGTTTTTCTTTTTATCATTCCATTTTTTTTCCAATAATGTAACTGCTCATGGGATGTAATAGTTTAAATTAGGCTTTTATTTTCCGCAAGTTTAAATTATGTATCTGCCCCAAAGCCATGTAATAGCGTAGGTTTACCTTTCCGCATCTTTACATTCCGCATTTTACTTTCCGCACCCTTATCAATTGCTAGTAACTAGGCGTGTATGGCAAGATAATAATTGGACATAGCTCACACTAATTTCAAGATAAAATATCTGAATTCAACACACTTCTTTCACACACGCACCCCTTAGGGTAATTCTCTCTCGATGCCTTTCGATTCAAAATGGTCATGTCCCTCGAACGTAGAGGTATTCTAGCACCGTCGCCTTCCAAACAAATCATCATAGTCCCTTCGATACAAAGATCATAAGACCCACGATGTCGCCTCCAAATACATGATCTTGACCCTCGATTGTCGCCTACGAAAAATGATGATAGTCCCTTCGAATGTGCTAGGATACTTCCTACAAGTTGCCTTCTATGACCATCCGATGTCCCTTCGAATGTCCCGCTTACATCCTACGAATGGAGCTACCTACTAACTAATGGTATGGCTAACGTTATTCTAAAGGAACGTAGAAGTACGAAAACGACCAATTCTGAGTGGGTAATAAGTCTTTTAGTTGCTCGCTCTATCAAAATGCTTTTCACACCACACACTCTTTTTCAAAGTTCAATTCTTTTCAAAAATAAAACATTTCCGAACACTTTGTATACACTCCTACATGAGTCATTACAAAGTCAAAGCGAAATGCCTCTTTTAAAACATCTTTGTCAAACACACAGAAAGCAATTTTTTTTTAAAAGTTATCTAAGAGCAACTAAGAGCCCGTAGAATAAACTGCGGATGGAAAGGGGTGCTAATACCTTCCCTTTTCATAACCATTCTCCCGAACTCAGAATCTAACGAAGGTCTTTTTCTGTTACTTTTACCTTCCCTTAATTGGATAAAAATAAAAGTCGGTGGCGACTCTTGCTATCCGCACATTTGGATACAAAAATCCTACAAAGTCAGTTCACCGTATCACAGTCTCCATTCAAATATTTTTCCTCTTATTTATTCATGCTTTATTTTCAATTAAATTCTAGAAATTGATGTATAGGTCGCAAGGATATTTTTGTAATAGCGTAGATTTAATTTCTCGCATTTTACTTTCCGCACTTCTTATTATGTATCTGCCCCAAAGCCTTGTAATAGTGTAGGACTTTATCTTTCCATATTTGCTTTATGCACCCCCTTATAAACTGTCTTTAAACTGCTTAGATGTATGCTAATAGGATTGTATGGCAAGACTAAAATCAACCGTTAGATAACTCTAATTCAAAGATAACATATCTGAATCGAACACACCCTTCACACTTGCACCCCCTTAGGGTACTCTCTCTCATTGCCTTACAAATACGATGGTCATGTCCCTCGAACGTAGGGTTACCATTAGCAAAAGTCCCTGGATTCAGTTAAATCATCACAAAGATCATAGTCCCTCGATAACCCTCGATGTTGCCTACGAATATATGGTCTCGTCCCTCAATTGTTGCCTATGAATAAGTGATGATTGTCCCTTCTAATTGCTAAGGTATCCTTACAATGTTGCCTTCAATGACCATACGATGACCCTACACTCGTCCCTTCACATTTAACAGATAGAGTTACCTACCAACTAATGGTATGGATAGCGATATCCTAAAGGAGAAGGAAAATAACAAGAATGACCTTCCTGAGTAGGTAATAAGACTTTTAATTTCTTGCTCCAACCAATCAAAAATACTTTTCACACCTCACATTCTTTTCAAAAATACTTTCAAACAAGCACTTTGTATACATTCATACGAGAATCATTACAAAGTTACATTTTCAAAGAAATATTTCCAAACACTTCGTATACATTCTTAAGGACTGATACAATAATCATTACGAAGTCAAAGCGAAATACTTTTCAAATCACACACAGAAAGCAAATTTTCAAAAGTGAGCTAAGCAATTAAGAGCCCGTAGATAACTACGGATGGAAAGGGTGCTTGTTGCTACGATAATAAGCGGCAAGCAAAGAGTGAGGTATTTATTTTTACCGGGTGATATATCGGTTAGGTTATATCATATCGTGTCCACAGAGATTGGTTATTGATTCGTCGTTTGACAATTTTATCGTTAATGACTTTGGGAATAAATTGTTGTAAAGAAAAGACAAAAAGTAAATGAATAAAACTATAAAGGATAGACAACTTTTCTGGAACGAATGCACACTACCTGTCACAAACTTAAATCTACAGTCTAATTATACTCAGCCGGCGATACTCGTCTGTGTCATCACATACCTCTCACAACCTAAGTCATTTCTAACCCAAATTGATAATCCTACCGCAATCACCTCGATATATATCTCTAACATACCTCAACAACATAGAAGTCAACCGTGTCACTCGTAACGACTATCTCTAGCTCGAAACAACCAACACAGAGGCATTAAGATCAGAAACTCTAAGTAAATGTCAGCTCTAAACCTATTTCTAACATTCAGAAACTAACAGATAATCATCCTGGGTAAGAATCTAAGCAATCTATATCTATCAAATCCCAAATCCCTAACACAAGGTAAAAACCTAAGATAACAACCAACACAAATTCGTAAAGAAAACTTTATACAACACCAAGGGCGACAAATATACATGAGTTCAAGGTAAATATACATACAAACCCAACAAATAGAGAAATACATAGAGAGGAGAAGAGATAAACCACAGATCTATACTAGTTTGTTAAAGTCAATCAAAGAGCAATCCACCTCCAATCATCCATGAGCAAGCCCTAATATTGTTTTCTAAGCTAATCTATCAGAAATAAAGGTTGATGGAAATGGGGATCAAAATCCACCCCAAAACCATAACCTAAAAATTTGTTTTGAAATGAATTTACAAACAAAATCCCGCAGATCGCGCTAAGCGTTGCCGCGCTAAGCGTGATCTACTTTATTACTTAAAATGCCTTGCCGCGCTAAGCGAGCTTAAAACCGTGCTAAGCGTGAAATTATATGCCAGATCAAGGTCTTAAGCTCCTAGAGTGCGCTGAGACCGTGCTGAGCACGACCTAGAACACATAACTTTTTATTTCTTCCAAAAATGCGTATTCGGAGCCGTGTCTTCGATACTTTATTCCTCCATGCTCCAAATATGCAACAAATACCTACAAAAATAGATACAAAACTATAAAACTGTACACTATGTACACAAAAACATAATAAAATGTATTTACAACAAAAATTGGGGTTATTCAACTATTATTTACAAACAAGAACGTATAAGTGCCACAAAACATATATATAAAATAACTACATTTTAGCACTTATCAACTCTCCCTAATTTGACACATTGTTTGTCCTCAAACAAAGTCAAGTAAACCTAAAGAAACAAAAGACGATAATCAAAGAATCACGAATCAACAAATTTTAAGAACGGAAAACAAATGTATGGTTCAAACAAAGACGTACACAAGCCAAGTACATACTTACCACCATACTACAACAATAACATATAAATAAAACAAATCCTAAGTACAAAAATTATACAAAACATTCTAAAACAATACAAGCTCAATCATGAATCACGCGTAGCGAAAATTTGTCGGTAGATGAATATCAACAAAGGTGAGGTACAAAAAACACTCATCCACAATCTTGCAAACAATAGACTAAATTATGCATTCATCCAAAAACTCATATTGAAAATACAAAGGCAAGAATCACAAGGGATTTTCAAGGTTTTAACGTGGCTTGGTTAACAAACAAATGATAAGTCCTAAAGATAATCGAAATAAAAACTTGCCTAAACCTAAAGGAGTAATCAACTCACAAAGTTTCAAACAATACAATTCCAGTCAAACTTCTTCTTCATCATAAATTTTACACAAAAGCACATTACTTATTAACACAAAATTATTCATACTCTTTTTGTTTTTCTTTTTCAAAGCTTTTCTTTTATTTCTTTTTTCTTTCTTTTTCACTTTTTTTTCTTTTTCTTTTCTCAACCTCATATCAATCACAACATAAGCACATAAACATTCATCTCCCCAACTTGAATTCAACCAACATCATTATGTGAATACTCCCTACTTTCTAAGGCAATGTAAAAATTTATACAACAACATATAGTTGAGGATTCAAGAAACAAAGAAATCAACATCCATACAAAAAAGGTGAATTCAACACTCATAGACAAGCATCAAATTCAAATAAACATGGATATTGATAAAAGTTCAAAGGGGTTAAAAAAGGTTCACACCCTCACAAGGTGAATTGAATATTTGGCCAAGGTAGTTGAGCTCATAATAAACAAAATGCCTTGATCCTTTTCATGCATTCATACAATCAGCAAAAAACAAAAGATTAAGCATAATAAAATCTAGTTAAAACAAGAATGTGGCCTCTAACATATGTGAATAATGGAAAGCTTCCTCACATTTATGGGTAAAAAGGGAACTAAAGTGATTCAACTCATGAGCAAGTAATGCAAAAAGAATGAATTGCATGATAATTATACAAATGATAAATTTCCTAAACATGTTATGCTATAGAAAGTGATAAACGAGTACCTGGCGTGTACCAACTTTGAAAACTTTCATTACCATACATCCGCGAGTTGAAACATTCAAACTCGAAAAATCACAAAATGAAACCTCAAGCTACTGGACCAAAATTTGAGTCCAAACAATAAAAAAGATTTAGAAAAATAATACTAATTTTATTCAATACAAAAAGCCTTGGTGGAAGTTGGAAAAAGGAAAGTCAAGTGAAATTTAAAAAGAATTCACTGGCTCTGCACAACCGAGCGCGCTAAGCGCCAACAGAGGGCGCTAAGCGGGCTACACCAGTTGCAGAAAAATACTGCAATAGGTGCAATAGATATGCAAGCTCCACTTACTTATTTACAAAATCTCATTTACACATCTAAACAATATTTACGACACATACTCACTTCCACAAGCTAAAACACTACAACTTGGGGAAAACAACAAATTTGACATAACAAAACAAACACATATAACAATACAAAAACTTGGTGAAAATGAATTAACAAGTTGAAAAGTGAAGATTTGAAATAAAAAATATGTCCTATTTCAACTTGTTAAAACACAAGCCACCACACACATAAACAAACATAAATAAAACATGATTGTTTTACGTCGTAAGCTCAACGCCTTTATTATGCGAGCTAGTAACCTCCCCTCGCCATGCCATGATATTGTCACACCGCACAAACCTAAAGAAAGTGTCCAAACATTCACACAACAAACGTTACGAAAATGAGACAACTTACAACAATACTTGAAAACAAGGTAAAACACACATATGTACGAGTATGAAAAGTAAACACACAAAATGTACAAGTAACAATATACAAGTTCATATACAAAGTCTATACAACATATACATTAATTACAAAACTCAAAAATAACAGAATTATCGCAATACAGAAACAATAAAACTAATCCCTGCGACGACGCCATTTTGTTGCTATGGTAATAAGCGGCAAGAGAAGAGTGAGGTATTTATTTTTACCAGGTGATATATCGGTTAAGTTATATTGTATCGTGTCCTCAGAGATTGGTTATTGATTCGTCGTTCGACAATTCTATCGTTAATGATTTTGGGAATAAATCATTGTAAAGAAAAGACAAAAACTAATTGAACAAAAACTATAAAGGATAGACAACTTGTCTGGAACGAATGCACACTACCCGTCACAAACTTAAATCTGCCGTCTAGTTATACTCAGCCTACGATACTCGTCCGTGTTATCACATACCTCTCACAACCTAAGTCATTTCTAACCCAAATTGAGAATCCTACTACAATCACCTTGATATCCATCTCTGGCATACCTCAACAACACAGAAGTCAATCGTGTCACTCGTAACGACTATCTCTAGCTCGAAACAACCAACATCGAGGCATTAAGATCAGATACTCTAAGTAAATGTCAGCTCTAAACCCATTTCTAGCATTCAAAAACTACTTAGATAATCATCCTAGGTAAGAATCTAAGCAATCTATATCTAGTAAAGCTCAAATCCCTAACACAAGGTAAAAACCTAAGATAACAACCAACACAGATTCGTAAAGCAAACTTTATACAACGCCAAGGGCGACAAATATACATGAGTTCAAGGTAAATATACATACAAACACAACAAATAGAGAAATATATAGAGAGGAGAAGAGATTCCACGGATCTACACTGGTTTGTCAAAGACAATCGAAGAGAAATCCACCTCTAATCATCCATGAGCAAGCCCTAATGTTGTTTTCTAAGCTAATCTATCAGAAATAAAGGTTAATGGAAATGGGGATCAAAATCCACCCCAAAACCATAACCTAAAAATCTGTTTTGAAAAGAATTTATAAACAAAATCCTGCATATTGCATTAAGCGTGCTAGCCGGCTAAGCGTGATCTACTTTATTACTTAAACCGCCTTACTGCGCTAAGCGCGAAAGTCTCTGCCAAATCAAGGTCTTCAGCTCCTAGAGCACGCTGGGACCGTGCTGAGAGCGACTTGGAACACATAACTTTGTATTCACCCAAAAATGCATATTCGGAGTCGTGTCTTCGACACTTTATTCCTCCATGCTGCAAATATGCAACAAATACCTACAAAAATATATACAAAACTATAAAACGGTACAATATATACACGAAAACGTAATAAAATGTATTTACAACAAAAATTGGGGTTATTCAACTATTATTAACAAACAAGAACGTATAAGTTCCACAAAACATATATACAAAATAACTACATTTTGGCACTTATCAGTGCTAATACCTTCAATTTTCATAATTACCTCCCGTACTCAGAATCGATAAAAGGTTTGTCCTGTTCTTTTCACCTTTCTTTTATTGGATAAAATAAAAGTTGGCGGTGACTCTTGTTATCCGCAACATTTGCGCTAAAACGCAAAACAAACAAGTTAGTTCTCCCACCGTGTTACACCAGAATTTTCAGAGCTTCGTCGCTAGTTTGGGCACAAAGCAACACTTTACATCAGTCGAGCACCTACAAACCAACGACCAAGCCGAAGCCACAAATAGAGTCCTCTTGCAGGGACTCAAACGGAAACTAGGTGAAGCCAAGAAGAGATGGGTAGAGGAACTATACACTATGTTGTGGGCCTACCGTATAACCCCGCACTCGACGACCGGGGAATCGCCTTTCTAGTTGATATACAGAACAAAGGCGGTCATCCCTGTAGAAATCAGGGAACCCTCCCGGCGCACCGAATTTTCATTGGACGAGGAGATGAACGACGAGGCACTACTCGAGGAGCTGGATATGGTCGATGAAATTCGCTCAGGGGAAGCCCGCCGCGAAGCTAGGCTGAAGCAGCAAATTACTCTGCGCCAGGATGCCAACATCATCAAGCGAGAGTTTGAAATCGGAAGCCTAGTCCTATGGAGGAATCAAAAGGAATCCTGTGAAAGGAAGTTGGCCACAAACTGGGAAGGCCCTTACCGAGTCCGCGACAAAACGGACACCGGGGCCTACTACTTAGAAAATCTTGCTGGAGTAGAACTCCCTCGACCTTGGAATGCTGCAAAGCTAAAACAATATTACAGCTAAGTCCCACGATATCTCCCTAGAAACTTAGGCATCGACGAATCTGCCCACCAGGGGGACTCGTTTGACTACGGGTCGCAGGATGGTACTAGCGCGCACCCAAACTTAACGAATAGGTGGTTCCTCGTAAGCCCTTGAGCAGAGCCTCTACACAATGTGGACACTTTGAACAAGCTCCGCGGATGACGGAGTACCTAGTGGTAGGACGTCTAGCTTGCGATGGACAATTCACACCCCGAAGCTAGAGCCCCAAACGTGACTATCGCCTCGCCCGACGGCCCCCGAGACCGCCCTTTCGGTATATACGCTAAAACAATCACAAGGTCGAGCAAATAAAATAGCTCAGCAAACAATATTGATAATTCGACCATCTAGGCCAGCAAAACATTACAAAATGGGCTCGCATGCCTAAACCAAATGTGCGAGGGCTTAGCCCAACAAGTTCCAAACAAATCTATTCAACGACATGTAGGACAGACAAAACAAGGATGCGCAGGTCCAATAAAACTTGAAAAAGAAAACTTTCTAGATTTCGGGCGGAGGCTTAATCTTCCCATCGACCACTCTATGGAAGGGGCCAATCCCCTCGATCACCAGTTCGACTCCATCGTTGACTACCTTCATCTGATGGATGGCTTGGTCAAACCCAAAGGTAAGGGCCTCCACCGTGTCATCATCGAGCACTCAAATCCTGCCGACCAGATCCCTCCTTGAAGAGAGACCCCGCTCTTCAGAGGACTCCTCCTCAACTGGGGCCACTAGCTCCTCGAGCTTCTTCACCCGAGAAATCAACTGCTTGTTCTCTACGGTCAAGGGGTTCACCTGGGACCTCAACTCATTCAGCTCTTTGGCCAGTTGGACGTTCCTATCATGTTGCCCCCAAAGCTTCATATCCTCGTTATAGTAATCATTGTTCTGGGTCTCTAACTCGTACATCCTGACACGAGCCTAGTCTAGAGTGGCTTTAGAGGAGGCGGCCACATCATTCATCGTCAACACCGTCTCAAGCACCCTCATGACAGCAACAACGTCAATGTTAAGGTCTTGCTTCCGGGTCTTTTTATCAGCTGAGAGGATGTCCTCCCTTTCAGCCTCCTACACCCGTAGAGAGTTTACATTGTCAAAGATATTCAAGTTCCCATAGCAGGGGGCAGCACAAAAGTCTCCGCGACCTCCAGTGATGTCCCCGGAACCCCTTGTTCCAGATGTTCCCACGTCTCTTCTTCAAGGGTTGTTCGGGAGACGACCCAGGGTCAGTTCAAGGGGAAGGAGTGGATCCGCCCACCTGATTCCCTGTCCTCGCCTGCTCGTGCAGTTTGGCAACGCGATCTTTGGCTGGACCACGGGCAGCTTTTTGCTTTAATTTTAGCATGCGTTCCTCAAAAGATGCCATTTGAGCTCCAAACAAAAAAGCAAGTTAGAAAATGGAAGCATGATCAGAATAACAGCACCCGCCGAAGGTCCACGGGGAAGTTACCTAAAAGTGTCAGCGCACCCTCGTCTGATTGATAGTCTATTAGGGCCTTAATGTTTATGAATCGACGAGTTATCTCGATCTCCCCGCGATCATTCAGGAGGACATTACCCTCCCAATCCACACAGATGTCCTGGGAAAAACATTTAACATAGTTCGCCAACTTCTCATACGAGAGCTGATCCTGCATGTCTAATTTCTCATGTTTCACGGAGTAAAAATCAGCTCCCCGATCATAGTGTTTTTTCTCCCACGCTAACGGGAACCGCACTTTCAAGCTCTCGACCTCTTTGCCCTGTTCGTCGAATTCCAAATACCTAATGAAGAGTGTGTCCTCGGACTCCCTGGTGATAGGTTTCACAACAAAGAAAAGCCCCTTGAAATCTCGGACAGACTCTAGATAAGGTCGAAACAGCTTCCCGGATTGTTTAAACGACACCCAGGCGTGAAGACTGCCGACCATTTGCCATTGAAGATGGAAAATCTGGAAGACGAGGGGCAGAGTGACCCCAATGACGAGGTATCGGCAGACCAGTTCGAAGACCCTTATGAAATCCAAGGCATTCAGATGAAGTTGCGAGGGGGCCAAATCTAGCCACGTGAAGACCCCATCCTGGAAACTCGTGAAGGGCATGCGCATCCTCGCCTCCCGGAAGGCGAACTCATACATAGGAAATTGTGTCAATGCGTAGGCCGAGCATATTCTCCTAGACTCACAAGGGATTTAGACTGCCCATGAAGGATCCATTCCGTCGTCCAAGTCCTCGATCAATTTAAAGGCCAAGAAGGGGTCAGTAGCAAATTCAGACTTGTAATCTCACGGTTCGGGCATAATTCACAAGAAATTCGAGGCACGACGAACACGTCAACGATTGCTCGGACCTTCTCCACGTGTCTCCTTGACTGGTTAGGCCATGTTACCTGAAAGGCAGCAAAAGAAAAGTTAATTCGACATCATCAAATCCACCCTTCCACCACAAGTCAAGTGAAAGGGCGAGATGCCCAGCGTAACAAACGCAACACGAGATTGCTCGTGACTCAACCCTTTAGCCCATGAAGTTGGTCAACCTGCCTGAAGAAATATCCACCTCGGGGTCACATTCCCCATGGAATCCATGAATCCCCGTTAAAATATCCGTTATAATCACGATTTCCCCTAATGACTCATATGTTTCCCCGAGAAACTCACGCCGCTGCCCGAGATGCCCATGTACCTCTTCAAGATAGTCATGACAATCCCCGCGATGTTTATAAATCTCCTTAAGATATTCATGACAATCTCCGCGATGTTCATAAATCTCCTCGAGATATTCATGACAATGCCCGCGACATTCATATATTTCCTCGAGAGATTTATGTCAATCCCCCCGGGATTCGTATATCTCCTCGAGAGGTTCACGACCGTCCCCGCGGTGCTCACGAATCTCCCTGACACGTTCATCCTAAAATCCAGATCTATGAAGATAAACACGAAGAATTTGACGAACATTTACCTGCACTGTCAGGATCGTTGGACATCTTTGAAAATGCTTTGAAGATTCTTGGAGCCTCGTGTAGAGAATTCTAGATTCAAATTGAAGGATCGGATGAAGAACAAGTCAAATGAAACCCTAAACTTCCTTTTATAGCCAAGCTTTCCTAGACATACAAAGATTCATGCCCTATTGGGCCTTTTACACTTCCCCGTATTGGATATTCAATCTAAGCAACGACACGTGGCGCCTATCATTCCTAGGCTGACGTAAACACTAGCCCACGTGTCGTGAAGTTTCACATGCAACCAGTTCCTCGATGATAAACCTGTCGTAAGGCACATAAAGGTAAAGACAAGCTCGCTACCTATATCGACCTGCTCGACGGAACAACTCGACCATGTGGCCGCCTGGAGCAAACCTCATCTCCGATGCCCAGAGCCCTCACGAGCAGTATCCTCGATGAAAGCACAAATTGGCTCAAAGTCATCGCTCTCTTCGAGAACGATAACTTGGGAGGTTCTTGTTCTGGACTAGAGCAACATCTGGCCCATGTCTATTAAGGACCAGTCCATTGGGCATTGAGGACCCGGAGGCCCATCTGCCCATAATGTAACACCCCAATTCTACTCCCGTAATTATTAAGAAAATCAGAGATAAAATTCTTTTCAAGAAATTATTGGAGTATTACAATTCAACTTAACAACAACATGCTAATTCAGATACATAACACATAAACTCAGGTGAACCGAAACAACATGAATTTAACTTTATTAATACTAAGCAGCGGAACTACATTATTCAACTTGGATGACATATCATCTTTTCAACTTAAAACCATTTTAAAATCAACAAATATTTTTCATGTATCAACATAATTATTCAACAACAAAACCAAAACAACAAAACAACTAGCGTTCATTCCCCGAGTGTTACGTATCAGAGCGAAACCCCGACTCGAACTAACAGCGACTAAATCTTTATCCTTCAATTACCTGCACGCTATCCACGTAGAGACAACATCACAACAAAAGGGGTGAGATATCTAACAATCTAATAAATTGTATGATAAATAATATATTAGAATTCAGATAAGGTAAATCAATGCTTCAGTAATTATTCATACAACCAGCAAACAACTTAATAATAACAACAAGACACTTTATTTAATCAATGTAACAACTTAAATCAACACAACCTAATAACAACAGTAACTTATAACAACAACAACTTATAACAAAAACAACTTATAACAACAACAACTTATAACAACGGAAACTTATAGCAACAACAGCTTGTAACAACAGCACAACGACAATCAACAAACAACGAATAATAACAACAACTTTAACACGCGACTCAATATGCGACTCAACTATGCAAATGCATGTGGTACCATTTGGAGCATAACTCCCAACTTAAACATATTTCATTTTATCAAGGCATTAACAAGGCATAAGCCTTCAACATGGTGCCATCAAGGCCAAGGCATAAGCCTTTAACTTTCAACGCGGTGCCATCAAGGCCAACTTAATCATGCAATGTATGCCATGCGACCTCAACTTTCACAACAATACAACAACAACTTAAAATATACATCAATGACATCAACTTAGATAAACACTGACCAATCGACCCACAACTCAAGCATGTTCATAAATCATAACAATTCAACTTATTCAACATTGGCCATAAGCCTACAACTTCATCAACTGCAAAACAACTTATCAACGTTGGTCATACGACCTACAACTTCATCAACGTATCAACAACAATAATAGTTTATCAATAAAATTAATACGAGCAAACAACAACCAAATTCATCACTATCTGCAACTTCGCAATTTATTAACAACATCAACACCGGCAAACAACAACAATAATTCAACACAAACAACACAACACAATTTTATCACCTGCAAATTCATAATTTGCGGCAAGTATATAATTTATTCTATACTCTTAACTCATAAAAATGTCATAATAATATATAATTATAACTTGACATAATTCTCAATAAATTATAAATCACTCTACCACAATCCATACAATTCTAAAATAGCTCTACCGACAACTCTTTATATAAAATAATATTTATGAAAATACTTCGATAGTGGTCTGACTCAAGTAATAGCAAAATAACTCTAAAGGGGTCAAATATCTTTACCTTTAATTCTACAGCTTATTAGATTTAATTTTAAATAATTCGAAAACAACGCTGACAATTCTAAACATGTAGAATCACCCAAAACAATTAAAGTATGACTCTTAATAACTCAAAACAACTCCTAACAATTTTATTGACAACTCTCATTACTCTGTTGACAATTCTATTAAAATTCAAAATAACTTAAATTATTTGATTGACTCAATATTTAACCCCTAAATATTATTCTATTATATTCATTAATATTAAATTATTACTATTATTATTTTAATATTATGAGACATGTATATATTACTTAGTTAAACTTACAGTATGTCAATGCAATGTGATGCTACATTAGGCTTATAAATAACACCAAGTTTCTTTCATTTTCGCTTCAGTGAATGATAACACGCCTTGCCATTTCCAATTATGCTACATCATATATGGCATTTCTAATTCTTAGTCAGATCATAGAATAATGAGAAAATCCATTATATAGTTTTTATATTCTAATAGATGTGCCTAATAGAGAATGCATTAAATTATAAAAGTTATCAATTTTTGACATACCACTTGTTATATCTATTAAAACAATTTGCGATACAGTACAATAACAAGCATATATATGAACATGTAACACGAAGCAACAATGTCATGGCAAGGTAGTAGCAAGAAGTTACGATTTATAAAATATTAAATTGGGTTTTAAATTTATCTCTTAATTTCACCAATATATCAATTCCAAATACAATTAATCATCACATATCAAAAATTACTCATCAAAACCTAACAATTTCAATCCATAAAAATTTAGGGATTTTAACCTAAACATGTTTTCACCAAACAGAACAACCACAAATGCATAGTAAATTCTCCATTATCCTAATTCTCACATAATAATCATCATACAACCCATTAGAAAATTAGAACCTCACTCTTACCTGGATTCAATAGCAGTTTAACTCCCTGTTCACCTCCTAATTTCCGATCGAGTGCAGGCCTTTGCCTCTTCCCAGCAATTCGTCGATCGATTCCTTTTTCGTCAAAAACCTCTGTTCCTGCCTCTTTCTCCAAATCCCTTGTTTCCTTGTTCCAATTGATACGTATTAGTGCTTAGGTTTTTGTTTCTGAACTTTTTCATATATTCCTAATAACCAATTAATCCAAATAATATAATTCTCCTCATATTGTCTTATTGGGCCAAATATTCACACCTCTTCAATACTATTCACCACCCAACAATTAAATCCAATTTACTTAAATAAAATAGCCCAATAAATAAATAAATAATATTATTCTTAATATTATTCTCCTGATTAAATCGACTACATAATCTGGCTTAAACTTAATAATTCAAATACGCCTCTTGAATAATACTGACAAAAATCCAATTACTCTGATTAATTCTCAAAACTTCGTCTAAATCCAATAATTAAATCCTTCAGTAATTTAATTAACTAATTAACTAAATTTGGGATGTTACACATAACCGCTAGAGAACTCCCCATGTGCGTTCTAGGGCCACATGGCCAACGGTTGCTTAACCGTCACCTTGCGCTCCGAGAATAACGGGTCAAGTGCCCTTTTATCTCAGAGTTGCAGACCAAGGAGGAGGCCACGTCATGGACTCCATACCCACGTAAACCCTGGCAGTCCTTAGTGGTCTTCACTGAAGCAACCCACTAATTGGACCTTGGCCCAACGCTGGAGGTTATAAATACCCTCTCATTTGAGAGGGTCAAGTATTCATTCACTCACTCAACTTCTCTACTTGCTTTCTCTTCTCTCTCTTTCTCACTTTGGCATCGGAGTATCTTGCAGGAACCCGTCCATCTTTCTCAAACCGCAGCAGTTTGGGCCATCAATGATCCTTCTGATAAGGTACGATCAAACGCGAAATATGTTTTACCTCTATTACAGAAGCG
Organism: Vicia sativa; assembly: GCA_021764765.1. Classification (NCBI taxonomy): domain Eukaryota; kingdom Viridiplantae; phylum Streptophyta; class Magnoliopsida; order Fabales; family Fabaceae; genus Vicia; species Vicia sativa. The sequence goes on from CM038793.1 coordinate 206,937,809, forward strand.
ACGCTAATAAGGTCGTCATAAAAGTATGGGCTTAGCACCTCAATTTTTAAAACACTGAGGAGTATTGTAATTATGCATGGGTTCGAACTCCACAATTTGTATTTTTGTTATTTACAATAATAGCGTCTCTTGTATCTCAATTTATCAATAAAATCAAGGGGTAAATTATTTGTATTTTTTTAATTTAAACTAGTTACATTATTTACACAAAAAATTAATAGAATAATTTATTTACATAATACAATGTTTACCCATAATATTCAATTGGTTACATTGTTTACACATAAACTTAAAGACAAAAATAAAATTCTCCATGAAGTTCATATATTGGATCTTCAAATCCGTGATATCCTGGGACGACCATATGTTAGGAAACAATATATTTTCTATGTTTTTCTTAGAATTCGTTTGTGATATCAACAAAAAAGGGTTAGATAAATAAATAATTTTTTCTCAAATAAATATATAAGTACACATACCTTAAACCCAAATAATTTTCTCTTCTTGCATATCCTAAAGTGGAGGATAGTTTCAGCGCTTCATGATGTTTCGTTATCAATTTTTATATTCACAATGCTTTTATAATGGAGGTTAACCTAGGTTTTACGCGAATCATTAATGGTAGTGTCTTCAGCGTTGATAGTCACGAAATGGACGACAATAATTTGATTAAGAACGATGAACAATATCCTCAACTTTAACGCTAAAATGTCACCTCGGTTTTTAGGAACACTGAGGTGCAAGATTTTTTTTTTAAAAGTTAAATTGTTTACAAAGAAAATCATAACAAATTCCCACTTCAGATTTAGGCTTAGCGAAATTAAGAAAAGCATATCCTTTATTCAGCCAAGTTTTGCAAATTAATAGTAAAAAACACACAATCATCAATCATCATTATTTTTGGAGAAGTGTAAGAACATTGAATGTTCTAGAGAAGGAATTTGGTAGCGTACCTCAAATCTATCAGAAAGTAGACTTCAGATCTTTGGTTGAATTCAAATGGAGAAAGTGTTTTCAACGACAGATCTTTGGTGGAATCCAAATTTTGTCGCATACCTTTATGTTGCATATCCAAAAATCACTCCATAACTTATCCAACTTCAGATAAGTTATTTTGTTTTCTGCACTTGTAATCCATCTCAGAGATTTGTTCTGAAGCGATTCTAGATCAAAAGTTTTCATGGAAATGGACAACGGTTATAGCTAGAATTAGGGTAAAATCTATTTAAAAAAGGTATTTATAGTAAAATATGAAAACTTTACCCCTCGACATTAGCATAAAACTGAGGTATTAAATCTTCTGAATATAGCTATCACCTCGTTTTTTTTAAAAACCGAGGTGAAAAGTTTGTTTTTAATTTACATTGTTTACATAAAATATTAAAATTAATGGTTTAAAACAAATTTTTTACTCTTTTGAATGAATATATTTGTTGATATCCATCATCTGATTAGCTAAGCTCCCTTCATTGTGTAACTTTTAAAAAGATAGCCCATTATGGGATCTTCCTTCATTGTCTTCTTTAATAAAAAAAATTATGCACTTGCAATCTACCTAATGAGCAAAAATACAACAACAAAAACATCACCAACAATAACACCAACAATAACACCAATAATAACAACAACATTATGTGAGATAGATTGCAAGGACAGAGAATAATGTTTTGTTCTATAAGAACATTGAAGGTTTTTTTTGTCTTGCAATCCATCCCAAAGAATGATGCTTGGGAGTTTGGGGCGGCTACAAATAAGTAAGGATTAGGGTAAAATCTTTTAGTTTTATAGTGAATTTTGTTTAGTTGATCCCTTGGTTATATCAAAAAACCGAAGGGTTAGTTGTTTTAGTTTACAATTATAATCAAAATAAAATATAAACTGCAAAAGTTTGGAGTCGAAGCGCGTCCATATTAATTTTACCCATTAGATATATTTGAAACTGAGGTAAATTATTATTTTTATAATTAAAAATATATAAAACACGGTATACTTATCCTTATTACCTCGTTATTTTTCTGGATGACGTGAAAGCTCCATCATGAAATGCATTATTTGTAGCAGTGGTGGATGCAACAATTGTGAGATTTATCGATGATATTATCAAGATGTTTTGAAACGTTCTGAATCATCCAGTACGATTTAAGTTTTGTGCATGTTATTTTCTTGTTAAATTATATTAAACAATTTTTGAGTTAAATTATATTCATCATGCAATAATGTAATACTAATTTTCATCTAATGAAATGTCAAGTTAAAATGTCAATAATATACAATTAATTTGTCACAAAACAAAAATAATGTCAAGAACAACAAAAAGTAAACAAACTAATAAAATATATTCAGATCCACCAAGGGAAGTGTGTGTTATCTCAGACAACCATGCATAACCTCACCTTATGGGTTTATCAAACCCATAAGGTTATGTGAAAGAAGTGATAACCTCTATAGCTGCTGCTCGTCAATCATACTAGGTGGAGGCGGTGGTGGCGGTGGCACGTCATTTGAAGGTCCTTCATCATTGGAAAGTCCAACATCATATATAGGTTGAGCATGTAACATGACTCAAGGATATGATATTGTAATGTACCCTTCTAAGTAACCATTCAAACAATGTTCAGGAGGAGGCACTCCCACTGAATTATCTCTAATAGCAGTAGTGTTACTGATATTGTTAGACATAAACCCTCTATCAATGCCCTCATATGGCACAACGTGGACTATTTTAGGGATACCTTGAACATACCTAAAGTGGTGTAGAGACCTCCTAGGTAAATATCTAACCATATAACTCTCCCATCACATATAACCCCAAAAAATGTTGTGTCATCGAACTTCTGATGCACTATATGGTATGCATAGGGGGTCCATATTACATTGTCTATTATCATCACATTGATCCTCTTCCTATACTCTTGAATACCTCGTGGATGAGAATGTATGGGCCTCCATATAGAGGCCCATGGAAATTCATTAATGATAGGACCACGATCACTCTTGTCACAAATGAACAAGAAGTGCTCGTATATCTAACACAGTCGCATCACTATGGGAAATATATAATATAGTCAAAGCACTACACTCACATGCCCAATCAAGATGCACAAACTCAGTAAATAAGGATATGTGTCTAGCATAAACATATACATGAGACTTATCCTCTAAGATAGCTCCTCCTACAAGGTGCAACATGTATACCCTAACGACCATCTCATACGCTAAGTGTTACACCAATGTCCAATATGTATGTCAAATTCAAGAAAGACGAAAGTGAGAACACTTCTTAGCCCTGAACTCCTCCAAGATCGTCCCTAGTAGTAACCATTAAGAAATACATAGCCATAATACATCCAAGATCTTGGTTAATGACATAAGTAGTTAAGAAGTTACCTCTACGAGGGTTAAAAGGGGCTAGAGACATCATTCAGGGTAATCATCATCTCACCTAATAGAAGATAAAATAATGATGTCTCCTTATGCCATAGATCAACAAAAGCGGATAATAGTGGAGCGTCGAGCATGGTGAGGGAACAATCCACCAACGGAGGTAGACTGATATAAGCGGAAATCTCCATAACCTCATAAAACATATGCACACTATAGAATTTCTTTAGCTTCTCCCCATGGATGGGCACCTTTAATAGGGTACGATTTTGTAACAATTAATGTATAAACCATTAGTTACTTTCAATTAATCAGTAATAAATAAAAATAACTTATAACTAAATATTTTACTTCTCCCTACCATCTAAATTCCACATGATCGACATATCTAGTGAGCAAGGAAAGATCACTAGGACCTCTCGGGAACCCTCCAACTATGTGTACAGACGACTCTATATTAGGTTGAAACATCACCTCTATATCATCTACAACAGGAACCTCTGTACCAGCCTAAGGAGAAACCTAAATATCAATATATAGAGGAACCTCGATATCATTCTAAGATGGAACCTCTACACCATCAACAACACCCGCAATATGCTCAACATCAAGATCACTAGCTCGTCTAGGTGTACCACCTCAACATTGCATAGAATGGAGTAATCGTGATTGTTCGATCCTCATGTGGTGATAATCTATAGGGTCTACTCTAACATCCCTAAGATGCAACTTCTCTTCATCATCTTTGTTGCCTCTACCATAGCTCTCTGCAGTTGCTATCTCTACTTTGTTGGACAATCTAGGAATTATCTTGTCGTTTCTTCTTTTGGTCATCATTTAAAATAAAAAACATGAACTGCTGAATTCTTCAAAAATTCTGAAATATTGCACCATCTTCCTGTTTAAGTCTTGGAAATCGGTAACTGAAAATATTGGAAGGCTCATGTACCAACTTAAAGCCACATCCTTGAACGTTCCTGCCATGAGCTTGAATTTCAAGAAGTTAGAAGCGCCGACAATCACCATTTGATTGTTAATTAATATGATATGCTCTTGCGGGTCACACTTTCCATCGAAGGATGCCAATGGTGGTGGTTTGAAGTATTCTAGGACCAGATCATCCCATATTGCTTCTATAAGTGGTTGGGGGATCCAATAAATCTTCTTTTGTATCCCCATCTGGCTGACTATGAGCTTAGAGTGCTTGGACACTATCATGTAGAGATTCATTCTACTGTTATAGACCCTCCACGCTTTCCAACAAGTGTGCCATGCATAGTGAGGAGGAGAGTCACTTATGCTGAGTGATGACCCAGACATTTTGAAAACATGAGTTTTAGTATTGAGGTGTGTAACACCCCGATTTAATTAGAATTATTTTATTGAAAATAAAATAGATGATATGATGTGTTTATACGTGTTGATGAATTTTATGACGTGATATGGTGCAATTGTTGGGAATTGGATGTCTTGGAAGTTATAGAGGATGAGGTGTTAGGGGTGTATGGATAATAAAGTAGAAACATGGGGGGTGTGAGGTATAATATATAATTTACTAGTATTGTTATTATAATATTAAGTGAATTATTATAATGCTAGTTAAATGATTATTTAATTAAAAAGAAGGGCAATGTTGAAATTAATAATTAAGGGTCCAAGGGTTACTAGTGGAATAAAATAGAATTGGAGGAGGAAATCGGGTTTAGTACGTAGAAACAAAGAAGAGAAGCATAGAAGAGAGAAGAGAGGAAGAGAAAAGAAAGCTAGGGCAAGAGAAATTGGTGAAAAAAATTATAGGACCTTCAATCCAAAGGTAAGAGTGGGGTTCTAACTCAATAATATGTGGTATAATTGTGGGTAAATGATGATATAAAATGTTAGGTTTTTGGTGTAGATTGTTTTGATTTAATCCATTGAAATTGTGCATAATTGATGAAATTGATGATGTAAATTGAGTTAGAATGTAGTAGATGAAGTATGACAATGTGATAAATTAGATTATGTATTCTGATGTAGAAAAGTTGGGGTTTTGGGTTGGAAAATGATGACTTTCGTAACATAAAAATCTATTTTTTTTATTCTGGAATAGTGGGAATCGGTTACCATATATGGGTACATGGTTACCACTCGAAAAATAGCATTTTTGGTCGTTTTGACAGGGGGTAACCGGTTACCATTTTTGGGTACACGGGTTCCCAGTAAACTGGCAGAAAAATAACAATTTTCAAAAATTCGTAACTTTCAAACCGTAACTCCGTTAGATGCACCACTTGAATCTGGGAAAAGCTATTATAGTGTAGTTTCTTTTAAAAATATTTTCAAGTTCTTACGATTAGAATTTTTTGGAATTCGATAAGGTTTTGTGTGTCGATGTATGATTCCAGCGTCAGTGTTTGTCGAAGAACTTTGAATATTAATAACTTTTGACTCGGATGTCCGTTTGACGCACCGTTCGGACTGTTGGGAAGCTAAAAATATTTTCTATAGTATAAAACATTTTGATAACAGTAGGCTAATATTTTATTGGAATAATTGTGATGAAAGTGTATGTTGTATGTGTCGTAACACGAAAAGTTGAGATTGAATGTATTGTTGTCATATACATATTTTATGAAGGAATTGCAAGTGGTATTGCAGTATTATGATGTTGTTGTTGGCTCGGAAATGGCACGTTTTTGACACTGTATTGCATAGTCTTGTTGTCTCATATCAGTGTCGCATATATGCATCCTTAACAGCCCGAATTTGGCGTATGTTGTTGGCCCAAATTTAGCTGTATGTTGATAGCCCGGATTTGGCTTATGTTGCTGCCCATAATCGACACTTTGGAGGGGGCTTATGCCCTGATGGTACCACATGCATCTCGACATTAGAGTCAGTTGTATAGCATTGATTGAATTGTTAAATTATAGAATTGTTGAGTTGAATATTTGATGATTGTCGAGCTTACTTGTTGTTAATTCATATTTATATGACTTATTATATTGTTATGATATCCCACCCTTCTGTTTGAATGTTGCCTCTACGTGGGTAACGTGCAGATAACCAGGAGTAGTCCAAGTTGCGGAGTCTGGAAGAGGTTGATGTTCTTATTTAGAGTTGGTGTCAATGCTCTGATACGTAACACCGGGGGTTGAATGCTCGTTTGCTATTGCATTGTTTTGTTTTGAAGATTATGTTGGAGTAATATGAACTCCTTTTCATTTGGTTATTTGTTGTTTCGTTTTGAATTAAAATGTTGAAGATGATAATAAAGTTAACGTTGAGACTATGTTAAAAATGTTGTAGATTCAACCGAAGTGGTGTTATGTATCTATTTAGTTATACTTGAGAAGGTTTTTGATTTGTTGATGAATTAGCATCCTATTTGTTGATGTTTGATTTAGAATTTGATTTTACTCTGATTTCTATTAAATTATTCGTTGGGAAAATATGGTGTTACAAGGTGCGGTCCAGAAAAGTTTTACCTAGGCCCCACGGTGGCCGCCAAATGTTCTTTATAAACACTTTTTATATAATCTCCCTAAAGTTAATTAGGAGAGACCACAAATGTACTATAGTTTTGTATGATATGCTTTAGTTGTCCCTTCCTCCATGGAAGACCCCCTTTTTATGCTTTGTTCCAGACCTTGCATTTATTGAGTAGTGACCCTCTAAGTCCAACGATTAAAAGGAATTCCTAATGTCCACTGTCATAATCATGAGGGTGTAACCGATTCCTTCATCAATTTTCATAACTGTCATGCTATCTTTTTTCTTCTTCTGATTTTCACCACCGATATAGTCTGGTTCGGGGGTCAATTCTGACATCTAGTGGCTCCCAACCACCTTTCGATCGCAGTTGTAGGGATTGAATCGTGGTCCTCCCTACCAAATCTAACGTCAATCACCATTGAACAGACTAAAGATTGATACTCTCATGCTATCTTTGGACTATTATAACTGTCGCACCGATTTAACACTTCAATCGTCTGCCTATATTCATATCTTATCATGTCCAAACTTTCTTTAGCGCCACATCCAATCTAAATAACCCGGTCACCAAAAATTTAAAAATGTACAATTATTAATTAAAATTGTTCTTTTTAATGAAAGTAAAATTTAAAAGTTATATAATTATTTTATTTGTCATGGATTGTTTGATTTTTTTCCTTTATTTTGATATGTATTTAGTTCAAATTAACACATTAATTTATTAAAAATTAATCAATAAATTTCACATCAATTTACTTTTATATATATATATATATATATATATATATATATATATATATATATATATATATATATATATATATATATATAAAACTTTTTTGGCTTTTATCACCGATATAATTCGATTTAAAGATTATTTTAATATAAAATGGTTATAATTCTCTTCTAATTGTAACTGTAGGGATCATAATTGGTCTTATCAAGTTTAACACTAATAATTTTAATTTTATCATTTTTATAAATATTTTGTTTAGTTATGTTATTAATTTATTTTAATGCTTTGAGTTTGGTCATATCATATCCATATGTTATAAACGTGGATCTTTTTATATAATTAAAGGATTAATTTAAAACTTTTAAAACTTGAGATTAAAATGGACTCCCCCGTAAATTTAGAGATAAAAAAATATTTTTACTTTTTTTTTTCTATCAAAAAAATTTAGAGAAAGAAAAGCGTGGTAACTTTATTCCCCCTTTCCACTTTTATTTTCATTTCAACCTAATAACTTTCCAAAATGCAAAAATCTCACTGCCGATGGCTGATGAATGTTTGCTACGCCGCGGCGGAGATGGTTGTTTCCGATCTGAGCATGTTTCTCCGCCGTCAAAAGTTCTTGCTAGGTTGAAACCATTCACTTCCTAGGTAAATCATTATTACCTTGCAGTTCTGTTCCATTCACTTCCTAGGTCTTATTGTACAATTTCCTGATTGGATGGTCTTGCATACACACTATGATTAGTTCCTATGCAACTTACTGTTGAGTTAATTGTTCACCATAATTAATGGTAGATACTCCAACATTTAGCTATGCATGTATCCATCTTTAGCCACATTGTGTGTCTATGTGTTTCATTCTTGTTATTTCAATTATGCTCTCCGGATGCTCATTCATATGTTATCCACTTATTCTGTCTTCATCCAGTCAAAACTGTGTGATGCTTAAGATCATAATCTCAATGGAGACCATACTAAACTCATCAGTTTGTTATTTGGTACGACAACTATAATTGCTGACATAAAATTCTTAGGATATGGTTTTATGTCTTGATGTTGTTGATATGAAAGTAAAAGTGCATAAAGATATGTGAAAATTCCAAAAACATGTAAAGAAAATAATTAATAATATAGAATTTTGAATAAGACCATACTTACACAAATACTCTACAACCAAAATAAGGTTGTAAAATCAATATAGGTTGTTTTATTAACATGTAAAATCTTAAATACAAATTACACAACAATGTTTAACATAATACGTTAAAAAATTTCAAATGCCGTTAACCAGTAGTTTAATAGACGGGTGGTGGAGGTGAGTTATAGAGGTAGGGATGATATGGAGGAGGTGATGGAGATGGTGGAGGTGGAGACTTGTAAATATAAGGAGGCGGCGGTGAAGGTGAAGGTGGTGGCGGTGACTTGTAGAAATATGGTGGAGGAGGTGATGGAGAAGGTGGGGGTGGAGATTTATAGTAGTATGGAGGTGGCGGTGAAGGAGAAGGAGGGGGTGGTGACTTATACACATAAGGTGGAGGAGGTGAAGGAGATGGTGGGGGTGGAGAAATGTAAACATATGGAGGTGGTGGTGAGGGAGATGGTGGGGGTGGGGACTTGTAGACATATGGAGGGGGTGGTGAAGGGGATGGGGGAGGAGGAGACTTATAAATGTATGGAGGGGGAGGGGATGGAGATGGTGGAGGTGGTGAGTTGTAGACATATGGAGGAGGAGGTGAAGGAGATGGTGGAGGAGGAGACTTATAAATATATGGAGGGGGAGGGGATGGAGATGGTGGAGGTGGTGAGTTGTAGACATATGGAGGAGGAGGTGAAGGAGATGGTGGAGGAGGAGACTTATAAATGTATGGAGGGGGAGGGGATGGAGATGGTGGAGGTGGTGAGTTGTAGACATATGGAGGAGGAGGTGAAGGGGATGGTGGAGGAGGAGACTTATAAATGTATGGAGGGGGTGGGGATGGAGATGGTGGAGGGGGTGAGTTATAGACATATGGAGGGGGTGGGGATGGAGATGGTGGAGGGGGTGAGTTATAGACATATGGAGGAGGAGGTGAAGGAGATGGTGGAGGAGGAGACTTATAAATGTAAGGAGGGGGTGGAGATGGAGATGGTGGAGGTGGGGAGTTGTAGACATATGGAGGAGGAGGTGAAGGGGATGGTGGTGGTGGGGAGTTGTAGACGTATGGTGGGGGAGGAGAAGGTGATGGTGGGGGAGGGGATTTGTACACATATGGAGGTGGTGGTGATGGAGAAGGTGGTGGTGGACTCTGATAGACATATGGTGGGGGAGGTGAAGGAGATGGAGGAGGAGGTGACTTGTAGACATATGGTGGTGGTGGTGAAGGGGATGGAGGTGGTGGTGAGTTGTAAACATAGGGTGGGGGAGGAGAGGGTGATGGTGGAGGAGGAGACTTATACACATATGGAGGGGGTGGTGAAGGAGAGGGTGGCGGTGGACTCTTGTAGACGTATGGTGGGGGAGGTGAAGGAGATGGAGGGGGTGGTGACTTATAAACATATGGAGGAGGCGGTGAGGGAGATGGTGGAGGAGGTGATTTATAGACATATGGGGGAGGCGGTGAGGGAGATGGTGGAGGAGGTGACTTGTAGACATATGGTGGTGGGGGTGATGGAGAAGGTGGAGGTGGACTCTTATAGACATATGGTGGTGGAGGTGAAGGAGATGGAGGAGGGGGTGACTTGTAGATATATGGAGGTGGTGGTGATGGGGAGGGTGGTGGTGGACTTTTATAGACATATGGTGGGGGAGGTGATGGAGATGGAGGAGGCGGTGACTTGTAGATATATGGAGGTGGAGGTGAAGGGGATGGAGGTGGAGGAGATTTGTAGACATAAGGTGGTGGTGTTGGTGATGGAGACGGAGGAGGTGGAGATTTGTAGTAATATGGAGGGAATTTGTCGACATAAGGAGATGGTGGAGGTGGGGACTTGTAGTAATATGGAGGTGGTTTGAAATAATAGGGTGGTTGTTGTCCATGACTTGATGGTGTTGGATAGTAATTGTTTGGTTGGTTTTCATAGTAAGGCTTATCATCATCATCAGCTACACTGCTAGCAATTAAGCAAAATGCAATTGCATAGATGAGCTGAGGCCAATACCTCAACCTAACTAAGGTTCCCATATTCTCTTACTTTTTGTATTTCTGTACTCAGTTTCTTGAAAGAATGATTGCTTGATATTGTGATTGTGATTGTAAGTCTGTACTAGAACTCTTTATGTAGTGTTTGCCCAAATATAGATTATTAGATTTCTGAATTTTTCAAATGCAGTAAACCTGGCTGGCATAGTATTTTAAATTATATTATTGTCTAAACTTTCAAGGATGATGTGCATCCCATACCTTTTGCTCATACTATCCTTTTGTATTTTAAAATTTAATATTGTCTTGTGGTTTTCAACTATATGAGTTAGTAATGTTTTTCAGAACACGGACATGGACATTGTCAATGAAGAGAGTAGGTGATCATTGCTAGGTAGCAAGTTTGAATGAGTTCGTGAACAACAAATAATTGTGAGAACGCGTCAGAGCAGGCGTATTCTAATTGTTTCCTTTGGCTGTTAGAGAAAAGAACTGGCAAGCATAATTGAGATGCCGGAATGTGAAACAGAGATAAAGTCAAATTCATTCCAAACAAACATGCCTGAAATTCACTAATTCTTTCTCACAATAAAATATAAGAAAAAATGTATACTTATTTATCTTAATTTGTTGGGTTAATTTTTTGGGGTGGAGGCGTTCTTTTCTCTTGGTCATGTGCCAAGGCAGGTTCTAAACTGTTTGGTTAATCATTTTTACTTTACCTGCAAGATGGATTTTGTTTGTTTACTTTCTATTTCAGGTTCTTATCTTTGTGATTAATTAATTTTGATTATTTGAAAAACCATATTGTTGATTATAAAAGAGAAATTTTATTTTAGTGTTATAATTTTTATGCCACTGTTGTCGGTGAATTAACAAACTACGGTTTAATTACTTTGTTAATATAACAAATAGTTGTGTATTGCTGGGAAATTTCTTCATGGTTTAAAATATTTCATTGACATGGTATATAATATAGTTATTGTCTATACCAATCGATCTATTTTCATATATTATTTTTATCATTTTTGTAATCAAAGTCATTGTATGTATACATTTAGTCCCCATTCTTTAAAATAAATCTTAAATTCTAATTAAATCTTTGATTAGTTCCATCATGAATTCTATTGTTGTGTTCTTTTTGTTGAGACCAAAGTTGTTACCAAGCAAATGCTAGAACCCTAACAAAATTAAGAAACAAAATTAAGAGAAGATAATAAAAGCTACAAAGGCTAAAGATAAACTTAGAAAATATAATTTTTTTTATTCATTTGATAATCTCACCATCTCTTAATGAGAAGAATTTTCATTGTCACACCGTAATTTTAACCTGACACCCAAATGCTATGAAAAGATAATTTTATCTAAGTAATTTTCATTTTTTAAATTTACGGTATACTGGATTTTTGAAAAATTTTTAACGATACTGAAAATTTTGAGGCGCTACTAGAAATTTCACAAAAACAAGTAAGATTTAAGGTATAATTTGGTAAATTTATGGTATTTTGTACCGAGTTTTTCATAATTTTCGGTATCACTTACCGTAAATTATGAAATATCTGATATTTTTACACCAGAAATTTCAAAATTCCCGGTATTTTCATTTGATATTGATACCGGAAATTTTGAAATTTCTGGTTCGCTTAAAATACTGGAAATTTCTGGTATTTTCTACTTTTTTTATAAAAATAATTATATTTATCATGATTTTTAATTTTGCTTGCAGTGAGGACTAGAGGTAGAGGTGATTCTTTTTCCGGCAGGATTAGTGATTAAGCAGATGTTGTAGCTCGAGCAACTGATGAGGCGCAGGCCGAACGTCGTCGCCTGACTGGTTCTCACCAGAAACGGATGGCAGAGCAGGCGGTGTCGGAGTTTCCTGCACCTAGCCGACGAACTGCCAGAGCTTCTACGACAGTTGAGGACGATCATCCTCCTGTTCCTACAATAGAGCAAGTAGCTGTAGCGCAGGTGCCAGTTCAGGAGCCGATTACCGAGGAGCAGATAGTTGAGGCGCTACTCGAGTCGGTGTAGGAGGCGTGTGTGTTGGTTTCGTGGAGGCGTGCAAAGCAACCATGAGCTGCATGATGCGGTGTGCTCTGGCCAAGGAGGGAGTGAATGTGGTGTCTCGTGTTGATACAAACACCACGACTGTTGCATCTATTGAGCCATTAGTGTGTACTGATGGTGGTTTCCCTAGAGGATCTGCTGACAGGTTCGTTTTAACGAGTTATGTTGACCATGTCGCTTATAGGATATGGCAGGGCGAGATATGTAATATTGGTTTGGTTTAATGCTTAAATTTTATTTGTATTACACGATTTGATGTATACTAATTTTTTGAAATTGCGTTGTTTTGTTTCATGAGCGACCAATGTTGAAGGTCGCTTCTCATGGGGTCGAAGTTGAAGAACTTCCCCGAGTCTGATATGCAGAGGAGGTGAGGAGGATATTTGAGGAGCTCAGGCTGTAGGACTTTGCTGGATGCTCATTGACGATGTTGGACGCCCCATACTATCAACTTTTGTTGAGAGGTGGCACCCGGAGACATCATCATTCCATCTTCCATTTGGGGAGATGACTGTAACTTTAGATGATGTGGATGCCCTCTTTCACCTTTCGATTGCTGGTACATTTTTCACATCAGTGTATAGGGACCAAAGCACGGCGGCGCATGGTCAGGATGCTTGGAGGTGGATGAGGTGGATGTCCTACGCGAGTTTGGTGAGACTAGGGGATTTCACCTCCGCATGTCTTGGTTAAGGACTACTTATAAGGCGCTTGTGGAGGCAGAGAGGTATGAGGTTGCCGCTAGGGCGTACATGCTACATCTGGTGGCATGTATTCTCTTTGCAGACAAGTATGAAGTTTACATTGATGTTCTCTACTTTTCTCTATTCAACGCCCTTGACACTCCACCTTGGGCTTGGGGAGTGGTGGCTTTGACGATGTTGTACACGACACTTGATGTTGCTTCCCGTCCTGAGACCAGATAGCTTGCTGGTTACTTGAGCTTGTTTCAGGTATATAATAATTCATTAGATTTTTTTTTATAATTAATAGGTTTTCTTATAATAATTTATTTATCTTTATGTTATGGACTGCCCAAATGCTAGCCAGAAAACCTCATCTCCTCGAGCCTCTGATCGAGATCCTCAACCTTGCTGGGCGCGACGAACGACAAGATGCCCGCCATGCAAAGTCCCTTGCCCGACACCCATCGGGTGGAATCAATGCATATCGAATCTGGAGCTATGCCCGTTATGTCCCTCCTGCTCGACATAACGACTAGTTGTGGGCATAGTCGCTCGATTTTGACCTAGTTAGCTCGAATGACTATATTTGAGGACCCACATATCTCGGCCCAAATATAACAACCAATGAGAATCCTCCTATTTCCATTATATAAACCCTCATATCTTTGAGGGCAAGATATCACTTTCTTACACTCAAAACCCTAATATTTTCTACCCTCTTATTTAAACATTTGCTTACTTTAGCATCAGAGTGCCTTGCAGGTACACCACCCCATCCTCAATATCAACTTGCTCGAAAGATTGTCAACTGTTCCAGTCGTTTCCAATTCTGATCACTTGTTCAGATCAGTGGCGCCGTCTGTGGGAACTATCTTACCCATCTTCGTTCATCATCTCGATATCAGAAGATCAAAGATACTCTCGAAACCCCTAACGAGATGACTGATTTCAACGATCAACTTCTTTCTGGCAAGATCGTTCTCTCACCTATCCGAAAGATGGACATGACTATTCCCTCTCCTCGTCTAGAGGACACCATTGATCCTAGGGATGGTATGACCGCATCCCTAGATTCTGAAGATGCTGCCGACCAAGATTTCCTCTTGGATGAGCAGAAAACCAAGGATCAAGCTGATGACCCCGTCATCCCTCAACTCTCGGCACCACTGTCGATCAACGCGGATCCAACATTAGATGTTATTATGTCCGCCCTCAATCAGACTAATAGTCTCCTCCTCCAGCAGGACCAGCGCATCGAGGCTCTAGAAAAGAACCGCCCCCCGTCTCCACCTCAGAGACCTAAAGCAGTCACTTCCCGTAGTCCCTCACAAAGAAGACCTGCTCAGAAAGAAGATTATCCCGACCGACATGTTCCGAAGAAGAGGGGACATACCCCACCTTGGAAAAATCGCGGATCTCCCTTGCACAAGAAGACAAAGAACGAATTATATCACCCTCGCGATCGATCTTCGTCACCCAAATCAAGAGAGGAGAAAGAACTCTCCCCCCATCACAAGAGAAACAATTGTTCCGTCTCATTCTCTCCCGACCGGAGTGATGAAGACAAGCATCGCGGTCCTCTTTTTCGGGCTATCATGGACATTCCTATTCCATCTGGTCTAGAGAAACCTCCCCGGCTCGGTCAATATGATGGTACCACCGATCCTGCCGAACATATCGAGAACATCAATACCTTTCTCGACTATCGAGGAGTTCGTGGGGATATCAAATGCTGCATATTTCCTACAACCTTGGGGAAAGGGGCCATGGCGTGGTATAAACGCCTGCTCGACGGATCAGTCACAACCTAGAAGCACCTGGGGAGAGTATTCTCCAGACACTTCACCGCCTCCCGATGCCACCCAAAGTAAGAGGCATCCTTGGAAGCCATCCTTAAGGGCAAAGAGGAATCTCTTCGAGCGTATATCGAGAGGTTTAACCAAGAAGCCGTCCAAGTCTCGACGACGGACGATATGAAAAAATATCTCCTTGAAAGAGGACTACGCCCTCGTAGTGACTTCGCGAAGGCCGTAGGCATTGAAACACCGTCCACATTGGATGCTTTCCTCCTGAAGGCCCAAGCATACATCCAATACGAGGAAAAGGAAGTCACAAACTCTGCTCATGACACCCGACATAGGGAGAACGTCAAGAGCTCCAACAATGAAGAGCCCTCGATATCTCGTCGGGGAGGAGAAAGAAGGCGGGAAGACAAAACCCTCGATTCTAGAGATCACAAAGGGCCAGTGGGTCGATTCAATAACTACACCCCCTCACTACTTCTCGGGAGCGTAGCCTAACCGACTGTGCGAACTCTAAGTTCAAACAAGGCTGTGTACGCTTTCCTTGAGAGACCCCGGCTAAACCAGGGATAGATAAAACCAAATATTGCAGATTTCATTGGAGCCACGGACACGTGACAGACGACTGCATCCACCTAAAGGATGCGATTGAGATCCTAATCAGAGACGAACATCTCAAACAGTACAAGAAAAAGGAATCTGCAAAAGAAGAAACCCCCTCATCCAGCAAGGTCGAGGAAGAAAAGCTCGCGGAGGATTCTTCTATGCACGTAGCAATGAGCATATCCAGGCCGGAAGACTTCTTCTTCCCCGATTTGGATATCACCCCGGCATGCTTCGCCGTTTAAAGCCCTTGGGAATATTTCCCAACGACCATGGTCATCTTCGGTGGAGGGTTCACCAAGAACTCCATCGGATCAATCAAGAGAAGATTCGACGACCTCGTCAGGACGAGTTTGGATCTGGGCGCAACCCTCGACAAAATCTAAGGCAAGTCTCATCCACTGGCCTTCTATAAGGAGGAGCTATCTGGGGGCTCCCCCAATGCAAGCATCCCTCTGATTGTACATGTTCGGATGGCCAATTTTGATGTCATACGCATATTAGTCGACCAGGGAAGATCGACTGATATCATGTACACTCAACTCTTCAGGACGTTACAACTCAACGAAACCCACCTAATTCCCTACCTCGGTTCAAATCTGCAAGGATTCAACGGCTCCACACCAAAGCCATGGGGATATATCGAGCTAATCGTAACTTTTGGGGCCGGAGAGACCGATAGGTCGATCAAAACACAACTTTTGGTCGCCGACTTCCCGTCTTTGTATCAATGTATTTTCGGTCGGCCCACTCTCGCTGAGCTGATTGCTGTACCGTCCATGGTGCACTTGAAGATGAAATATTATACAACGAACGAGAAGGTGGCAACATTGCACGAAGACATCCAAGCAGCCCAAAGATGTTTTGAGGCATCAGCAAGAGGCCTAGACTCCATCAACCTACAACCCCAGACCAAGGGCATAATCAACCTTCCAGAGAGCTCTCACAAGCCTGAGCCTCTTCCTCGAGTCAATGCTATCGACCTCGAGAACCGTCTAGAGCCAGAGGACTTGGTCGAGAAGAAGAGGAAAGGAAAAGCCCCTATGGTCGAAGAAGATTCTCACGCTTCCAGAAATTCAGGAGCATCCTCAGAGCAACACATGCGCCCAATCCCAGATGGGGATTTCAAGCTCGTTCCATTGGGTGACGACCCCAAAAAAGGAGTCAAGATAGGAACAGACCTCCCAAAATTGGCACGAGAACAACTCAAAGCATGTTTAAAGGATAACGCCGACCTCTTCACCTGGAGTGCAACCAAAATTCCCGGCCTCGACCCCGAGGTCGCATCTCACCATCTTACCATTGATCCTGCCCTTAAGGCCGTAGCACAACGCCGGCGAAAGAAGTCCCCAGAAAAAATCGAGGTTGTCGAGCAAGCTGTTAAGGACCTTCTATAGGCCAATTTTGTAACGGAAGCCCGATACACTACGTGGCTATCCAACCCTGTACTGGTAAAAAAGAATAATGGAAAATAGAGCATGTGCATTGATTACTCTGATCTTAATAAGGCATGTCCAAAAGATGCCTACCCCCTGCCCAACATCGCTAAACTCGTTGTTAATTTTGCAAGTTTTAAATTACTTTCGTTTATGGACACCTGGGCTATAACCAAATTCCAATGGCTAAAATGCATAAAATTTATACGGCTTTCATGACCGAATCGGGCAATTATCACTACAACGTGATGCCCTTCGGTCTAAAAAACGTTGGCGCAACATACCAATAGATGATGCATAAAGTCTTTAAAGGAGAAATTGGAGACATGCTCGAGGCGTACATGGACGACATGATCGTAAAATCCCAAGAAGAGGTCGATAATGCCCTCCACCTCAGGAAGGTCTTCGACCAAGCCAGAAGAGTCAAAATGAGGTTCAACCCTGAAAAGTGCACCTTCGGAGTCCGGGCCAGAAAGTTCCTCGGTTTCTATCTCATCAAACACGGGATAGAGACTAACCCCGACAAATGTCGGGCATTCACAAAGTTTCCCACTCCGAAGTCCAAAAAATCCATTCAAGTCCTCAACGGGATGCTAACCTCGTTATCTCGATTCGTCGCGAGGTCGGCCCAGTACGCACTCCCATTTTTCAAACTATTAAGAAAGGAAGTTGCGTTCGAGTGGACCGAGGAATGCAAGCAGGCCTTAATTCATCTCAAGCAAACCCTACCCCAACCACCCATGTTATCTCGGCCTGATAAAGAGGAGATATTATATCTATATTTGGTCGTGACTGCTGAGTCCGTTAGCGCCACGCTCATCCTAGAAACACGGGAAGGACAGAAACCTATCAATTTCATGAGCAAGGCCTTACAAGGGCCCGAATTGAGATACCAACAAATCGAAAAAGTTGCCCTCACGTTAGTCAACGCCACGAGACAGCTCCGCCACTACTTTTTAGCACAAACCATCATAGTTCAAACGGGCTAACCCATCAAACAATTATTAGGTCGACCAAACATGGCCAGCAGAATGCTCAAATGGTCATTAGAATTGTCCGAATTCGACATGAGATACGAAAATAGGAAAGCCCTCAAAGCACAAGTCATGGAAGACTTCGTGGCCGAAATGACTTTCCTAACGCTCCAAGAAGGACCAACAAATGGACCATATTCGTCGACGGTGCCTCTAGCTCATTAGGAAGCGGAGTAGGTATAATCCTAGAAAACGGAGAAGGATTCGTCATCAAGGTATGCCTCTCCCTCTCATTCCATACTTCTAACAATCAGGCAGAGTACGAAGCTTTCCTCGCCGGTCTCCGCCTTGCCGAGGACATGGGAGCAAGAGAAGTCAAAATCCTCACGGATTCGCAACTCGTAGCCTCCCAAGTTCGTGGATAATATCGATCAAAACGACTAATCGGTCGAATATTGGACCCTCGTCCAAAACCACCTAAAAAAGTTCACTTCAGTTGAGATACAACATATCCCTCGAGAACCTAATGCTCGTGCAGACGTTATATCCAAGCTCGCCAGTACGAGGACTAAAGGAGGGAAAAAGTCAGTGATCTAGGAAATACTCCCTCGACCAATCGACCAAGCATAGAGAGAAGTCGTCCCGGTCACGACATACTCGTTATTGAAGAGGGCATCTCCTGGATGACGCCCATCCACAAATATCTGATCGATGGGACCTTTCCTGAGGATCCCAAGGAAGCAAGTGTCATCAGGTGAAGGGCTTTCTCGTACGTCATCCTCGAAGACAAACTCTACAAAAGGGGATTCTCAATCCCCCTCCTCAAATGCGTTGAAGAAACCAGAGTGCCACACATATTAAAAGAAATACATGAGGGCATCAATGTCCAACACTTAAGGGGAAAATCGCTAGCCCGAAAAGCCCTTTGGGCCGGTTACTATTGGCCGACCATGCAGATCGACGCCAAGGAACATGTAAAAAAATGTGATAAGTGCCAATGACATGGACACATGCACCTGGCTCCCCCGAGCGAGCTCAAGTCCCTCTCTTCTCCGTGGCCTTTCTCATGGTGGGGGCTCGACATCCTCGAGCCATTCGTTTTGGGAGTATACCAGAACAAATACTTGATAGTGGATGTCGACTACTTCACCAAGTGGATAAAGGCCGAAGCATTGGCCAAAATCACTGCTCAAAACATCATGCATTTTTGCAAGAGAAATATGTTAGCCCGATTTGGCATCTCGCAAGCCATAGTCACCGACAACAGGACACAATTCACGGTAAAAACTTTCAAGACTTCGTCGCCCATCTGGGAACTGTGCAACATTTCTCCTTGATCAAGTACCCACAAACGGACGGGCAAGCCGAATCCGCTAACAGGGTCATACTTCGCGGACTCAGGCGAATGTTAGACGAATCAAAGAAGAAATGGGCCGAGGAGTTACACAACGTACTCTGGGTCTACCGAACAACTCCCTACTCGTCTACTGGGGAAACCCCATTCCGACTTGCCTATGGAACCAAAGCAGTCATTCTAATAGAAATTTCTAAACCTTCAAGAAAAATCGAATCTCCCCTCGATATGGAGATGAACGACCAATCCTTAAGGGAAGAACTCGACCTGGTCAAAGAGATACGAACGGGCCGCTAGAGCGCCGCCAAACAAATAATAGCTCTTCCGACACGACGCCAAATTCATTCCCGCGACGTGCTTAGTCCTTAAGTGAAATCTTAAGAGCTCCACCAAAGGGAAGCTCGCAGCAAACTGGGATGGTTCCTACCGTGTCTGCGCCAAAACAGGAATGAGGGCCTACTACTTAGAAAATTTACAAGGGGAACAACTTACTCGATCATGGAATGCTGAAAAACTCAAACAATATTATAGTTAAAACACTAACGATCGACACACCTCAGAAAACCTCCCGGGTGTTTATGGCTCGACATCATAGAAACGAAAGAGATACTCGCTCCGTTCATATAAAGAGCCAGATCTCTGCCCGACGCGGGAGACTCAAACAATCCCCGCTGTCTAAGTACCTCGCCCGACAGAACACCCAGCTTGCGATGGGACGTTCACGCCCCTGAACTCAGGCCTTCAATCAAAGCTTGAGCTCCGGACCCAATCCAATAATGAACTGGCTCACTTCGGTTAAGTTACCCCACACTATTGAAGATCATACATTATTTAACAAGCGTCCGCCCCCTCCCCGAAACTTAAAATGTCACATACATACAACGAATAAATAACATAAAATACTTAGATAATTACGGCCACAAGAACCAGATTTGTCTTGGAGTTACAATGGGGACTCCACCCCAACAAAACAGAATTAATAAAAAACGATCAACAAAGGTCGAAACTTCACCATTACATAAATAGGTCATGCCCGTAACAAACATAACAGAAATTACGAGCATAACTCATTCAGCGGGATCACTAGGATCATTGGAGGGGGTCAGCTGCGTCTCCTAAACGATCATATCTTCAAAGAAGTAGGCTTTAATTTGACCTCGACATAGAGATGGACTCTCATTCCATCAGTCACCAACTTTACGCCTGGATTCAAGACACGCACCTGCGCCAAAGCATTCTCAAAGCTCTCCGTAGAAGCGACCATCGCATCATCATAGGCCATATGAATATGTTCGAGCAATTCCGCTCAAGTCTTCAACCCCAAAGTATCGTCGGGCTCCCCCTCATTCAGATCATAATCGGCCTTCAAACGCGCCACCTCATCGGACAACCACTTCCTATCATTTCGATCGATATCGCGCTCTTCGGCAGTTCGTTTAAGGTCTGACGACAACTTCTCCAACTTTTCCTCCTGACCCTTAACAGTCTCCCTCATATCCTTCGCCTTGGCCTTGAGCTCCCGAAGTTCGACCTCCAGGGATTGACCCATCTCGGCATGAGCGACATCCATCTCAAAAATACGCACCCAGGCGCCCGCGTCCTTCGAAAGAGCAGCCTTCTTAGTTGGGCGATCCATCTTCCCCAGATGAAGAGATTTTGCCCGAGGAAGAACCACGCTCGTATTATCAAAGTATGCACGATCAAGCCAGCAGGGCTGGAGATCAAATTTCCCTTTACTCTTTTCTCCAGTCAGGTCCATCGTCTTGTCGACCCGAATCCTCTTGTTCCTCGAAGGGGTATTTTGGGGGGGACGAAACCCCGACTACCTGAGTGGAAGATGCTTTTCTCGGCCCGCTTGGAAGTGGTCCTTGTTCGCCTATGATATCTTTCCCTCTTCCCTGCATCGCAGGCATTCCAACCGATATGATCCAACGAAGAATTCATCCTAGCTGTAACAAAAAAAACTCACGTAAGAATCAAGGAAATCCAATTATATTTAGCAATAACAAAAATACAATAAAAAAGGACTCAAATCTATCCAAATAAGCCTTTGGATACCCACTAAGAAGGAGATCTCTCACGTTGATAAGTTTGGGCTCATAAACATAGTCCCCATCTTTTCCCACAAGCAGTTTTCCACCTCTGGCCATGCGTTAAACCAGAGAGAGGCCCTCGACATAGGATGACAACGTGCCCAAACTCGCCAGGTCCTCAACATTCAACTCATTCCTGGACCACACATATTGGTCGGTATTTCGCTTGAAATGCTCCTTCTTCCAATGAAAATTGAACTTAGGCACCAGCTCCCCCAGTCCATTCAACTTTGGGGTACCACCCTCCAACAGCGTCGGCATGCTCTAAAAGACATTGAAGAGGACCCGTTTTGAAATCGGGTGGACTAAAATAAACTTTTCCTTGAAGAAACGAACAGACTCCTGATAGGGCTTGAACAACTTCCCGTTCTGCTATCAAAATGACATCCAACTCCACTTGATCAGTCCATCCATTTTATCTGAACCCCTCTGGAGGCAAAATATATAGAAGAATAAGGGAAGGGTAGCACCAATCTCCAAGTATTCACACACCATTTTGAATACCCTGATAAATGCAATCGCGTTCGGATGGACCTGAGATGGGGCAAGACGAAGATGATCGAAAACATCCACTTGTAGATCTTTAAAGGAAGATGAAATCCAGTTCTTCCGAACCGTATGTCATACACGGGATATGATACGCCATATATCGAAAGCGATTCGATGTCATAGCAGAGATAAATACTACCCAATCCTCCCGTTCCTCCTCCTCGACTACATTCCCTTCCCGAGGATCATACCAATAAATATTGTCAAATAGGTCATTCTGACGAGCAATAAAATGTGACCCCCTTGAAAAGACATCTGGAGCCACCAAAGCGGTCGGATCCTGACTGTTGGATTGAACAACTGAAGACGCATC
Organism: Vicia sativa; assembly: GCA_021764765.1. Taxonomy (NCBI): domain Eukaryota; kingdom Viridiplantae; phylum Streptophyta; class Magnoliopsida; order Fabales; family Fabaceae; genus Vicia; species Vicia sativa. Next base: position 206,960,399 of record CM038793.1, read on the forward strand.
CTATGTATCGAGATCCTCAACCTCGCCGAGGATCCTCCTCGTAATCTCGCCCGAGGTAGTCTCTTCATTAGCTACAAAATCTTCATACTCTTGCTCAGAACGACTCGAACATTCATTACTGTCTCCGCTATCATACGCCATGATACCTGAAAAGTAGAGGAAATCGGTGAGCTCGACATTAATGTCAAATCCATCCTTCCATTACTAATCAAGTGAAAGGGCTCAGACAAACGAGGATCCACTTCCTCGGTCAACAACCCTCTCTCAAGAACCACTCACTGCTCAAAGTGACATCCGCTCGAGAGAATAATGCATGAAGGACCACGCCAAAAACACTAGAGAATAGCGGAGCAACCGCTCACCGCCAAGAGAAACCCAAAAAAGAAAACCCTAACCGCATGCATTCTGTGAAATAAACCAAGAATTTCAACCTAAATCCAACAAAATCACACGAAGGATTAGAAAACATACCGTTTAGAAGGAGATCAGACATTGCAACAAGAAAATCAAGCAACCGGCAATGCGTAAGGCGGTGAAGACTCAAGAGAACACTACTACGGCTCCTGAATGATAGTTGTCAAGTCCGGATTCGCGAAGGTGACTAAGAAAGTCCTCAAATGAAGAGACTCTCTCCTTTATAGGCCCCCAAGACGCTCACGGCGCCTAGAAACCTAAGGGAATCATCATTACCCCTAGTCCCTAGGCCTGACACACCTTCAATGCACATGGCTCGAGGCCACGCATGTGGGAACTCTCCAAATTCTCCAGACTTTTCCTCTCCTCGATATCGACCAACCCGTATGACGGCCTCGATCGACAATTCAAGTCATCACGCCCACACCGTAACGACTTGGGGGCTACTATTCGACTTCCGAATGCTAGCCCAGCCTCATCCTCGAGCCTCGATCGATCCTCACCCTTGCCGGGATAAACGACAAGATCACCCGCCACAAGTCCTTGTTCGACACCCGCCGGTGGAATCAATGCATATTGAATATAGAGTTATGCCCATGACACCCTCCGCTCAACATAACGGTTAGTCGTACATAGTCGCCGGTTTTGACCTAGTCAATCGAACGGCCATATTTATGACCGCATATCTCGACCAAAATATAGTAACCAATGAGAATCCTACTGTCCATTATATAAACCCTCATATCTGGGTACAAGATATCACTTTGTTACACCAAAACCCTAATATTTTCTACCCTCTTCTTTAAACATTTGCTTACTTTAGAATCAGAGTGCCTTGTAGGTAAACCACCCATTCCTTAACGTCAACTTGCTCGAAAGATCGTCAACTATTCTGGCCATCTCCAATTCTGATCACTTGTTCAGATCACTTTATTTATGCAGTGTTGGATATATGAGCACTTTCCTCACATATGTGACCACAAGGTGTTGCATGTTGAGCCTACATACCCATATGCGAAGAGGTGGAAGGCCAGAAAGACCCATCCTGGAGGTGTGATGGAGTACATAAGGAGGATGGATGCTCTGACCCTGGATGATGTCATTTGGACACTGTATACAACTCATCTCTCTCATCATCCTTTCGAGATATCTACTTTATATTCAGGACATATCAGATGAGAGAGCTATGTGGCTAGACACTTGCCTGAGAGGTGTTTATGCCATTATGGTTATGTATAGGGCATCCCATGATCGGTCCCACACACCCTAAATGGTGGCATTGATCGATGGTTTTAGAGTCACATTATTAGCTCCCACCGTGAGATCATGGATGGAGCCATCACGGTTCAGGAGCCCTACCATTGCGAGGTTGGATACCTTGAGTGGTTCCTTAGTGTGTCACAGCCTCGGGTCATACCACCGGCTTCAGTATTTGACGTTCCAGGGCCTTCAGGTACCAGAGATTCTTCTAATCTACCACCACCACCTCCTGTAACACCCCTTCTAAAATACCCCAAATATATTGATTATATCAATGATTAAAGTCATAATTCATCAGAGTTAACACGGAACAAGGGATGCCACAATTATTAAATAAAATAAAACCTCCAAATAAACAAGAGCTATGCTATAATCGAGGATCATTATTCAAATAATTCAATCAATTTAAGACCATGTCTTACACAACGGAAAATACCAAAACCAAAACTGAATAAACCATAATTATTCTCAATGAGATTCAACGAATCAATTGAATAATAATAACTAATTCCTCAACTAAACGCTCCCAAGCAGTTACAACCTAATCGAGCATGACATCGACACGGACTTAAAAGACAAGCTCTGTGAGCCATCCTCACCAACTCCCCGAGTCGCTAACCTTAATCAAATTGTTAAAGTAAGGGTGAGACTTCTCATAATTAAAACATATTATAAGCTTCTCAACAATATATCACAAGCATATTATTTCACCCATTTATCATAAATTCGCATTCAACACGCAATCACAATCATACAAGTCATTATGCATAATCAATAGACAACAAAAGAATTGCAACACCGAAGACATCCTAACATGTTACAATCCCATGCAACACAAATGCATACAATGCATGTGGTACCAACACGTGACTAAGTCACCCAACACCGATCCATCATCAACCGGACATAAGAACCATCGATTCGTACATAAACACCGGACACGAATCCAGCCTAACCACCCATCCTCACTGTATTCATATCGGCAATACAAGCCAAATTCCACACAATGGGAATTAACTTCACTAAACAATGCATACACGCACATCACTAGTATGCAACATCAAATCAATCTATGTAATACATCAATTTATCATAACCGATCTAAACCAACAACATGATATTTCAATCATCATGCATACAATTAAAGCAGCATAAACATGCTTTATATCCATACAATACTAATACATCCATCACCACAGTTCTCTCGCTACATACATCAATATACCAAAAACCCTATTTCAAATTGCTCATTTTCAAAATAATTTCAAGTTTTGGAAAATCTTTTCATTTTATAAAATAGAGCATTAAATTTAAGAAATAACGCCCAAAATGGCACTCAAAACGGACTTACGGTTTAAAAGTTATGAATTTTCAAAGTTTGACATTTTTAAAATATACAGAACCCGGCCCTACCTATACAGAACCTATTGTAATACCTGAACTCGACTTTGTAGGTTTTGTATCGCAAATGTATGGATAGCAAGAGTCGCCACCGACTTTTCTTTTATCCAATTAAGGAAGGTAAAAGGACAAAAAGACCTTCGTTAGATTCTCGAGTAAGGAGAAAGTTATGAAAAGGGAAGGTATTAGCACCCTTTCCATCCGTAGTTATCTACGCTCTTAGTTGCTCTTAGATCACTTTAAAATTGTGCTTTCGTGTGTTTGACAAAATGTTTTGAAAAGGCATTTCGCTTTTAACTTTGTAATGATTCATGTAGGAATGTATACAAAGTGTTTGAAATGTTTCATTTTGAAAAGAGTTTGAACTTTGAAAAAGTGAGGTGTGAAAAGCATTTTGATAGAGCAAGCAACTAAAAGTTTTATTACCTACCGTAATGGTCGCTTTTGTGTTATTTTACGCCTTTAGAATAGCGCTATCCATACCATTAGTTGGTAGGTAACTCTATTCATTGGATGTAAGCGACATTCAAGGGACATCTGATGGTCATAGAAAGCAACTCAGAGGAAGTATCCTAGCACATTCAAGGACTATCATCATTTTCAGAGGCGATAATCGAGGGTCAAGATCATGTATTCGGAGGCACATCGTGGGTCTTATGATCTTTGTATCGAAGGGACTATGATGATTTGTTTGAAGGCAACTGCTAGAATACCCTACGCTCGAGGGACTCACCATTTGAATCAGAAAGGCAACGAGAGAGAATTACCCTAAGGGTGTGAAAAAGTGTGTTGATTCGATTCATGTTATCTTGAAAATTAGAGTGAGCTATGTTCATTTTATCTTACCATACACCTAATTACTAATGCTTATAAGGTGCGGAAATCAAATGCGGAATGTAAAGTATGAAAGATAAAATCCTACGCTATTACATGGCTTTGGCGTATACAATTTAAACTCATGGAAAATAAAACCCTAATTAAAACTATTACATCCCATAAGCAATTACATAATTTGAAAAAGGAAAACGGTAAAAAGAAATCGTCCGAAACAAGATAACTTGTGAAAAGATGAGAAATCGGGAAATTCAAAGAAATCGAACAAGAGAAAAATGTTAGCAAAAATAATAATTTTTAAATGAGAAAAATATTTCATGCTGGAAATAACATTAATATGCTAAAATAATTTTTTGGGATTTTTTGGAGATAATTTAATAATTAAAAAACAATTAAATGTGATTTAAATGATAAATTAACAATTAAATTAAATATGCATGCAAAATAATATTTTTAAATTTTGTAAATTAAATAAACATTTTCTGAAAATAATGCAAAAAGGAAAATATTTTTAGTATTTTTAATGCATGATAAAAATTATTGAAATAAATTAAAATGCATGAAAAATATTAAATAAAATAGAAAATATGAAAATAAGAAAGAAATTGAGTTTGTGAACAAAAATGCAAAACCGGTCTCGGCCGATTCGAGCTCGGACCTGGAGGGTATCTTTGCACAACCCACGCCTTAACCATCGGGACACTTGGCATTTGGTGTTGGAAAAGACAAAATCAATTCAATATAGTGATGACGCTGGCCCCTAGATGTGTTTGAAAACAAGTCAAGACGCTGCGGGACCCTGTGTTGAATGAGAGAGCCAATCTGATTGCCTGTAAACGCCACGCACGCCGCCGTCGGTCAGGAGTTCACGACGAGCCCCAGTCTTGGCCGCCTTCTCCGCCATTCAATTTCTCAAATCAGGAATACGATGAATAAACAAAAAGAACACCCTATCCCCTAAATCGACCCTCCGAGTCCAATGGTGGTATCGCTTTTCCCGAAGTGCCTCTAGCTATCGCTCAAACTCAACAGCTCCAAAACCCTAGTCATGGCATCACGCGATTTGACGCTCAAACTCAACAACGATTGCCCGTATCATGTATATGAGTCTCATGAAAACAATAAAAGTATTAGAATCAATTGAAACGAGTGATAATAAAAGTGCAAAATCAAAAAGAATTGAATATGTATGCATGTATATGTCTCGACCTCGCTTGCTTTGATCCATAATAAAGATGTATTCTTACTCAATCTTACCCCCAACACGTTTGATGATTTGAGAGGTCAGAATAGAAATTGATTTTCAACTATTCTTGAAAAATTTTGGCAAAGTTTTGTTGTAAGGGCTAGGTTTCGCTTTCTCTTGCTTGGCATATCATGGCTATTTATAGAGTGAATTGAGAGAGAAAAACAAGGCAAAAGATTTGGTTTTGAATGCATTGAATGATTTTCAAATAAAATCAAATTTTTGAAATAAATTTGATTTTCTCTTAAATGAATGGTCATGCACGAAATTGGTATGTATTTTGGCCTTTGACCTCAAGCATGATATAAAATCACTCTCCTTGAAAAATATCTTATTTTCATATTTTATATAATTTAATTTTGAATTAAATGGTTTAAAATTCAAAATAAATTAATAAAATAGAAATTGCCATGGCCAAGCATTTATGAGTCACAAATAATGTCATGAACAAGTTTGGATCAAAAGATTATAGGCCCATTTGGAAAATTTTGCATTTTGACCAAAATCTCCTTTGTGTAATCGTCCAAAATTGCCCAACTTTCGAATAGTGTTCTTGATCAATTTTCCACATTTTGAGTGTTATGGACTTTTAGAAAGCTCTAAGAGTCCTCTAACCAACCTCTTTGGCTTCATCTCAATTGGAGTTTCCATGCTCAATATATCTTCAAAACAAAAAGTTGACTTTTTGTTGACTTTGAAAAGGACCTGTAATGTTTTGATCCATACTTTCCAAATGAAGCATTTTTGAACATTCTTGTGAGACATGAAGTTGTAGAGAATTGAATTTCCTTTAAAACAAGAGGTTGTGGAAAAATTTCTGAGAAAGTATGAAGAAGTTATGCTCAGTCAAAGTTTGGTTGACTTTTCACTGAGAAACCCTAATTTAGAAAGTTTGACTTTTGGGCAAATCTTGAGTTTTCTTGATGAATCATGATCAACCCTTGATCAAATGATGAATGTAACTTCAAATGAGGATTTTGACCAAAATTATGAAGTTTGACCGTATGTTGACCATGCTGACTTTTGTTTAATACAACCGATTTTCAACCATCCGAGCAATTGTCTCGAGAAAACTTGACTCAGGAGGCTTGAAACTTGACATGGAGAATCTTTGAAGCATATGAGGAGGCATGAAGACCATTGGAGATGTTGGAAGTCCATCTAGATCTCGAGAAATACCAAACCCTAGTTTGGGTTGATTGTTCAGAGAGGGTTTGTCTGATCAACCCTTGAAGAACTCGAGCATGGATGTATGGAATATCTTGAGAAGATGGAGGGAAAATTTTGGGGTATGACAATGCCCTGCTCAATCTTCTTGTACTAGAAGGGTTAGATTGGCATGTTCGCTTTCGTGACTGGAGGTAGAAGATGATTGAACACTGAGTACACCGAAAATTTGCACTCGTTGGTCGATGATGCGGAATGGGCTTACAGATGCCATTTGAAGAAGTTGGAGACTTTGCTGGGGAATGAGTCGCATGCTAGACTTGAGATTGTTGATAGGAGAATTGATGGGGATGGGCTTAAGATGCCATCCGAAAGATCGACCGGGAGTGAGCCATACACTAGGCTCAGAGAAGTTTCTCGAAGTGAAAGGGGATGGGCTTAAGATGCCATCCGGAGGGAGTCGTACGTTAGACTTCGTGCTCATCTTTGAATGAAGTTATTGGTTTGTATTTGTTTTTTAACCAAATATGCAGCATTCCAAAAGTGGAGAAATGTTGACAAATGGTCGAGATGTTGACTCAGAGTTGCTGATAATAAGAATGAGTCGTAATAGTTCTTCACGACTACTCGGGGTAGTAGTTGGCAAAGTGTGGATAGCTTCCCTCGTCAGTCGGTATTGGTCCATTCCTCAATATCGAGGATAATTTGTGATCGTCGTATAGTTTTCCGTCCGATTCGGTCTTAATCTCGGATCCGCCGTCGAGGATGCTAAGGGCGATCGCTCGGATAGTTTTCCGCCCGTTTCTCGCATTACTCCGACCAGCTTGGAGGACAACTAGGGCGTCGCTTAGATAGTTTTCCGTCTCTGCCGCATTAATCCTGGACCTATTGTCGGAGGACAACTAGGGCGGTCGTTTAGATAGTTTTCCCGTCTGCTCGTGCATTAATCCTCGGACTGTCTGCTTGTTATGATTTCAATTGCTTTTGAAAAACAAGAGAAACTTTGATAGAATATTTTTAGTCTTATGCAAGGAATGATGCATGACGATGTGTATGAATGACATATGCATTTTTTGTGACTTTATGAGAAATGTATGAATGATAGATGTTGTGGTATTTCAAAACATATCCATCTTGAAGAAGAGGCAGATGTTCTGTTTGAAGGATTCCTGACTTCTATTTGGGGATGGAGACCCCGAGAAGAAAGAAAACTTTGATTCCTCCGGCACTATCTCGACCACGCCTCGAGCCTAGATATTGTTGAGGGTGGTGAGTTACTGCCGAGGACCTTGTGTGTAGACCCCGCTGGGGAGAATCTGGAGGTACTGGCGGGATTTTGTGTGCAAGTCCGCTGGAGAGTATTTGGTGGTTGCCGAGACCGGTTGGAAGAACTGGAGCCCGTTGTAATCTCCGACTGGGAATAAAGATGTAGGTTTCTCCGCACTATCCGACCAAGTTTCAAGTCCGGACACTGCTGGAGAGAAGGGAATTGTTGAGAGATATTTTGTCGGAGATAAATACCTTGGTCGGGATGGATCATATCGCTTGGAGACCGATGTAACATGATTTAGTTGAGTGGAATTATCGCCGGGACTAACGATACTCCTCCTGGGAAGGTTTGTAGTGAGTGACACCTGTGATCATGCTCCAGGGAACATTTTGGTGACTTTCGCCGTCATCTCAACCCCTCGGAGCTCGTAGTAATTACTTTTGTATGTTCACTTTTCGCATGTTTGTATACAGATTTTATTGTCAAATGCATATAATCATTCAAAGCAAATTGGACTTTATGCAACAACAACAAAAATTGCAAAGAGAAAGAACTTGTATTAATTTGAAATGTATGTATGGCCAAGTAGTTTGTACAAGAAAGGTAAAAGCTATGCGGAAACAATCTCAAGTTCCAACTATGCTAGTACTATATATTTCAACTATCTCATCTCCTGTCACAAGAAAGTGAGTGAATTGATTTTCGCCATTTGAATCTTGAATGTTGATAGTAGTCCGGAGGTAGGTGATCCGACTTGACATATAGTCACGCTTAAACCCTAACTTTTGCCTAGATCGCCCTTTCGGTTTTCGCCCACCGATACCCTTTTCCCAAGCCGCCTTTTCGTGTTTTCACTCGTGTACATATTTTGTATTTATCCTTAACTTTGCCCGAACCATTTTGGTTCGCCAAGATGCCCTTATTTTTGCTCTAGGTCCGCCGACCTAGCGGGTCTCTTTATGCGTAGTATTTTTGACTATGTCTCGCTCACTGTGGTGAGGGAAGTCTTCACCATCCATGGTGCTAAGTATCATATTCACGAATACTGCCTTGACTACAAACGCCCTTATAGGTGGGAGTCCATTTGCCCCTGGATCACCTTGTGGAAGAATGATGCGCTTGACTACTAGATCACCGACTTGTAGACTCGGTGCTTGACTCTCGTTAAATGCTCTAATCATTCGCTTCGATAGATCCGTCTACGGCGATGGATGCGAGCCACTCATCAAAAATTAACTGGTCAAGGCGGAGTCTGGATCCAATCGCCTTCACTTATCTCTCGGCCCTGAGGACTCGTTGAGGGAATCCTGACCAATTGGTAGGACTTCCATTCTCGATACAAGAGAGAAAGGGTTTCCGTTGACGCCTCAGATCAGAAAGTATAACCATGAAGGGCAATGGTAACATCTCATGCCAACTCTTGTACGTCACCGCCATTTTCTCAGATAATCTTCTTAATGTTCTTGTTGGTCGCCTACCATTCATCTTGGCCGATAAGGAGAAGAGTCGTGATGCTTGATCTAAATCACAAGCAAGAGTTCTTGATCATTTTGTTGTTGAGATTAGAGCCATTGTCCGTGATAATCCTTTCAGAGTGCCATACCGACAAATAAGATTATGCTTGATGAAACGAGCCACAACATTCTTGGTAATGTATTAACGAGGGTCGCTTCTACCCATTTGGTGAAATAATCAATTGCCACAAGGATGAAACGATGTCCATTGGAAGTGTGGGCTTGATTTCTCCAATCATGTCAATGCCCCACATTGCAAAAGGCCAAGGAGTCAAGAACATTCAGGTAATCGAGGTACGTGCACTTTGTCTCGCATAACCGCATTTGTGACAAGATCGAGCGTAGTGGTGACAATCGCTCCATGGTGGACCAATAGTAACTGCTCAAAATCTTCTTAGCCATCGATGTCCAATGGAGGGTACCAAATGCGCCTTCGTAACTCTTCCATGATACGCTCATTGCTTTCCGGTTCACACAACAAGTAAGCACGAATCGTGACGCTAAGATGTCGCTACGAGGAAGAATTGGATGCAAATCTTCTAAAACTTTTATCGTTGATGATGTCTCTCGGGATATTCCCGGTCTCAAGATACCTCTTCACCATAGTACCAAGGTTTCTCTTCTCATCAAGCTCATAATACCGTTCTTCAAACCTCTCAATAATGATCCTGGGAGCCTCGTTGTCCCATCCGACCGAACATGACGACATAGTAGCTAATGTCCGCTAACCGATTCTCTTCGCGAATGTGACCGAAAGTAATCTCTTCGCTAGGATCAAACCTACATGCTCGATACTAATAAGATCGGATGCTCAGATCCCACCCGCCTCCTTAACTGACCGATCACCAAAGCCGAGTCTCCATACGGCACACCCCAAAATTTGCCCTCCTAACTTCAAGTCGTCTCGACTTAGGCATCATATTCATCTCGTGATATGTCTTACTAGGTCATTGACATTGAACAATCATTCGCTCATTGCATCCGATCATTAGTCGATTAAGTTGACCAAAAGACAATTTAAATCGACAATTACAACGCTTTGTAGTTGTAAAATACCGATGTTTCACTTCATGCATTTTATCTCCTTACTTGATTCTTTCATCATGTTGAGTTGTTTTTATGTCGATAATATTGAATTTTGGTTTTATAAATAGATCGTTAAAAGAGATTCGATTAATCGTAGAAAATTGCGGTAAAATATTTCAAGTTTTCGCCTTTTAGTCACCGCTATGAATCTATGTGTCGCTGATCATGAAAATGTGTTCTCTAATTTTTCGATATTTCAAGTCTCGCTTTTAATAAGTATTTTAAACCGAATATTCTTTATTATCATTTTATTTCAATTTTAACCATTTCAATAATTTTTCTTTAATTTGACACCCGTATTTTATTTTAATGTGCTCATTTTATTTTTCCGGATAATTTATTGTCCAAATTTATATCGCTTCATAATTTTAGATGTCCTTTATCTCAAAAATCAAACAAAATACCATTGGGCTTGTTAATCTTTACCCAACCCAATTTTGTGGCCCATTTAATCATGAGGGTATTTTAGACATTATCAAAAATTGCTAGACCTAATTTTTGGGTATATATGTGTCATGTTATCGTTGTGAAAGGGGAGAAAAGAAAACAAAATGTGAGGAGGCGGAGGTCGTAGATCTGAAAAATGTAAATACATTTCCTCTTCATCTCCTTACTACCTCTCATCCTCCATTCTCACGCTCCATCTCCAACATCCAATCCACACCTACCTTCCTTATCTCGCAACTTCCACCATTCTCTTTTCTTTCCACAACACCCATCCACATTCCCTCTCTCATTACCAAACCTTCAACAACCGTAATCCTTCACTCCGCCATTTCCTTCATCAACACACAACTCATCACTCCGCCTTTCACTTCCTTCCTCATCACCTTATCACCACCAGAATCACCCATTGTTGTTCTTTCTTCCATTAAACCAAACAACAACAACCACCCAATCAAATTCCTCTTTCTCCCATTCCCGTCAAACCTTTTTCTCACATTACTCCTAACTATCCTTCAAACCTTCAACAACTCACCTTCAACATACCATAATACTCTTCTCCGCCTTTACCTCTCGTCACCACCCAACCTCTTTCCAACACCTTTTACCTTCATCACTGCCTTCATCACAAACCTTCCGACACCTCCATCGCCGAACTCCATCCACCCAAAACAACACCACCTTCATCATTCTTACCGCTATCTCACGCTTCTCCATAAACTACCTCTTCGAATCTTCATCCGAAACTCTTTTTCTCTCTACAATCCCAAATCACCAAAAATACCCATAATACCATCGATTCTCCTCGCAACCACTTGCCTATCACAAACCTTCAAACTTGCCGAAGTCCTGCTCCTTCCAAACACAACACCACACCAAACACCCTCATAGTTCTTCACTGTTGGAAATATCGGGAATGGCATTTTTGCGTTAAGTTCATCGGAACAATCTCACAAGTCGCTTCTAAACCATATCCTGTTGGACCTACAATCTTATGCCGCGCCGAGATTTCGTTCATCACCAATACCTTAACTTACCTGGCCGCTGAATAACGTGATACTAGCAAGCTTCAATTTCTTCCAAGATTCAGATGACAATCAAGCGGCCAGACGTATCGCTTCCTAAGAACACTCATTTCCTTCTCAAACTGCTCTCACAAATAGTATTCGAAATAACATTATATCCGCTATGTAGTCTACTTTGAAATCTGGTTTGATTCTGATGATGTTGTTGTGTTTTTGTGTGTTAGACCCTAGTATTGAAGTTGTTTGGTTTTCTAACTCGATTTTTACTACCGTGTTAGTCCTAAACTCTAAAGTCGAGTAAAATCATTTGTAACATCGATTTTGATTTTCATGTCGATTTGTAAATAGTATAATGTTGTCCTGTTTTTGTTTGAACTTTGATTTCAAATTTGTGCTAAATTTAAGATTTCAATTTTGTAATGGATTAATGCTCGCTTAGTTTCGATGAAGGTGGTGTTTGTTTCCGCTTATTCGCAGAGAAACCACCAGAAACCGTTGAGACACCGCTTAGCATATGTTATTCTAATTTTGATTGAATTTGAGATGAGGATTCCATACTATTCCATGATGGTTTAATGTTCATTTCGCTTATCCGTAAGATATAAATCAGAACTATGGGCAACCGATTGTTCTATCTTTGCAAATGTTCCTTTTGTTCAAAAGAGATTTGAATACATTTCAAATTCGAATGCTAAGTTTAATCGATAATGGCACCACTTTTGTTGATGTTTTATTGGTTGATGTTTTATTGGTTGTAATAGTCAAGGTTTGGTAGTTTCGATGAAGGTATAGTGATGATGCCGCGCTTATTCGTAAACCTTACCGAGAAAATGATGGGCTATTTATGGTGTTACTCCTGCTATGTTCGATTGAAGTTGTGATGATTAATTTCTAGGTGGTTTTGGTAGTTTCGATGATGGTTTGTTGTCAATGTCGCATTTATTGGCGTAAGATTTAACCGAGAAACTATCGTGGGCAATATTGCTTCCTTTTGTGTGAATTTGAGCGAGAAAATAATTTTATCTTGAGTAGAATTGGTTGATTAGTTGCTGCCCGGTTTTTGCTTAATCGATTGAATCTTAGGAAGCATTGTTAAGTTCATGTAGTGGCTGCCCGGATTTGTTCGATTTAATCTTAGCTTGCTTTTATGCCAATTCTACATGTTTCGGATTCGAATTGAATAATAGTTTGGATAATACATGTTTAATTCTTCATTTGTTCATGTACATCATTCATTATATTCCATTTCGATTTTATACCTTGCTTACTAACCATTTTCCAACTTGTAGCAATTTAATTTCATTTTATTTTTATTCCACACTTATGCTACTAATGAGTTTGTTTATTTGTGAAGATATTCAAAGATTATTCAAGCATTTGTGCTCAATTAGCAAATTAATGTTGAATTACTATTTTTATTTCTTATATTTAGTAATGTATATACAAAGTACTTAATATTTTTATTCTTATATTTTTATATTGTAAATATAATTATACATAGTATTTCTACTTCATACTGTAAATATCGTTATATATTATACTTATAGTAGTATTGTAAATATTATTATATATACTACTTTACGTTATTTTTATTCAATCCGTTTGTAAATAAAATTCAAATTACATTGTAGTTATCCTTGTGTTGCAATTTCGAATTTGAAATTTAATTTAACTTTCGAACGTGCATGAACACAAGCATTTCTATTATGTTTTGTCTGTATATCATGCAATGTAGGGACTCTTATCTCACATTCATCTGACGAGGCAAGCTGTATCCAATTTTGAAGACTACTTGAAGCGCATTACAATTTATTCGATTATTCAAATTAATTCGATTGGGTTGTATTGTTTGTTTATTTAAGCTCTTATCTCGCTTTTCAACTTGATACATCCTCATTTACAAACTTGTAATAGTTTAGGAATTCATTCATCTGTGTTTTAATTACCGCTTAATTACGCTTATCATTTAATTAGAACACATAGCCTCCTCTTGGGCTTCATCAATGAATGTGTATGCATACAATGCACACTGCACACATTCATAGTTTGGTCTCGGCTATTCTACGTGATAACTATCCGATCGATTGTTCCAATCCGCTTAGAATACTAGTGTCACGCTAGTCCCACTTTCTAGGAGCATACATATAGCTACCTTGTATGGGCTTTTATCGAGTTATTCTCTACTTCTACGAATGTTCACAAATTGTACACTTATCCAAATCCATCAAACCTCGCATCTTGGTCCATATACCAAATCTAAACTTTCTTTAAGGGTCGAATGGTAGGGAATACACATCTGTCTATTTCTCGAGATCTAATCAAGGATAAGTCATCTGACTTATATTGATTGATCATAACCCGCTTAAAACACTTTCATAATTAAAGTTCCAAACCTCGATCCAACGTCGAGTGACTTTCCAAATTTTCTTTTCTCAAATAAATAAGGGTTGAATGGTAGGGAATAGACATCTGTCGATTCTCTCAAGATTTAATCAAGAATAAGTCATCTGACTTATATTGATGAATCATAACCCGATTAAAATACTTTAAAGACATCTCATTTTTCTTAAGAAAAGATTAAAAAGGGAGTTAAGGTATCACCTTTCTCGCCTAAGTGTGTGCGAGTCCCAGTATCTACTTTGGACATAAAAACACTTATGTCCTATAAAATCAACCCAAACTCATTCTAATATTTTCTCGCGCTATTGCGCACCACCTCTTCTAAAATCAAATCAACCAACACTCTTTTCATTTTTCAAGAAGAACTACTTGGAGTTTTGACTTTCCCATTGCACGAGGGAATACGAGGCACAAGGTTTTGAAACCGCTGCAAACTCAAAATAATATAAAACAAAACCTTCTTCCTTCTCTTTCGATCATTACTTATAAGATAGCAATTAGCATTAGCACTTGAACACACATGAACTAAACGGATCCCATCGAATGGATGGATGAGGGGTGCTAATACCTTCCCTTGCATAACCGATTCTCGAATCCATCTCTTGGTCTCATAAACCATCTTATCCTTTGCTCGTGGGTTTTACTCGATGTTTTCCTCATTCCTTGGAATAAATAAATACCGATGGCTAATTTCATTGAATTCGAAATTTGTAAATTTTTCGAGGCGCCTACACATACACTTGCAAGAACTTGATTCTAAGTCAATAGCGCTTTGATACCCATGATGCACGCTCAGATTCGCCATGTTGTTAGTGCAATCGAAACATAATCGCGGTGAAAGGCGTGTGTCCTCTGTAGGGGATGTAATGATGGCGCCAATGCCATTGCTAAGTGCGTTTGAGGCTCCATCAAAGACCATGGTCCATCGATCCTTGTTCAGTCCTTCGTCCGGCCTCGGTTCTTCGCAATCAAGAATTAGTAAGATATCTTCGCCTAGAAATTTGAACTCGCATAGATCGATAGTTATCTACGGCTTGATGAGCCAAATGATCGGCTACTACACCTTTGATCGCTTTCTCGAGAAGTATATTGATGTCGACTCGGTCAAGATCATTTGCCATCTTGCTATTCTTCCGAGAGAGATGGTTTCTCAAATATGTATTTTATCGGATCCATCTTGGAAATCAACAAGGTAGTGTGAGTCAACATATATACTGCCTTAGCCGATTTAGTAGCCAAGCCGCGTTGCAAGTTTTCTCAAGTGTGAGTATCTTGTTTCATACCGGTAAACTTTTGCTAAGGTAGTATATTGCATGCTCTTTCGACTGCACTCGCCATGTTGCCCCAACACACACCCCATTGAGTTCTCTAACATCGTCAAGTACATGATAAGAGGTCTTCCTCTCATGGGCGACATTAGGATAGGAGGACTAGGTACCCTTGATTTTGTCAAAAGCATCCGCAATCTTCGCCCATTCTACCACTTGATCTTTCTTAAGCAACTTAAAGATTGGCTCATAAGTAGCGCTTAAATGTGCAATGAATCGGGCAATGTAGTTTAATCGGCCCAAGAAACCCTAACTTCCTTCTTGGTGCGGGAGCCGCATTTCTTGAATATCTTTAACCTGGCGGGTCAACCTCAATACCTTTACCATCGACAACAAATCCCAGAAGTTTTCCTGATCGACCAAAGGTACACTTGTTAGGTTAAGTCTCAATTGCATTTCAATCTATCAAACACTCGCAAATGATCAAGATGTTCTTCTTCACCGTGATCGAGCTATCATGTCGCCGACGACCCTATCTCGTGATGAATCATGTCATGAAATAATGTCACCATAGCACGCGATAAGTGGCGCTGTTTCAATCGAACGACATAACCTTGTAATGTAAAGTGCCCCACCGTAACAAAAGTAGTCTTCCATGTCTTCGTGGAGCCATTTTGATCTCGATTGTAACCGGAGAAACCATCCATGAAGGAGAAAACCTTATGCCGAGCGGTGTTGTCAACCGTAATATCAATATGAGGAAGTGGGAAATCGCCTTCGGACTTGCTTTGTTCAAATCTCTGTAATCCACACACATTCGTATTTGCCATCCTTCTGGGCACGGGTACCACGTTTGCAACCCATCATGGATAGGAAGTAACAATTAAGAAACCTGATTGAACTGCTTCATAACTTCGCCTTTAATTTTCTTCGACATCTCACGATGCGATTTAACCTTCTATTTTACCGAGAAACCTTCTTTTGTGGCAATCGTGTACCACGATATCAATGTCCAACCCTCGCATGTCTTCATATGACCAAGCAAAACCTCAATATAGTCTCGTAGCATCCGAACTAACCTTTCTTTAACACTGCTCTCAAGACCCGCTCCTATCTTGATTCTCGCTCTTCATCAAGACTCAAATTCACAACCTCAACTTGCTCTTCGTGGTGGTTGTATAACTCGATCTTCTTGCTGTAGCCCCGACAAGTTCTCCGGAATTTCACAATCTTCCTCACTTTCGCCTTCGGCTTGGTAGATCGGATTATCAAGTCATATTTAGCAATAGCATAGTCTGTATCAACTAGATTCGAGTGATTCCGCAGTATCACGTGGTGTGTGTAAGAACACATAGCTTTTGAAGGGTGATAAAGCAAAGAAAGCAAATAGAATGCAAAAGTCCAACGATTTTATTGAATGAAAATATGCAAATGATGATAATAACCTCTAAACGAGCCATGATGCCCTGCAAGGCACTAGGCTTTCAAAGTTTATTGTTCAAAAGATAAAGAAATACTAATAGAAAACAAAACAAGAGCAATTACTCCCGACTAAAGGAGATTAGTATGACGCCTCCAATCTTAGTCCATTGCCCAGAGTTGGAAGATCCACTTGTTGATGTGAAGTCGTAGTCGCTGCCTCTATAACATGGATTCCACTTGCCGATGCGGAAAGGAAGCGCCGGCATGTTCGCGGCGTATCATCTTCCTGACCTTGATGGTGAAGTTTAAACCACCTTGTCGACTTGAAAGGAAGATCGTGAGCTGTCCCAAATAGTACTACCTTCTTCAAAGCACTGAGCATCTTTCACGAGGCCATCCTAGGCGGAACTTATGTAACTTCAGAGCGAGGAGAGTCACTGTGCATGACTGGTATTGTTTCAAAAGCTTTGATGAGTCTCAAGAATTCACCCTCCACCTCGAGGTATCGAATGAATGTAGATGACCCACCATATTCTTCTTCACCACACACCGTGACAACCTTTCAAATGGGTACTCAACTTCCGATGCAAGGTAGAGGTAACAGACCGCCCCATGTATCCAAGAGGCCCAAGTATAAGATTGTTGGACGGATGTCCATGACAAAGAAAGTGGACATCCACCAAGACATGAGATAAGGTAGTACTGCATTCGATGTAGATGCAAGGCTTTGTTGTGTTTCCTTCCCATAGAGTTAGATCAAGACGTAGAAGCCTAGGTCGTTGTTGGCGTAAGTGCTAGCAATACAAACTTCAAACCGGTCGTAGTTGTGTCTTCATGATACGTGGGCATTCTTCGTAAATTTCACTACATTAGCATGAGCCTTAGAGCACAAGAAGAGAGCAAGTATGGAGATCTTGGACGGAGTCCGTCCTAACTGCTCCACAACATTGTAGTTACTCTTCTTGATAATCTTCGCACTTCTCCATTTCTTGTTTGAGGTGTCTTCAGAATTCCTTGGTACTTTATCGAAAGGTGATGAGTCACCGTTCTTTCCCTAGCTTGGGGAATGGGTTGAATAGCCGGAATGCGAGCCGAGTCATGTGTCTTTCGGAGGAGAGATATCTGGAGAGAATACTTTTCCAGTTCTGGTCACTTTACTTGATCCGATGATGTTGTCAATGTCGGGAATGGTAGTTTCAACTGTAAGATCTTCAATGGTCAGAGGGTCTTGCTTGACGCCATGATAGTAAACATCACCCATAATTCCAAGGGATAGCCTTGTCGGAGGAATATGGCACTGGTCTTGGAGAAGTAATGATAAGAGGTGCCACTCTAGGCACAGGATCAGCAGAGGAGATCCTTATAGTGTTAACATCAGCATAGTCTTCTGGGAAATTGTCACCCCATCCGGTCACTTTAACATCTTCAATAGGAATCTTGTAGCTCTCAAGAATGCTGTACTTCACCATGTAATCGTATTTCCACTTGGCTGCTTTAAGGTATCCTACACAGATGGTGCGGTTTCTTGCTTACATCTTCGATCTTCGCTTAGACATATCTTCACACGCTTCCGCACAGTGGTTTTAGAAATAGTATCTCACGGTTATCCATCATGCATCGAACACGCTTTTAACCAAGCACAACCATCAGTGCAAATGGGCACCAACGATAATTCTCCGGGCATCCCGGGTTGACACCGCTTGTAGCAAATTCTTCTTAATAAATCATGAGGAATGGTCGTCATCTATGTTGAAAACATAGGTATCTTCCAACAACATTGGAACTTTGTCATGGTTAGTATAGGCGATTGATCATGGGGTCTCAATGAGGGTCAAACTCAATCTACTTAGCTTCAATCATGTCTTGAATCTTGTTCTTCGAGCCCAACAGCTTGTCATGTCGCCCGGGATGTTAGAGTGGTACACTTAGCATTAGGATTGTATCCTGAGAGGAAGCGTTGATGTTTTGAGGAGGATCCTCAAGGTTATCACTGCCAACATGTGTTGCAAGGCTTGCAACAAAGGCATGTTGATCTTCAGAACTATCTTCGTGGCGCTGCTCACTACAGCTTTCTCTCACGAGGTTGGCTGATGCGGATCGAGATCACATCGCCCCTACGATTGAGACGGCTTCTTTCTCGGCTTTTCCGACCATACACAACATTAGTCTTTCTTACCACCAAAAGATCTCTTTGCAGATTTGAAGATGTCTCTATCTCAATCTTTCCACTTTTGATAACTTTCAATACGCTTCCTGTCAATATCAATTCGTGAATCTGGCCAAGAGTTTCCAATCGATGATGAAGAACGGCCTGCGTTGTTCCCATAAATATATCAACCAACTCCCTATTGGACAAGGGGTCGAATCCTGCTAGATCTCCATTTCGAGCATACTCCTTAAACTTCGTCACGACCCATAGACATGCTCTGTAGTTGCATGCGAGTGGGTGTCAATTCAAGATTGTACTATATCGCTGTAGAAAGCATCGGCTAAGTCACCCAAGTACGGATACTATTCTCTAGTCGATAGTACCATTCCAATTGAGTCTTGACAAACTCTCTTGAAAATAGTGCATCCACAACTTTTCTCATCAGCGGGATTGATCTTCCAACATAGGACTTCAAATGCTTTGGACAAGACATGCCATCATAATTGGCAAAAGTTGGAACTTTGAACTTGGGAGGAATCACCACACTGTGGACAAGGCTCGATCATCAAATTTAACCCTGACATCTTCGTGTTTTCCACAAGATTCAGTGCGTCTTCAAGTTGTTTGTACCATCATCTTATCTGACATCGGCTTGGCGAGCGATCTTCTCCTCCTTCTTAGCTCACGCCGGTCATCTTCATTACCCCGACACCCCCTTATTCTTGACATCCTTCAGAGAGCTCTATCCGATCGACCTTAGGACCACCTTTGTAGCGCTCTTCCCATGTTGAGAAGACCAACAACCTTCTTCTTCCTGTTGATGAGCTTCTTTATCTTCTTGGCTTGGACCAACCGGGAACATCTGTTGAACCGAGCATTCGAGCCCGGAGATCTTTGATGACTATTCAAGAGCCATTTCGCTAAAATAAATAGCGGGAAAATGAGAAACCAATCTTCAATGTACCGTGATGCAATGTTATGCTATGATATGCAATGTTTATAATGCAATGCAATGTTTTCAAGGACCTTAGAGATTTAAATTTGTTAAACAAGCACGAACAAACATTTATTAGTTCTCTTTTATTAATTTTCTTTTTAAGTACAAAAGATAGTTCAAAACAATAAAAGAAAAATATAAACCGAGAGCTCTAAGTCTCCCATGGCGCTTCCTCTTGGTGTCGAGGTAGACGTTGATGTTCCGCCTCGTGAAGTAGCTTTGTCAACTTAGTACCTTCTTCTCGCTATGTAACATCGAGCTTCAAAGGTATCCCTTCTTCTTTGTCAATCCAAGATCTCTTCAAGTCTTCAAAATCAGAGGTATGTCGGGATGGAGAACAAGATAGGATCTGCCACCTATAGCAATGTGTTCCATAATTACTGTAAAACAAAGTGAATGGCATCATGAGGTTTTGAGCTCGAGCTCACCCATCTCGAGGTAAGGTTCCCAAGGAATGGAGTTCGTGCCCCAAAGTGTTGGTATCGCCTTCTTTACCATGCCCCAAGCGTATAAACCTTCGCCGCACTCGAGATCGTGATTGTAGTCGAACACAATATCTTGAGAAGCATATCATGTGGGCCATCTCTCGAGCAAAACCAAACCGACGTAGAGCTAGAGAAGGGTGTAGTAATACCTCCCTTATACCAAGTAGTGGTACATTAGGGAATTCTCCACAATCAATGAAGGTGAAATCTTTTGAGAGAAAAGATTCCAACGGATATCCGAATGAGAGAGTGACATTAACCTTTGAGACCACTTCAATCTTTGTTCATTCTTCAAAATTGATGGAGGAAGGTGCAAATAAACCACCGGAAAGTAGCGGATGCAACACATGAGAGTTCCTTGTCTTTAGTAGTTCGAGTGGAGAGAATGTAGGATGTCTCCAAGTAAAGTAGGCACATGATTACGGGTAAGAAACAACTTGATGGCGTTGACATCTATGAATTGATCCGAGTTAGGGAATAGAACCAAACCATAGATTAGCAAGGCCACAATATCTTCGAATGCATAGAAACTCATAACTTTGAGGAATTCTCGGGCTTTCTTAATTAAGAACTTGGAAAGTAAACCCTTAACTCCGCTTCTGGTTTCCCAATTGGCTTCAATGTCTGAGCGCTTAAGATGTAAGGCGGATGTGATGTCTTTGTACTTAGGGACCTTTTCCAAACCGGTGAATGGCATTTGGTCAATAATAGGCACCCCAAGTAGCTTAGAGAACTCTTCCAAGGTAGGAACTAACTGATAATCTGGGAATGTAAAGCAATGGTGTTTTGATCAAGAACCGAATAGACATGCATCATATCTTCTTCAAAACCGAGATAACCAAGTCAAGGGATAACCATGTCTTCCGATGAACTGAGCATGGTCGGAATTTCAAACCAATTCTTTGAGCTGAGAAGGTATACCCATCAAGTTGATTCGGATAGTCTTTCTAGAAGCCATAATACCCTACAAAACAGAGCAAAGATAAATCCCTAGGTCCTTGAAATAGTTAGAAATGATATGCAATGTGAATGATGTCATGATGTCATGTTTAGCACACAAACAATTCACACAATGAGCCTAGGTTTAAGGCTTGCATGAGGTATAGGTGATTACCCCACCAAAAGTTTGAGTTGGTTCATCCCGTCCTATAATAGTAACCGGTTCTAGGAATCTCATCATCGATCTTTCTCGAGGCGCTTATTTCAATACGACTACCAGTGGTCGATCGAAAATATCCCAAAAGTCTAATCTCAATGAGCGAGCATCGAGTATCAACCAACTTTAGTCTGCACCAAAGTCGGCCATCTCACTACCTTCTAATGGCCAAGATGGGTCAATTAAGGTTCTAAAAGTTTAGTTAGCTTGATGACACCACGCAGAAGCCAAATACTATCCTCAACTTGAAATGAAGAGTATCAGGACATCCAAAGTGTCACACTAACGTAGCCATCATGTTGACCGCTTCGATATACGCCTAACGGTCGCGACGATTTATTGCTACTTACCTAAAAGGAAACCCGATCCGGTGTAGGATCCCAACAAATATAATACCCAAGCAACCCTTAAAGATAAAGCAAGCAAGTCATACAAAAGCAATAAAGGTGATCTAGAAATCCCTAAGGCATTCTCTCTTTAGGGTGTCTCCCTAGAGTCGCCGCCTCAGTAACACGGTGAATTGACTTTGTAGGTTTTGTATCGCAAATGCGGATAGCAAGAGTCGCCACCGACTTTTCTTTTATCCAATTAAGGAAGGTAAAAGTACGTAAAAGACCTTCGTTACATTCTCGAGTAAGGGAGAAGGTTATGAAAAGGGAAGGTATTAGCACCCTTTCCATCCGTAGTTATCTACGGGCTCTTAGTTGCTCTTAGATCACTTTAAAATTGTGCTTTCGTGTGTTTGACAAAATGTTTTGAAAAGGCATTTCGCTTTGACTTTGTAATGATTCATGTAGGAATGTATACAAAGTGTTTGGAAATGTTTCGTTTTGAAAAGAGTTTGAACTTTGAAAAAGTGAGGTGTGAAAAGCATTTTGATAGAGCAAGCAACTAAAAGTTTTATTACCTACTCGTAATGGTCGCTTTCGTGTTATTTTATGTTCCTTTAGAATAGCGCTATCCATACCATTAGTTGGTAGGTAACTCTATTCATTGGATGTGCGGGACATTCAAGGGACATCGGATGGTCAGAAAGCAACTTGTAGGAAGTATCCTAGCACATTCGGGACTATCATCATTTTCGAGGCGACAATCGAGGGTCAAGATCATGTATTCGGAGGCAACATCGTGGGTCTTATGATCTTTGTATCGAAGGGACTATGATGATTTGTTTGAAGGCAACGGTGCTAGAATACCTCTACGTTCGAGGGACTTGACCATTTGAATTCGTAAAGGCAACGAGAGAGAATTACCCTAAGGGGTGCATGTGTGAAAAAGTGTGTTGATTCAGATTCATGTTATCTTGAAAATTAGAGTGAGCTATGTTCATTTTATCTTGCCATACACGCCTAATTACTAATAGTTTATAAGGTGCGGAAATCAAAATGCGGGAATGTAAAGTGCGGAAAGATAAAATCCTACGCTATTACATGGCTTTGGGGCAGATACATAATTTAAACTTGCGGAAAATAAAAACCCTAATTAAAACTATTACATCCCATAAGCAATTACATAATTTGAAAAAAGAAAACGGTAAAAAGAAATCGTCCGAAACAAGATAACCTGTGAAAAGATGAGAAATCGGGAAATTCAAAGAAATCGAACAAGAGAAAAATGTTAGCAAAAATTATAATTTTTAAATGATAAAAATATTTCATGCTGGAAATAACATTAATATGCTAAAATAATTTTTTGGGATTTTTTGGAGATAACTTAATAATTAAAAAACAATTAAATGTGATTTAAATGATAAATTAACAATTAAATTAAATATGCATGCAAAATAATATTTTTTAATTTTGTAAATTAAATAAACATTTTCTGAAAATAATGCAAAAAGGAAAATATTTTTTAGTATTTTTTAATGCATGATAAAAATTATTGAAATAAATTAAAATGCATGAAAATATTAAATAAAATAGAAAATAGAAAATATGAAAAATAAGAAAAGAAATTGAGTTTGTGAACAAAAATGCAAAACCGGTCCCTGGCTGATTCGAACTCGTGACCCTGGAGGGTATCTTTGCACAGTCCACGCCTTAACCACTGGGACACTTGGCATTTGGTGTTGGAAAAGACAAAATCAATTCAATATAAGTGATGACGCGTCCTAGATGTGTTTGAAAACAAGTCAGCACGCGTGGACCCCAGGTTGAATGAGAGAGCCAATCGGATTGCCCAGAAACGCCACGCACGCTCGCTGCCGGTCAAAGGAGTCCACGACGTCGGAGCCCTAGCTCCGGTCGTCTTCTCCGGCCATTCAATTTCTCAAACCTGCGAAATACGATGAATAAACAGAAAAAGAACACCCTATCCCCCTAAATCGACCCTCCTGAGTCCAATGGTGGTATCAGTTTGAAACTCAACAGTTCCAAAACCCTAGTCATGGCATCACGCGATTTGGACGTTCAAACTCAACAACGATTGCCCAGAACATGTATATGGAGTCTCATGAACACAATAAAAGTATTAGAATCAATTGAAACGAGCAGATAATAAAAGTGCAAAATCAAAAAAGAATTGAATATGTATGCATGTATATGTCTCGATTCTGCTTGCTTTGATCCATAATAAAGATGTATTCTTACTCAATCTTACCCCCTGAACATGTTTGGATGATTGAAAGAGGCTGAGAGAGGCTGTAAATAAAAATTCGATTTTCAACTATTCTTGAAAAAATTTGGCAAAGTTTTGGTTGTTGTAAGGGCTAGGGTTTCGTGTTCTTGGCATATTGTCGGCTATTTATAGAGTGAATCGAGAGAGAAAACAAGGCAAAAGATTCGTTTTGAATGCATTGAATGATTTTCAAATAAAATCAAATTTTTGAAAGAAATTTGATTTCTCTTAAATGAATGGTCATGCACGAAATTGGTATGTATTTTGGGCTTCCTTGGACCTCAAGCATGATATAAAATCACTCTCCTTGAAAAAATATCTTATTTTCATATTTTATATAATTTAATTTTGAATTAAATGGTTTAAAATTCAAAAATAAATTAATAAAATAGAAAATTGCCATGGCCAAGCATTTATGAGTCACAAATAATGTCATGAACAAGTTTGGATCAAAAGATTATAGGCCCATTTGGAAAATTTTGCATTTTGACCAAAATCTCCTTTTGTGCAATTGTCCAAAATTGCCCAACTTCTGAATAGTGTATCTTTCTCAATTTTCCACATTTTTTAGTGTTCTTGGACTTTTTAGAAAGCTCTAAGAGTTCTCTAACCAACCTCTTTAGTTTCATCTCAATTGGAGTTTCCATGCAAAATATATCTTCAAAACAAAAAGTTGACTTTTGTTGACTTTGAAAAGGACCTGTAATGTTTTGATCCATACTTTCCAAATGAAGCATTTTTTGAACATTCTTGTGATACATGAAGTTGTAGAGAATTGAATTTCCTTTAAAACAAGAGGTGGTGGAAAAATTTCAGAGAAAGTATGAAGAAGTTATGCTCAGTCAAAGTTTGGTTGACTTTTCACTAAGAAACCCTAATTTAGAAAGTTTGACTTTTGGGCAAATCTTGAGTTTTCTTGATGAATCATGATCAACCCTTGATCAAATGATGAATGTAACTTCAAAATGAGGATGTTGACCAAAAATTATGAAGTTTGACTGTATGTTGACCACAGTTGACTTTTTGTTCAATACAACTGATTTTCAACCATTTGAGCAATTGTCTAAGAAAACTTGACTTGTGAGGCTTGAAACTTGACATGGAGAATCTTTGAAGCATATGAGGAGGCATGAAGACCATTGGAGATGTTGGAAGTCCATCTTGATCTGAGAAATACCAAACCCTAGTTTGGGTTGATTGTCTAGGAGAGGGTTTGTCTGATCAACCCTTGAAGAATCCTTGAGCATGGATGTATGGAATATCTTGAGAAGATGGAGGGAAAATTTTGGGGTATGACACCTGCGAAGTTCAAAAATCACCTTTCTGGAAAATTGTATGGGAACCCGGTTCCTACCCATACAGGAACCGGTTCCTTAGTGCATTTTTGCCTGTTTTTACAAATTTTCAATGTGGAACCCGGTTCCTCCCCATTGGGAACCGGTTCCCACGTGTTGCAGAGCCATTTTCTGCACTTTTGACAGCAATCATCCACTCTAAACCAAACCCAAACATATCCATACGAATTGCTATATGGGAAACACCAAAACACATCCAATTTGCATCATTAAATCATCAAACAACATTATTTCATCATTCCTTTTTACTATCTGACACTCTAATTGTTTTCAACCTATAATCCGACACAATAGGGACAATTCTATGGAACCCTAACATTCTAAACCGGGATTCCCTAACATACTATGATCCATACTATTGAATATCTAAACCGATAATATGAATTAACTAATCAAAATCACCCCTTACCTTGTGAGTTCTTCGAATTCTGACACCTTAGGTTTTCTTCCTTCCTTTTCCTCTTCTCAACTTCACGTATGTGTGTTTTCTCCAAAATAACTCTTTTTCCTCTTTCCTTCTTTTATTCCTTTTATTCCTCTAACATAAATTAAATAATGTGAGTAGAGTCTTTTACTCCCCACACCCTCACTTTACTCAACACACCTCTAATAATTCCATTCCTTTATTCCATAATTAATCCCAATAAATCCAATATATTAATAAATTATATTCTCAATTAAATTAATAATTAAAAATCATAATTATCTAATTGTCGAATTATTTGAGGTGTCACAACTCTCCCCAACTAAAAGAGTTTTCGTCCTCGAAAACATACCTTAGACGAACAGTTCGGGATACGAGTCCTTCATCTGACTCTCCAGCTCCCAAGTGACATTCCCATCTGCTGGTCCTCCCCAAGCCACTCTTACCAACGCGATCTCTTTGCCTCACAACTGTT
This sequence comes from Vicia sativa, assembly GCA_021764765.1. Taxonomy (NCBI): domain Eukaryota; kingdom Viridiplantae; phylum Streptophyta; class Magnoliopsida; order Fabales; family Fabaceae; genus Vicia; species Vicia sativa. The sequence continues at coordinate 206,986,807 of CM038793.1, forward strand.
TCAACTTCCGATCCTCTATCCTTGGTGTACTGCCCACATCAAATTCTCTCGATCAGATATCGCTCCACCAATCTCATGAGACGAATCAAGAATGTACTTCCTTAGTGAGATACATGAAAACATCATGCAAATTTGCAAGTGACGGAGGCAAAGCAATCTGATACGCAACCTTCCCAATTCTCTTGGTAATCAAACGGACTAATAAAACGTAGAGTCAACTTTGACTTCAAAGCTCGATCATACTACCATCGGAGTAACTCGCATAAAACATGTTCTCCTGCACTAAACTCAAGATCTTTCCTCCTCTTATTGTGATAACTTTTCTGACGACTCTGAGAAGTCCTCATCTTCTCCTGAATCATCTTAATCTTTTCTGAAGTTTGTTGAACAATCTCTGGTCCAATCACCGCACTTTCTCCAGATTTATACCAACACAACGGTGTCCGACACCTCCTACCATACAATGCCTCAAACGGAGCCATACCAATACTCGAATGAAAACTATTTTTGTAGGTAAACTCGATCAACGGTAGATAACTATCCCAAGCTCCACCCTTCTCTAACACACAAGCCCTCAGCAAATCTTCTAACGACTGAATCGTTCTTTCCGTCTGACCGTCTGTCTCTGGATGATAAGCGGAACTTAAACGCAACTTAGTACCTAAAGCTTCTTGCAATCCCGTCCAGAACTTAGATGTAAACCTCGGATCTCGATCCGACACAATACTAGAAGGAATACCGTGCAAACTCACAATCTTTTCGACATACAATTCTGCCAACCTCTCCATCGGATAATCCATTCTTATCGGAATGAAGTGAGCAGATTTTGTCAACCGATCCACAATAACCCAGATAGAATCACAATTCTTCTTTGTCCTTGGCAAACCAGACACAAAATCCATAGAGATTCCATCCCATTCCCATTTCAGAACAAATAATGGTTCCATCAATCCTGACGGTTTCTGATGCTCAATCTTCGACTTCTGACAAGCCAAACAAGCATACGCAAACTCAACAATTTCCTTTTTCATTCCCTGCCACCAAAACAACTTCTTCAAATCGTGATACATTTTAGTAGCACCGGGATGAATACTCAATCCACTACGATGTCCTTCTTCCAAAATACTCTTCCTAATCTCTCAACATCCGGAACACACACTCTGTCACCAAACCTCATAACTCCATTTTCATCAATTCGGAACTCGCCTCCTTGACCTTGGTTGATCAATGTCAATTTATCAACTAAACCAACATCAGATTTCTGTCCATTTCTAATCTCTTCCAAAATACCACTAGTCAGCTTCAACATACCCCATTTCACACTATTCGGAGTAGTTTCACAAACCGACTTAAATCGAATCGCTCAACCAAATCTAATTCACGGACCATTAACATCGACATATGCAAGGACTTTCTACTCAAAGCATCAGAATAACGCTTGCCTTACCGTGATGGTAATTCAAACCGAAATCATAATCCTTTAGAAATTCCAACCATCTCCCTGCCTCATGTTCAACTCTTTCTCGATCAAAGAGATACTTGAGACTCTTATGATCACTGAACACCTCAAACCGAGAACCATATAAATAATGCTCCATAACTTCAAAACAACACGACAATGCTAACTCCAAATCATGAGTCGGATAATTCCTTTCATGTACTTTCAATTGTCTCAAGCATAAGCCACAACCTCGCTTATCTTGCATCAACACACCACCTAATCCCATCAATGATGCATCACAATACACAACAAAAGACTTAGTCGGATTCGGCAAAATTAAGATCGTAGCACTAGTCAACCTCCTCTTCAGCTCTTGAAATCCTTTCACATTCAACATCCCAAACAAATATCTGACCCTTCCTGGTCAACTTAGTCAATGGCAACGCTAGTTTGGAAAACCCTTCAATAAACTTCCTGTAATAACCTGCAAGACCCAGGAAACTACGGATCTCGTACATTCTTCTGCGCCCCACCGAGATACCGCTTCTACTTTGTAGGATCCACAAGAATCCCATTCTTGGAAATTACATGGCCAAGAAAAATTACTTCCTCTAACCAGAATTCACACTTGGACAACTTCACATAAAGCTTCTTTTCTTTCATCAATTCCAATACAACTCTGAGATGTTCTGCATGCTCTTCATCACTTTTCGAATAGATTAAAATATCATCAATGAACACTACTACGAACTTATCAAGATACGGATGAAATATCCTGTTCATATACTCCATGAAAACACCAGGTGCATTAGTAACTCCAAACGGCATAATGTATACTCGTAATGTCCATACCTCGCTCTAAATGCGCTTAATATCCTCCGACTTCACACGAATCTGATGATATACAGATCTCAGATCAATCTTACTAAATACACAAGCTCCAACTAGTTGATCCATCAAATCATCAATCCTCGGCAAAGGATACAAATTCTTGATTGTAACTTTATTCAATTGTCTATAGTCAACACATAATCTCATCGTACCTTCCTTCCTCTTAATTAACAATACAAGACTTACAAATAAACACTAGGCCGAATAAACTTCTTCTCAAGTAACTCTTCCAACTGTTTCTTCAACTCAGCAACTCAGATGCCGACATGCGATAAGGCGCCATCGACACCGGACTAGTTCTAGGAATCAAATCTATAGTAAACTCCACTCCCCTTTCAGGTGGTAGCTCACTAACATCTTCCGGAAATACTTCTAGAAATCCATGCACCACTGGCAATCCAACTTACTCGGAACGATCTCAAAACAATTCTTCACTACCGGTAATTCATCACTCTTTGATTTCCGCTCACTTCGTCAAGAATACAACGTAAACACCACAAAGACTATCATAATATCTACGCAACTCTAACCATTCATCTCAATTCATTATCCTTATTAGAGCCTTCACAACTCACATGGTCACAAGCTTCTACCAAACTTCATTCATATTCATCACCTTATGTCCCACTTAGATAGCAAGACAATTATATACCATCCACTACGATTTCGCCTACTATCAACAAGAGATTAAGGGTGATCAAGTCCTCAATTTGTCAATAGACATCCGATAATCATACTGAGTATAAACCATCATTACCAAGACTTCCAATTATGGCTCATGGTCCAAACGATTCCAACAACTCTAGCCACACTTGCACCGTCCTCTCAAGTAGTACCGCACCAATGACTTACAATTGAACATATCCGGAAGCATCTCTCCTCCCCACTTAGTTTCACACTACCCCGCAATAATCAATCGTAAGTATAACGACAAAGGTTGTACACACTTGTCGCGTACAAAGGGATAATGACATTAAGACACTGGTCACAACGACCAACTATGCTCTGATACCACTATTGTAACACCCCTTCTAAAATACCCCGAATATATTGATTATATCAATGATTAAAGTCATAATTCATCAGAGTTAACACGGAATAAGGGATGCCACAATTATTAAATAAAATAAAACCTCCAAATAAACAGTAGCCATGCTACACTGAGGATCATTATTCAAATAATTCAATCAATTTAAGACCATGTCTTACACGGCGGAAAATACCAAAACCAAAACTGAATAAACCATAATTATTCTCAATGAGATTCAACGAAACAATTGAATAATAATAACTAATTCCTCAACTAAACGTTCCCCAGTGTTACAACCTAATCAGAGCATGACACTGACACGCGGACTTAAAAGACAAGCTCTAGAGCCATCCTCACCAACTCCTGAGCTGCTAACCTTAATCTGAAATTGTTAAAGTAAGGGTGAGACTTCTCATAATTAAAACATATTATAAGCTTCTCAATCAACAATATATCACAAGCATATTATTTCACCCATTTATCATAAATTCAGATTCAACACGCAATCACAATCATACAAGTCATTATGCATAATCAATATACAACAAAAGAATTGCAACACTGGAAGATATCCTAACATGTTACAATCCCATGCAACACAAATGCAGACACAATGCATGTGGTACCAACACGTGACCAAGTCACCCAACACTGATCCATCATCAACCAGATACAGTAACCATCGATTCGTCCATAAACACCCGGACACGAATCCAGCCTAACCACCCATCCTCACTCGGGTATCGGTTATTGGCAATACAAGCCAAATTCCACACAATGGGAATTAACTTCACCAAACAATGCATATGCACGCACATCACTAGCATGCAACATCAAATCAGTCTATATAATACATCAATTTATCATAACTGAATCTAAACCAACAACATGATATTTCAATCATCATGCATATAATTAACAGCAGCATAAACATGCTTTATATCCATACAATATCAATACATCCATCACCACAGGTTCTCTGCTACATACACATCAATATGCGTCAGTCAAAAATCCCCCTATTTCGGAATTCGGCTCATTTTCAAAATAATTTCAAGTTTTGGAAAATCTTTTCATTTTATAAAATAGAGCATTAAATTTAAGAAATAACGTCCAAAACGGCACTCAAAACGGACTTACGGTTTAAAAGTTATGAATTTTCAAAGTTTGACATTTTTAAAAAAAAAATACAGCAGAACCCGGTTCCTACCTATACAGGAACCGGTTCCTGCGAAGTTCAAAAATCACCTTTCTGGAAAATTGTATGGGAACCCGGTTCCTACCCATACAGGAACCGGTTCCTTAGTGCATTTTTGCCTGTTTTTACAAATTTTCAATGTGGAACCCGGTTCCTCCCCATTGGGAACCGGTTCCCACGTGTTGCAGAGCCATTTTCTGCACTTTTGACAGCAATCATCCACTCTAAACCAAACCCAAACATATCCATACGAATTGCTATATGGGAAACACCAAAACACATCCAATTTGCATCATTAAATCATCAAACAACATTATTTCATCATTCCTTTTTACTATCTGACACTCTAATTGTTTTCAACCTATAATCCGACACAATAGGGACAATTCTATGGAACCCTAACATTCTAAACCGGGATTCCCTAACATACTATGATCCATACTATTGAATATCTAAACCGATAATATGAATTAACTAATCAAAATCACCCCTTACCTTGTGAGTTCTTCGAATTCTGACACCTTAGGTTTTCTTCCTTCCTTTTCCTCTTCTCAACTTCACGTATGTGTGTTTTCTCCAAAATAACTCTTTTTCCTCTTTCCTTCTTTTATTCCTTTTATTCCTCTAACATAAATAAAATGAATTAAATAATGTGAGTAGAGTCTTTTACTCCTCACACCCTCACTTTACTCAACACACCTCTAATAATTTCATTCCTTTATTCCATAATTAATCCCAATAAATCCAATATATTAATAAATTATATTCTCAATTAAATTAATAATTAAAAATCATAATTATTTAATTATCGAATTATTTGGGGTGTCACACCTCCTCCCGCAGTTGACAAGGACACCCGCCTACAGCTCGTCGCAGTTACATTAGATCACATCACGAGGTTGGTGAACCTTGATGGTGAGGTTTAATATGGGTTAAAAAGGTTGGCCGACATTGCCCGTGGAGGGCCTATGTATATTTTTATTTTTATTATTGTATTATATGTATGTTGTGACAAACAAACTTCTAGTTTATTACATAATATTTTTTGGCTATTACATTTTCTTTCGATTACATAAAGAAAAAAAACACAAAATAACTCGAATAAGTTAACAAACATCAGATGACAAACAATAAACATAAAAAGTACTCTGTTACATGAAAACATAGGAACAACATAATTCATCAGGATGCTTTAGACACTTCATGATGTCTTCAACAAATCTTCAGATCTCCGCGTCCAACTCGACCGGACCTTTGGTTATCCTATTGAAATTCTGGTGACAACAGACTCAGCATGTGATGACATCTGATCCGACATTATAAAATAGACAAGGTAGAACATACAATTAATAATGCAGGAAACAAAAGAACACACAAAATTGTTCACCCTTCGGTTCTAATCAACCTACATCCGGGGCATACCAAGCCGTGAATGAAGTTCACTATCAAGAGTATTAATTCGAGGGAAACCTTCCGTGTTTACACTCCTCACTCAATCAAACTACCCAATGACCCTTTTACCTAAGATACCTCACTTAGATATGAGAACCTTCACTTCCAATTGTAACACCCCAATATTAACCAAAGTTTAATATGCAAAATCGAGTAATTAAAATTTCATAAATTAAATCCGAGGCCACACTTTTAAAACCAAATCACTTTAAACAATTCACTTTAAAGCATAAATCTCGGATACATAGCCTCGTCAGAAATCATAAATTGATTCATAAAAATAAAACATCTCCTTTATTAAACTTCCTCATCAAAATCGTGTTTTCATAAATTATAATTCTTATTCACAAAAGGAAAACAACCAAAGAACCACAACAAGGACAACATAAATATTTTCCCCAAGTGCTACGTATCGTAGCGACATCGACTGACTAACTCTATATACTCCGTCTTCATAACCCTGACGTTACCAATATAAAGGTAATGAAACAAGTAAAGAGTGAGATACTCCAAAACATATAATTAAAGGCATGATAAGTATATATATATATATATATATATATATATATATATATATATATATATATATATATATATATATATATATAGTTGAAATTATAAAAGATATAGGTGAGTGAGTGCATTCCAACACCTATCTAAATCTCACTTACTTTGATCGCCATTCTAATGTGTATAATCTACACTTCTCTCCATAACCTTATTGACATAAACCGTCACACACATAAACGCTCCTCACCACGAAATCGTCACAAGTTAATACTTCACTAATCAATACGGAAATCATAAACAACACCTCAAAAACAACATCAAACAATGCTAATACATAAGCAACATCAATAGAATCATCACTGCTAAAGCCCCGCCGCTTTTGGCATAAAGCCCATCATCAAAACATCATCACATCATATTTGCATTAAGCATTTCATCTAAATTAAATCGTCACAAAGCTCATCATTTATATTCATCGCCTAGTTATCATGAAATTATCAAGTTATATTCATTTCATGTTTATCATAAAGATCCTCACCAAACAAAACATCATATATCATCGCAATTTAACATCGTCAATTTAATTAAAACCCAATTCCAAACAACTCAAACATAAACATAATCGACTCCATGAGACACGACTATGTTATGCATGTGGTACCCGTCACTTTGTCCATAAATAGGAACACTTGGCATAAAAGCCTCGCCGCTTGGCATAAAAGCCTCATCGCAGCATAAAATTCCATCGTCGCCAATGTAATGTATATGACTCGACAATAAAACAACACAACACAAAAACATCATCATCGCTTATCAAAATTGACATAAAGCCCACATCGCCATAATTTATCCAAATCAAGATAAATATATCATCGCCTCATATTTGCATTATGAAAAACATCACCAATAATTCATTATCATCAAAAATCATGCATTCACAAATCAGAAGCATTTATTAACAACATCAATATAATCATCACATCATCATGTACAAAGACATATAACATCGCATCGCATAATCAACAAGTATTCCTTAGTAAACACACCGTCGAAAACATTATGTTTATTCACACCGCATCATTATCAATTAATTCACCAAATCCCAAAAACGGAAAATTAGTCAAACACCTATAATCGTCGCGAAAGCCATTTCTAATAACCGGCATTAATCTTAATTGTCAACATTGAAATCGGATTGTCCATACGTGCCTTAAATCTACTAAAATGCAATTCAGTTCAATTTAACCGTATTTTGGCCTATTTCAGGTCATCTCTTAAAAACTCGTAATTTCCAAAAACTAACCTCACCACTACGTTCTATACGTCAAACTTAGTTAGCACGTCAATTTTTGTTGAATTCGGAGCAACTTGCTCCGTCGTCAAATTTATCGAAATCAGAAAATCGGAACATAATCGGGCAACAGAAGTGCAAAAATCAGAATTTTGGGAGGCTACAGATACATCAACACGGGCCCCCGTGTTAATCAAGACGGCCCGTGTTGAAAAGCCCCCAGAAAACACAAAAAAAAACACCAAGACAGTGAATCAACACGGGCACCCGTGTTCATCAACACGGCCAGTGTTGATTGGCATGGAAGCACATATCCCTTCTTCAAGAGGTCAACACGGGCACCCCGTGTTAATCAACACGGCCCGTGTTGATGGCTGCGTGTAAAAACTCCATTTTTAACATTCCCAACTTCACTTTTACCATTCCCATTGATTCTAATCATCATCAACCTCATAATCCCTACACCTAATTCAACTTTTCTAATCTATTTCAATCAAACAATCAAACACACAACTCATAAATCAACCTACCAATTTTTTCCCCAAATCCAAAATATAACTATCAAAACCTAACAATATGAGATGGAGAATCAAACCCCTTACCTCATAAGCTTGGATGATCCATGATGATTCTACAAGACTCCATCCTCAAGCTTGCTCATGTTCTTCCTCTTCTTCCCCTCTTGCTCTTCCTCTCAAAACCCTTCCTTTTTCTCTCAAACTCTAAGTTTGGTTTTGTGAGGAAAAATGGAAAGAAAAGGAGGAAGAAATGGTTTTATAGTTTATGTTTTCTTACTAGCTTCCAAGTTCTATGTTTGCTTGGTGTAGGAAAATGGAAAGGAAAGGAAGGAAAATGGCTTTTATAAGTTGTTTTCCTATTAGTAAGGTTAAGGGTGTAAAACCCAATTCTAACAAAATGCTTCCCACACCCCTATCTAATTATATTATCAATTCAACTAATTCAAATAATTTTGGGGAATTAAATATCGGATCCGAATAATATTTTACCGAACGAACGAACGCCGCCAAATCGCCAAAATATATCATCTCTCTCTCTCTCTCTCTCTATATATATATATATATATATATATATATATATATATATATATATATATATATATCGATTAATATAAATATTCTCGTCGCAAAATAAATATCAATCGGTAATTCAAAAATATTAATATAATATAATATTAATTAAAATGGCGTTACACAATTACCCGTTGATGTCTAGAAATTACATCCCAACAACTGCATCAACGACTTGGCTCCTAATACAATCAGCTTGGAGATACCTCATTCCAAACACAATTCAAAACAATTTGAAGATACCTCACTTCAAACACAAACCATTCAACTTGTGACACAAACTAACTTGGAATTACTTTACAGTTTCTTCCAAGGACACAACTACACTCATTGCTTCACAGCTTCTGAGTGAGTAAAATAATCCTCTTGCCTACAGTGCTCGAGGTACAAATCAGTGACCATCCCACAATCTGGGTGGTTCACCTACAAGCCAACTCTCCTAGAGAGTTGTCACAGACTCAACCCTAAAAACTACATCATTACTAAATTCGGCTGGTACCAAACTTAGGTTACAAAGCTTCTATTTATAACCTATTACTCAACTGGATTTGAGCCTTCAAAACATAACAAACTGACATAACAAACTGCTGCTAAAGATGCTCCACAATATTCTCCAAAACAGCTTGCTAAAACTGCTCCAAGATATTCTCCACAAATATCTCCATATGGTTATAACAACAAATAGAGAATCAACAAATTTGCAACAAATTCTCTTATGAAGTCTCCCTAATATATCTCCATAATTTGGGCTCCAAGTAACAACAAGTAAGTTGTTACAATTCTGCAAAAGATTTTCCTTAGGAATATCTCGCTATGTAATCCAATAATCACCAAATACGATGTCGTGACATCTTCTTCGACATGTTGTGTTTTAGATGTTAAAACATTGCAACACAACATGTTTCTTCATTAAATAGAACTTCAACATGCTTTCTCCTTACAAGTTATAAATCTTATTTAACATATTGTTGCTATTGTTGCTATATTAGTTTTACCAAACATAAAAGTCAATCCTAAAATAGAGAATCAACAATTTCTCCCTTTGTCTTATTTTGGCTAAAACTAATTTACATAACCTTTGTATTATAGAAGCATAATAAAATATACAAGGGTTTAAACAATTTAATCCAACAGCAGCAATTTAGAAGTCTTCAGTAGTCGGTATTTATGATATTTCAAACTTTACAAGTGACAGTATTCACTCTTCTTTTATGATGTTGAAACATCATACTAGGACATCTTTCTGGAATATTCAATTCCAATGTTCTCTCTCTTTTAAGGATCCCACAAATCACAAGTTTCTCCCCCTTAAAAGTAGATCTTTAGAGATAACATAACATAACCACTTCTCCCCCTTTTTAGCCATAATATGACAAAGGCTTCTTGAAGTAGAACTCACTATAGCATAGAAAACATAACACCATAGACTACATCTTCACAAAGAAGGAGAAATACTGAGGCCATGATGCACACGAGGAAGAAGATACTGAATACTCCCTCTCAAACTGAGAACTATGCTACGATACAAATAGACACAACTTCCTCTTTTAGAGAGGAAACAAACTAATAGAAACAAACACTTGAATTATCCATTTACAGACATAGAGAACCGGACTCTATATTGGATAACTCATAACACAAGACACAATTTATGTTCATAACTCACAAACAAGACGCATAACAAAAATACTTGCAGAAAATGCAAGAACCAACAAACTCAAAATAGGACATCCTATTCAATATCTTTGCAAGAACAGCTGCAAAGATTGACCTCAGACTTAACAACATCTGAACACTACCCTTTTCCCTTTGTTTGCCACAAGTTGACAAACATAACCTTCATAGACTCTAAACTTACCCATATCCGAACGAAGGACATGACTTCTAAGTCCACTTGCACGCCTCTCTTTAATTTATTTTATTTATTTTGGAATTTATTCATTTAAATTCAATTTTAATTAAGTAAAATACAAAACAAGAGGCAAGGCATGTTGGGCTTGGTTTCTAAGTTCCTTGAGGTTCAAGAGAGATCATGAAAGTTGGAAAAAACGCATGGCATGTGATTGAAGCAAAATAGGAATCTTTTCATGCAAAATTGAAAGATAGACAATCAAATATTTTCATATTGAATGCCATATATTTTCTCCATATTTCTTGACCTAAATTGTCCCTATATAAATACACAAGAACATTAGATGCAAAGGACAAGGTTTGCTGCACTCAAAACCCTACACAAAAATTCCAAAAATTGCAAACCTAGGGCAAGTTCGTATCACAATTTCCAGCCATTTTCACTCAATTCCAATGATTGAATCATACTTCTGAGGTTTCCAGGAACCGATCCAATCATTCATACGAGTTCAAAGTATCCAGAAACCGTCTCCGTGAAGTTGCACCGGTTTTGGTAAAATATCTTGAATCGATTTCAATTTCTATGCATATTTAACATATTTGATGTGTTTGTTCATGTTCAGGATGTTGTTTAGAACATGTCTGACATTTTAAATGTAAGCGTTGAGGCTTAAATCGCATTGTGCCATTGTTAGGGCATAACTGTTCACAAGCTTTGAACCCATTGATACAGACACTTTCAGGCCAAAAGGACATAACCATTAGATTCATAGCCTTTTAATTATTCGATCTGGACTATTTATTTTCGTTTTTTGATGGATTATTGTAAGTTTTAGAAAATCCTTCATCGGAGAAGGAGGTGGAAACCAACGTCCACGGTGGTCAAGGGTTTCAGAGAAGAACCCTGACTCTGGCGTGTCAAAACCTCGCCATCTGATTGGTTCATTTGAAAATCATTGATCCCAGCGCGCGTTTGCTTTTTTAATTCTGATTTTCAAGAAATTATATCACATATATACTTATCTTTGTAATATAATTCATGGATATATTACCGCCCCAGCGGTCAAGAGCGTGCACTTAGTCCTTACCTCCTCTATGGCTTGGGATCGATCCTTGCCTTTTGGCCAAATTTTCCATTTTTTCTGATTTTTACAGGTTCATGCATATATACTTTTGGAAGCAAGTTTCTAACACCAATGGCGTGTGGTTGAGTGGAAACGTTTTGTTCCTGTAACCCCAGGGTCACGAGTTCAACACCCTGGGGGGCCAAAACTAATTTTTAACACCAATTATCTTCATATTTTCCTTTTTCTAACCCTTTTTTCAATTTCTTTTCTTATTTTAATTTCTCTTTAAATAATTTTAAAACTATTTTCTAAAATCCTAAAAAATATTTTAATTTTAGATTTAGGTTTTAAAAAACCTTTATTAATTTTTTACACAAAAATATTTGATTTTTCTTCACATTTAATTTATTTTTCTTAATTAAATACTAATTAATTAGAATTAGTGTTTTCTTAATTAAAATAAACCACAAAATCAAAAAATAATTTCCTTTCTAGTGATTAGGTTTACTAGTCTTAAATTTCTTTTACTAACGTCAAAAACATTTTTCTTTTTATTTATTTCTTTTTCGCATTTAAATTCAATAAATTGATGTATAGGTCGCAAGGATACTTTTGTAATAGCGTAGATTTAATTTCTCGCATTTTACTTTCCACACCTCTTATTCTGTATCTGCCCCAAAGCCATGTAATAGCGTAGAACCTTTATCTTTCCGCTTTTACTTTATGCACTATAAATTGTATAAACACTGCCTAGATGTATGCTAAAGGATTGCATGACAAGACATAAAATCAAACTCCGTATACATTCTTGAGGACTGATACAATAATCATTACGAAGTCAAAGAGAAATACTTTTCAAACCACACAAACAAAGAAAGCAATTTTTGAAAGGTGAGCTAAGCAATTAAGAGCCCGTAGATAACTACGGATGAAAAGGGTGCTAATACCTTCCCTTTTCATAATTACCTCCCGTACTCAGAATCTAACAAAGGTCTTTCATGTTCTTTTCACCTTTTCTTTATTGGATAAAAGAAAAGTCGGTGGCGACTCTTGCTAACCACAACATTTGTGATAAAAGCGCAAACCAAACAAGTCAGTTCTCCACCGTGTTACAACAACGAATCAACAACATCACATAATAATAATAATTCATAATAGAACAACAATTTCATACGAATCAACATCAAAATTGCTACAACTAATTTCATCGAATCAATACAACACAATCACCACAATTAATCTATGGCAGAACTCATACACCCTAATCTCACATACAATTTATCATAAACCCAGTTATAGAGATTGAACACCACCCTTACCTAGATTAGAGATTAAACCCAATTATTCGATATAAAATCTATACAAAATAAAGACGTCTTTTTGTATCAGTTTTTTTAAATATATAAGGTAACGTATTTATCATTTTATTTTTTAAATAAAAAAAATGTGCTCTCTTCATATGTATCCGCAATTTTGTTTTGTACGTTGTGAAAACTTCGTCATAAAAGTGTTATTTATAATATTGACGGTTTTATAGAGATAATAGAAATATCAATAATTTCTTTGACATCCATGACAGTTGAAAACATGTTGAAAATGTCTTAAAATTGTTGTTTTTTCTTCTATTTAGAAATTGATTTTGAAAATATTTTACTCAACAAAAATTATCAGATTGAAGTTGTGCAAGACAAATTGTTACAGTTACTGTTGCACTGTAGATATTTGATCAAGAATTATACTTTGTATGGTACGGAGAACACTAAAAAAAGACGAATAAAGGAAAATATTATATTAGAGAGAGGTGAGAGAGATTTCAGTTTTACAAAAATCTAGAGTGAAAATAATGTGGGTGGAGACTTTTATTTATAGTTGAATTCTGAAGCCAAAAAAGGAAAGAATATGGGGAACAAATTTGATTAGTCTTCCCATGATTAGGTGAATTAGTTTTAAAAAGGTACACCTCTCAAACTATCACAAAAAATTAGAGTAGAGGGTGTATTTTCAATTAATCATACAATATGATATTTAATTTTAATATGTAGAATTATTTATTAAATATTACTCTATATTTCAAAATAAATGTCACATTTAGAAATAAAATTGTTTCAAAATACTTATCACATTATCAATACAATTTTATATTTAATCTTTCAATTGCACTCTTTAATAAATACTCTTAATTTATTATTTTCTCACTTAACATTAATCTTAATTTGAATACATCAATAGTTCATAAAATTTAGGCACACTTATTATTACTTGCTTATAAAGAAACCGCGGCCTAAAACTATAATATAAACTGTGGCTATTTTAGGCGACGATGCTAAAAATTCGTGGGTAATAGTAAAAAAACCGTCATCTAAAGAAATAGGCAACGGCCGCATGTGCGACACCTGAGAAACCGTAGCATGAACCTTTAGACTACGGTTTTACTGATTCTGGACGCACTTTTCAACCGTTGCCTAAAGTAAAAAATATTGTAGTAAATCAGAGTCACAATTTTCTGTCTTATATTTATTATTGTTTCTTAATATGTTTGAATGATTAATTGCGAAAAATAATGTAGGATGGATAGAGCATATTTATTTATAATTTTTAAAATGTTTTACATTGAAAATAACCTTTTTAAATAAAGTAGATAAGAATTCACTCTAAAAAGATTAAATTAGTGGGATGAGACCGCATGATTATGGATTAACTTAATTGAAACAGTTAAAGACTTGGCCATACGCACAGAAAATAATTGCGTAATTAATAAAATGGAAGAGAGCAACGTATTTGCAAGAATAATGTGTTGGAAATCCATCAAATATTTATGATGAATTTCAACCAATCTTGATGAACAAGATTGATATCACCACACAATGACAATGAACAATTAAAGAAAAGAAGAAGAAAGAATTATTTTCTGGAGAGTAACTCTCTGCCTACAAACTGTGGAAAACTTCTTATTCACTTTGCAACTGCAAAATTCTGTGAAAGACTTGATTACAAAAATTAGGGGTTGCTCCCTTTATTTATAGACTTAGGTTAGCTTTCCCTGTTAAATCAAATATATTTGATTTGTTTCCTAAGCCAAATCAAATATATTCTATTTTAGATTTAAATCAAATCTATCTAAATCTAAAATCAAACATGTGTGTAACAAACTGTTTCCACACTCCTAAGTTAAATCAAATCAAATATTTTCTGACACAAGAAATTACTTTCAACACACCACCTAATTCATTGTGTCTAAGCTATCTAAACTCATCATAGCTCTTAGTCTTCGAAATACTTCGACCTACACACCCTTCGTCATGATATCTGCAATCTGATTCTCAGTTCTGCAGTGTTCCAAGTTCATCTTCCCATCTGCTACCTGCTCTCGAAGATAATGGAACCTCATTTCAATGTACTTTCTTCGACCATGAGCTATCAGATTCTTTTCCAGGTTAATAGTTGACATGTTGTCGATCTTCACGGTAATTGCTCCATGATTTTTGCCTGTAATTTCTTCGACCAGATTCATCATCCAAGTTGCTTGACATGCACAACGAGAAGCAACTATGTATTCTGCTTCTCATGATGATAATACCACAGCTGGTTCCTTTCTGGAACTCCAAGCAAGTAGAACACCACCTAACACAAACACATATCCTGCTGTAGATTTTCGATCTTCAACATCACTACACAACCTCGAATTTGTGTACCCCACTAACTTGCATTCTTTTCCTTTATCAGTTGAGGGAAACAAAATTCCATAGTTGAGAGTTCCTTTCAAATACCTCAATATCCTCTTTGCTGCTACTAGGTGAGATACCTTTGGCTTCTGCATGAATATACTTACCATACCAACACTGTATGCTAAGTCAAGTCTCGTATGACAAAGGTATCTTAAGGACCCAATAAGTTTTCTATATTAGGTTGGGTCGACATCATCTTCTTTTGAGTCTTTCAACAGTTGCAGTCTTGTTTCTGCAGGTGTCGAAGTTGAATTACATTCTTCCATCTCAAATCTCTTGAGAATTTCTCCTGCATATCTTCTTTGATGCATCATCAAACCTCTACTATTCTTGTAGAATTCAATGCCAAGGAAATATGAAATGTCACCTAGATCAGACATTTCAAATTCCTTGCTGATATCACCTTTGAATTCTTCGATGCCTTTCTTACAGCTACCTGTGATTAACAAGTCATCTACATAGAGACATAATATAATCAGTTTACTATTGCTTCTTCTTCCATATACTTCATGTTCATTTGTGCACTTCACAAATTCCTTCTCCCTTAGAAAGCTATCAATCTTCTTATTCCAAGCTCTTAGAGCTTGCTTCAATCCATACAAGGCTTTATGAAGCCTGTACACCTTCCTCTCTTTGTTATGTTTCACAAATCCAATTGGTTATTTAACATAAACTTCTTCGTCCAAGGGTCCATTTAGGAATGCACACTTTACGTCCATCTGACATATGTGCCAACTGTTTATTTCTGCTAAACCGACAACCAACCTGATTGTTTCGATCCTAGCTACAGGTGCAAAAACCTCATCAAAGTCGATTCCTTCTTTCTGGAGAAATCCTTTAGCCTTGATTTGCCGAGTTACTTCCCTTTAGGATTCATCTTCACTTTGTATACCCAATTGATATCAATTTCCTTCTTGCCTTGAGGCAATTCGACAAGTGACCCAGTGTTGTTGTCTTTGATGGATTTCAAGTCTTCGTTCATTGCTCTCACCCAATTCGAATCCTTCAATGCTTCAGCTGCATTGATAGGTTTGACATCTTCATAGAAAGCATAATGTACCAAGTCACCTTCATCATCAACCACATCATCGATGTAACCTCACAATCTTGCAATCTTACTGCATGCGCCTTGTTCTTTGAGGTGCTTGTACTTGTACTTGGTTGATTTATAATTGTTGGTTCTTCTTGTCGAACTTCTCTTTCGACTTGAGTTTCTGGTTCTTCAAGTAAGATTCTCACTGAATCTTTCTTGACATTTTGAGTCCAATCCCATTCTTTCAGCTCATCTATGATCACGTCCTGCTGATCACAATCTGCTTGTTCACTGGGTCGAATAACTTGTAACCTCCTATCGAATGATATCCCACTAGAATCATTTGACTCGACTTATCATCAAGTTTTCTTCTCAACTGATTTGGCACATGTCTATGTGCAATAGATCCAAATACCTTCAGATGACCCAAGCTAGGTTTTACACCAGAACAACATTCTTCTGAAGTAATTCCTTCCAGCTTCTTTGTCGGACATCTGTTCAAAATATATGTTGCAGTTGACATAGCTTCACCCCAAAACTCTTTAGGTAATTTTTCCTTTCAACATACTTCGAACCTTATTCATGATTGTTCGATTCTTCCTTTCTGCAGTCTCATTCTACTGTGGAATGTAGGGTGGCACCACCTCTTGCACAATCCCTTCCTTTTCACATAACCTGTCGAAATCTTTCGACACATATTCTCCACCATCATCAGTTCTCAAAACTTTGAGCTTTCGACCACTTTGTCTTTCGACCATAGACTTAAACTTTGAAAATACCTCGATCACTTCACTTTTCTTCTTAATCAGATAAGTCCAGTTTCAATGAAATCATCTATGAATATGACAAAGTATTTGTTACCTCAAAAGAATCCACGGATTGGTCCATACATCGAGTATATGACTTTGAGAATAGCCTTCGACTGCATCCTTGTTGAAGCTATTCTTGTGTTCGCTTACACACATTCTTCACACACTTCATTTGGAATGTCGATTTGAAATCTGAAACCATATTCTTCCTTTTAAATCTCTGATGTCTCTGAAGTTAAGATGGCTTAGTCGATAGTGCCATATCCATTCGTCTTTGATTGCTACAGTCGAACGACACTTGTGCTCCATCACATTGAGTTCGATCTTGAAGGTTCTATTCTGGGACATAGGAGCCTTCAAGATTAACCTTCCATTTGCGTTGACGACTCTCATCATCTTGTCTTCGACAATCACCTTGTAATTCTTTTCGACTAACTGTTCTATACTAAGAGAGTTGCTTTTCATGCTTGCAATGTATAGTACGTTTGAAATTACTTCTCTTTTGTCATCTTTCCTCATGATCATAACATCTCCAATACCTTCAGCTCCTAGAGTATTGTCATTTGCAAATTTCACCATGTTCTTCATAGAGGGCTTTAGATTAATAAACCAATCTTTCCTTTCAGACATATGTGATGAGCATCCTGAATCCAAGTACCATTGATCCTTGAATTTTTCTTCATCTCTTGTTGTGACCATCAATGTCATCTCTTCTTCTTCACAATTAGCGAAGTTTGCATCACTTTCTTTTGCCTTTCTCTTCTCTGGACAATCACTCGAATAGTGACCATACTTTTGACAACTTTAAACATTAAATGTGACTCTTGTCAGGTTTTCGACCACCACCTCTTCCTCTATTTGCAACGCCACCTCTTTGGTTGCCCTGGTATGGTTTTCTCTTATTCGACACGTTTCCTTCGTTCTGGTTTTCTCTGCCAATCGAATTGTTGTAGCCACTTCTACCTTTGTCGAACCACTTTCCTTTGCCTTCGGTTTCTTTTGCTAAATTTTCCCGCAGCTACATCACTCTTTGTCTTGCTCGCAACTCTTTCATTCATCCTTTGTTCATGAGGTTCAAGCGTTGAAGCTCTTCCTTTGTCAATTTCGAAAAATCTTTCTTCTTCGATAGCCACCACCACGTGGTCGAACTTGGGAGTCAAAGATCTCAAAATCTTTGAAACAACAGCTCTTGTTGTTAATGCTTCTCCATATATCTTGATTTGATTCACTAGTTTTGTAACCCTAGTGAAGAAATCATATATGCTTTTGTTGTCTTCAATCTGAAGCAATTCATACGTTCTCTTGCGAGTTTGTAACCTCACCTCTTTCACCTTTTATGCGCCTCCAAAAGATTTCTCAAGAATATCCCAAGCTTCTTTTGTAAATTGTGTATCACTAACCTTTTCAAGTTGCATGGGCTCATACATTGATGAATTATAAAGAGATCTTTATAACTCTTCTTCTCTGATTCTGTGTGTTCTTGCTTTTCTTCTTATGGAGCATCTTCTTCAAGCTCTTTTACTCCATCCTTTACAAGATCCCACATACCTTGACAACGGACTAAAACCTTCATCTTCTTGCACCAATTCTCATAGTTATCTACTTTCAGAATTGGAAGACTTTCTGGATAATTTGCATTCCCATAGCCCACTACCATCGTGAATTCTTCTTCTACGATCGTTCTTGATTGTTCTTCCCTTGAATCGAAACCAGAGCTCTTGATACCAAATGTTGGAAATCCACCAAATATCTATGATGAATTTCTATCAATCTTGATGAACAAGATTGATATCACCACACAATGTCAATGAACAATTAAAGAAAAGAAGAAGAAGAAAGAATTATTTTCTGCAGAGTAACTCTCTGCACATAAACTGTGGAAAACTTCTTATTCACTTTGCAACTGCAAAATTCTATGAATGACTTGATTACAAAAATTAGGCGTTGCTCCCTTTATTTATAGATTTAGGTTAGCTTGCTCCCTAAGACAAATCAAATATATTTGATTTGTTTCCTAAGCCAAATCAAATATGTGTGTAACAAACTATTTCCACACTCCTAAATCAAATCAAATCAAATATTTTCTGACACAAGGATTACTTTCAACATAATGTTAAATTACTTTTTCTCTGAGATAAAAAAAACAATGTATCACCTAAGTCCAAATCCCACCCGAACGAAATGATCTGAATCGGTCGGACAAACGGCAACAACACATGCAAGGTTCACGAGATGTGTGTTGTCTCCCACTTTACAAAATTGTGTGTCATTTGAGAGACTTATATTGAACTTTTTAAAATTTACTAGTGCTTATCTATTTCCAAGTTCTACCGAACTCCAATCGATTTCTAACAAAAATGTATTGTCGTGGAAACATTGTTCGCAAAGTCAAAGGGTGCACTAGTGTAGATAAGAGATTTAACACTAACTTTTTAAAGATTTAATACCCTATTTTTTCGGTGTTGTTGCTACCGGTATTGTAAGTATGATTTTTGACACCGGCTATAAAAAATGTATGATAAATCAGTTTAACACCGGTGATAAAGTGGTTTTATAAGTGTTACATGTAGGTGTTAGAACTAAAATTCAACACCTTTTTTCTTTTTCAAAGAGGTGTAAACACTTATATATTGTATCTATTTTTTTCAAAAACCGGTGTTAAAGTATAATGGAGAATAGTTTAATTAAAAACCATCTTATGACACCTATTTTTCCGAAAACAATTGGGTGTTAAAAATTTAATAGAGTGTCATTTGGTTAGAAACGAACCTTTCGTACCTATTTTTTTAAAATTAGATGTATAAACTCTTTTAATAATATTTGTATAGCGTATGTATCATACCTGTTCATTATTAAATTTAGTGTTATAAATGACATGGAGTGTTGTTTGATTTTAATTGAAACATCAACAAATATTATTCTTTAAAATGGGGGATATAAAACATAATTGTTTAGTCTTAAATCAATTTGAGGTCATATATTCCAAAAAAATTGTTATGTTTCAATTGAGGAATATTAAACTCTCCAATT
This sequence comes from Vicia sativa, assembly GCA_021764765.1. Classification (NCBI taxonomy): domain Eukaryota; kingdom Viridiplantae; phylum Streptophyta; class Magnoliopsida; order Fabales; family Fabaceae; genus Vicia; species Vicia sativa. Next base: position 207,007,223 of record CM038793.1, read on the forward strand.
TTGACTTAAATTTAACAAATTATATCAAATAATGTAAATCCAAATTCAAGAACAATTATATTAAAAAACAATGTTAATTAATAAGTCAATAATAATTCCTATAATACATTATTTTTTATCTAACTTCTTGTTTCTTTCTCTTTAAGTTGATCTAGTTCTTCAACTATTTGCAAAAATAATTGAGCCTAAAGTTGTCGGATATTATAATAACTTTTCTTTTTCATATGATGATGGATCTTCATATATCTACAAATGAAAACAATAAAATAAATTAAAAGAGAACATGTTAAAACATGAAGTGATATGACTTACATATTAATTATTGAAATATTTTGTTATTACCTCGTGTAATCCTTGCAATATACCTGTTTATATAATGTCAAACATATTTTTTTATTACATGATAACCACAAGCCCAACTATTGTCTTGTTGATGTACCTACAAAGTAATTGGAAAAAAACACATAATTAGTTATGTATATAATTCATATGAAATATCAATAAATTTGTAAAACAATTAACTTACCTTGATAGATATAAAATTAGGCTTTTTATTCGTAATACATCCTCTCAAGATATATATTCTAACCTCTCAGAACCCTAATAAAAAAAATACATTAGAAGAGTGCTTGAAAGAGGGAGTTTGTATTTGCAGCGGACAATAATCTTGATGTGGAGGCATGAGTTGCAAGTAGAAGAGAGATATATTCTTAATTGATAGTGAAAATAATCAACAATTCTAATTTGAAGAAAGATTGAAGAGGATTTTCCAAGTTTAATTGAGAGAAGGATTGAGAGAAGATGAAAGTAAATCCTAATCTGATTGAATCAGGGTTTTATGTGGTAGTCTTAAGTTTTTCAAAAGCGCATTTATTTCAAAATCCCAAGTTTTGTGAAGAAGCGGGATTTTTCAGCGCTAATTTTAATCATTCATTTATATCATTTTGATATCACATTTATAACTATGATTCTCTTGGTTAGTTTATCAATATATTTAATTTTTCAAATCAAATTTAAAGTTTAATTTTGCTGACATTTAATTTTTTCTAATATCAGGAGAGAGAGATAAAATTACATAAATATCTCTTTTTTGTATTTTTTTGTAAATTAATTTCTAATATATTCGATTAAGGTAAATAATGAACTGTGATAATAAATATTTCATAAAAGTTGCTAATGTATTCTCTTTTATTTAAAGTATTTTAATACAAATTTGTAATTTATTAAAAATACTTTAAATTTCTTTTTTTTTTTTTATTACCAGAAAAATTTTGTCCTCTTCTTCTTCTTCCATTTTTGATAATTGATAAATTTAGTTTTACTATTTACTTTAAGTTAGTATAATATGATATAATTTAAAGAAAAAATTATATTTGTTTAAATATATGAAGTATTTTTTCCTAAGAAACGTTATTTCTTTAAGTAAATATATTCAACCATGATTCTTTATTTACTTTAGGTGAAAAGAATAAAATTTAATTTAAAGAGAATATTTAAAAAAGTGAGATTTGATTAAATATTAAAAAAAAAAAACTATTTTTTATTAAGTATATTTTATTTTTAAAATAATTAAGAATCTTGACTTTTTTTTAATAAATATTTAAAATAGTCATTTATTTATTATCAAAAGTTGGAATGAAACATCTTTAATAAGAATTTTGATTGTTATTTAATAGTCATAAAATACAAACAAAGACAAAAAAATGTATAATTTTTTTTATAACTTTTTAGTGTAACTTAACTCCTCCTATATATATATATATATATATATATATATATATATATATATATATATATATATATATATATATATATATATATATATATATATATATATATATATATATATAGAGATCAAATTACACCATTAGTTACACCATTATTATTTGTTGATTTTATTTTGATCTAATGGTTATTAGGTGACTAGTTAATGCCCATATCATACATTCAAATAGCTTCATCTTATTTAGGTAATAAATCAATTCTATTTTATAAAATCATACTTTTATAAAATAAAATCTTTTTTCTCACTTTTTCTAATCACTCATGTAATTCTTCATATCTATTTTTTTTTTTTAAACAATGTAAATCAAAATATAATTTTAAAAAATAATCATAATTCATAATAAAAAACGATTCTTATTTAAACAATGAGTTAAAAAAAATTATTTAAAGTTATGACTATTTTTGAACAATGAGTTAAAAAAAATTATTTCTAAATAAACATAGTCTAAATTATTTAAAAAAGTTATGATTATCCTAGTCTAAATAATCATAATCATAGTCTAAATAATCATAGTCTAAATAACTTTTTTTATCCTCATTGTTTTTTAAATAATTTTTTTTATTATGAATTATGATTATTTTAAACAATGATAGTCTAAATAATAAGAACCGTTTTTATTATCAATTTTATTTTATAAAATAATACTTTTATAAAATCATACTTTTATAAATCAATTCTATTTTATAAAATCATACTTTTATAAAATAAAATCTTTTTTTTCACTTTTTCTAATCACTCATGTAATTCTTCATATCTATTTTTTTTTAAAAAACAATGTAAATCAAAATATAATTTTAAAAATAATCATAATTCATAATAAAAACGGTTCTTATTATTTAGACTATCATTGTTTAAAATAATCATAATTCATAATAAAAAAAATTATTTAAAAACAATGAGGATAAAAAAGTTATTTAGACTATGATTATTTAGACTATGATTATGATTATTTAGACTAGGATAATCATAACTTTTTAAATAATTTAGACTATGTTTATTTAGATAATTTTTAACTCATTTTATAGTCATAACTTTAAATATTTTTTTAACTATTGTTTAAATAAGAATCGCTTTTTATTATGAAATGATTATTTTAAAAAATTTGATTTACATTGTTTAAAATAGATATGAAGAATTACATGATGATTTGAGAAAGATTTTATTTTAAAAAGTATGATTTTATAAAATGAATTGATTTATTATAAATAAATGAAGCTATTTGAATGTATTATGGTAACTAGTCAAATAACCATTAGATCAAAACTAATAAAATAATGATGTAACATGGTGCTGGTGTAAACCTTATATATATATATATATAGAGAGGACTCATATATATATATATATATATAGAGAGAGAGAGGATCAAATTACACAATTAGTTACACAGTATTACACTATTTATAACCTTTGATTTATTTAAAATCTAATGGTTATAATACACATCTTAGTAAATATTTTTTTCACAAGATCAATCATGCCATATATATTTTGCTAATAAATGTCATAAATCTTAAATAAAATATTTTTTTCTCTCAAATGAATAATCAATTTCAAACATAATAACATATACTGTCAAAGAATAAAAACATGTGACTTGAAAATTTTAAAATATATTATTTTTAATTAGTACTATTATACTTACTACTAAAAATTACTATCAAATTCAAATTATTTGAAATTGTTCTCATTTTTTTGTAGGTTTATTTAAATAAAATTATATTCTATTAATTTAAATTAAATGATAAAATTAATATATTTTTAATTTAAATAAAATTATATTCTGTTCATTTAAATTAAAGGAAAATTTAATATATTTTTAAAATAAAATACATAATAATATTCAAAATACACATAATTTAAAATATATATTTAAAATAAGTAGAAAATACAAAACAAAATAAATTTTATTGATCATCGTTCATTTTGTCTAAACTTTATTTAAATTATGATTATAATTTTATTTAATTTGAAATGAACGATGAGAAATAAAATAAAATTAAAAATAAAATAAAATAAAATAAATAATGAGAAATTTAATTTAAACAAATGGAAGAAAACAATTTTACAAATACTTACAAAATAAAATTGTTTTCTTCCATTTTGTTTAAATTAAATTTCATTATTTATTTTTATTTTATTTTATTTTTCATCGTTCATTTCAAATTAAATAAAATTATAATCATAATTTAAATAAAATTTAGACAAAATGAACGATGATCAATAAAATTTATTTTGTTTTGTATTTTCTACTTATTTTTAAATATATATTTTTAAATTATGTGTATTTTGAATATTATTATGTATTTTATTTTAAAAATATATTAATTTTTTCTTTAATTTAAATGAACAGAATATAATTTTATTTAAATTAAAAATATATTAATTTTATCATTTAATTTAAATTAATAGAATATAATTTTATTTAAATAAACCTACAAAAACAATGAGAACAATTTCAAATAATTTGAATTTGATAGTAATTTTTTAGTAGTAAATATAAATAGTACTGATTAAAAATAATATATTTTTAAAATTTTTCAAGTCACATGTTTTTTTTTCTTTGACAGTATATGTTATTATGTTTGAAATTGATTATTCATTTGAGAGAAAAAAAATATTTTATTTAAGATATATGACATTTATTAGCAACATATATATGGCATGATTGGTCTTGTGAAAAAAGGAAACATTTTACTAAGATGTCTTTGTATTATAAGCATTAGATTTTAAATAAATCAAAGGTTATATACTTGGTGTAATTGATGGTGTAATTTGATCCTCTATATATATATATATATATATATATATATATATATATATATATATAGGAGGATCAAATTACACCAAGAGTTACACCATGACTTACACTCATCAAAATGTTATTGATTAATATTTTTAAATCGACGTTGGATTGAAACATACTATCATATAGATCATTGCTATAAAGTTTGAGACTAATCTATAATGATTTACTATGTCAATGAACTACATCAAAATTAACGTTATATGAAAGTTCATTTGGACGTTAATTTTTGGATATCTTGATCGTATAGTAAATCATTATAGATTAATCTGAAACTTTATAGGTATGATCTATATGATGGT